>CM046835.1:478608-662283 GCA_025618425.1 Heliocidaris tuberculata | reverse complement strand
TCTCTAAGAATAACATTCCATCAACATAACTGCAGCACTCCTAAATTGAAGGAACACTTGCATTGTAATAGAAAAATAGTAAATCTTCAGTACTGCCATTTCTTGTTAAATGATGTTACTCTAGTTAGTTTACCCATACATGGATTTTCAGCAGAAATAGATTTCCTCTCAGACTACTGGCAGAACTTTATGAGCAAGGATACAAAAAAAAAAAAAAAAAAGGGGAGTGCAGAATGCAGAATTGCAGATACATATATGTACAGACACAGCCCCCCCCCCCCACCAAAATTTGGCTTTACAGTAGGCCTAACGCTGAGTAATAGTCAACAGTTAGATCTTCTAGGCTGCTATACAGTCACATGTTGTGCTTAGGTCAACATCTGACTGCAGAGTGCAGACGTCGTACGATAAATTCATCTACAATTGTGGGGGCTTCACAGATACATGTAGATACGGTCTACGATAAATGTGTTCACATCATCTATGACTCCGAGTATCGTGCGATTTGGAAAATACGAAGAGTTTACGGGCTCCAAAAGGGCATCGTAGGCCAAATGTTACCTAGGCGCAAGTGACCATATCCCTGAGAAAAAAAAAAAAAAAAAAACTGCCATAACTTTCCTATTGACACTAAGAACCTGTAAAAGTCCTTACCTCTCTAACTCTGTCAATGCGACTCAGATGATGAAGATATGCCATTTCAGTAGCGTCTTGAACCTAGAACTGTGTTTACTGCAAAAGTGGATAGAAATATACAAAAATTAGAATAGAGTTTGTCACTTTCAATGGCAAACCCAGAAGTTCAAACTCATCCATGCAACCAATATGTATGCTAGACATCTGTAACTAAAGTACATGTAGGTCTGGCGTGCTGTTGGAATCACTGCAATTATCAAATTCTTTAAAACAGTGTTTTTACAACATGATAAAATATTTAATTCACGTATCAATCCTTTAACTTGATCTCAAATATCTTGAGCAATTGAAATTTCCACTTCTCAAAATTCTTTCTTTTTTTTTTAAGGGGGGGGGGGCGCTCTTGCTTCTCCGACTCGGAGACTAAACCTACTTGAAGCTCAAAGTTCACAATACACGAGACAGCATTCCTTAGACCTGCATGGGTGCAAAGTTACATGTACCTAATTTAATCTTACATTCTTGTAACGAATGTGTGTAATGTTAGCATATCCGATATGCGTCAGGCTTTCTGGCTAGTATACGATCGCGTTACGTAATCTAACGACGGCGAGGGTGTTAGCCTGAGCACCTATCATCACTGGTGGATATGAGAAGTTTTAGTTTCTTTTATATTGTTTCGTTTGTAGAAAATCTACGAACCCCCTGTAAAGATCACACTCCAACAAAGTAGGAGAAATACACTTTAGAAAAAAAAATCCTTTCTACAGATCTAACAACTGCCCAAATACTGCCAGAAATTCACATCTCACACATATGAAATATTCTCCAAGTTTCCACAATTCCTTGAAAGGAGTTTTCAAAGAAATAAGGAAACTTGAAGAACCTTTCATAAGTGTGAGATGAAAATTTATGGCAATTCAGGGGGGGTTTTTTTCTTCAACTAAAAACGGTGAAAACAGTTTACAAAACAGTATACGGTTTTACTTCTGGTGGTCGTTTAAAGGTCTGTTAAACGTTTTGACTCAGCCCCTGTCAACATATAATCCAAATCAAAATGTAATATTTCACTTAACGCTGAGAATAATAATAATCTAAAAGAAATACAATTTATACATGTAAATGTACATCATTCTCCTAAATCTACCCATATATACATGGATTCGTCCAAAAAAATGTCAGAACCTGTTAAAGCCCATCAAGCATACCAAAGCATTGTCTTTTCTTTTGAAAATTACATGTTTCTTTAAATTCTGTCCATAACGTACAAAGACCAGTCTGGTTGTCATTGCTTTCACTCAAATTTTAATGAGATTTTTGGTGCAATTACTCTGTAGACCTCTAGAATATTATGAGAATCAAAATGAGGTCAGCGATGGCATTAGGGGAATATCAAAGAAAAGGCTTGTCAATTTCAAGTGAAATGTTAGGTGTGCAGACAACATGCCAGCCATTGCTTATCTTCAGATGATGGAAACAACCACCAAAACCCTGTAACTGGTAAGAAGGGAAGCCACGTTCATGAAGCCGGCATTCATCGCTATGCACCCTACTACTACTACTAGTACTAGCTAGACCCTACTTGAACTTTCATTCACCATACATTACTGTTATCACATCTGTACTACAGAGTACAGTGCAAGGCTAACCTAGTAGAGGCCTACACACTACACAGACTACACAGAACAGTTGTTTTACTCGCACGCACACACAAATGTCACAAATGTCACAACACAAGCTATCACCGCTACTCCCACCTTGGTCTGGTCTGGACAGCTTAATCTTTTTGGGTACAGGGTAGACTTCAACTTAAGTTACTACAACCAACATGAACCAAGACCAAGTCAAGATTCAAGATTCAAGCTTGTAGTGTACTGCCGCATTGGATTTGCTTCAATAGCTTTTGTGTGTCAATGCTACTCATTCACTGACATTGTCATTGATTCATACTTGAGAACGGAGGAGAGGAAAATAAATTCTAAAATTTCAATTTAAACTTTCAAGTTCAACTCTGTCTCACTCAGTCTCACTCACTGACTCAGTCTGAGTCTGAATCCCGGGGGTCTGAATACATGCTGTGGCAAATTAACAGTTGAAGAGTCCCTGAATCGGGTAATGTAGCAATTTTAAGAGAATTAAATCAGGCTTTAAGCAATTTTGTTGTCTGTTTTTGACCGCTGCATTAGTGAATGTTCGACACAGTCCCAACTTAAGTTTGGGTAGACAATGATAGCGCGCGCGAAAATACCGGCAATCATCCAGCACACAAATGGACGAATGGGACTGAATTCAACCAACTCTTGCGATAAAATCATATCATCAGTCGCAGCCCTGTACACGAATTCACGAGACTGTTATTCCAATCACATTAAAACAAATGAAGGATCATTTAAGAACACAAATACGATAGAAATAATATTCATGATCTAAAATATGTAAAATACTTACGACTTTTGACTGCTGATGGCAGCTTTGAGACGTTCAAAGTTATGGTTACGTCTTCAAACTCCGTCACAACTTTTGCAAAGTTTCGGCGGCAAAATTTTAAGCAGAAAAAAAAGCCAGACGACCAGCGACTGCGCATGCGCATGAAATTTAGACCACAGATAAACCACCCCTCTGAGCAGACTAAAAATAATGACGTAGTATGACGTATTTAACCCATGGTTTAATTTAAACCTCTTTTGTGAAATGCAAAATTTAGACCATGGTCTAAATCGGGGATTTAACACCAGGTTTAAACCATGTACTAAAATAAACCTCTTTTGTGAATTCGGGCCAAAGGGATTAGACAGGTCACTCTTGTACTTCAATTGCCCACATTGTCCCTCATGCAGCTGGTTCTCTATGGATATGAATCTGGGTGGACAACCTAGTTTCTCCAGAATCTTCCACATCCCTTCTCTGCTCATAGAATCAAAGGCCTTGGTGAGGTCAACGTAAGTTACAAATAGGCTTTTGTTTTGTTTGCTGCATTTCTCTTGTAATCGTCTCAAAACAAATATCATGTCTATGGTGCTCCTGTTGGCCTTAAAACCGCATTGACTCTCTGGAAGGTTTGGCTCTGCAATGGTGTGCTAGGGTTGGCATTGAAGAGCAATTCATATTGCTCTGACCATCGATTGAGGGCAGACTCCTTGTCTGTACCTAACCAACCACATACATACAGTACCAGTGTTAAAATGTGTGCATGTGAAAATAGATTGATTCTATTTAAGAAGAACTCCATCAAACTTAACAATGTACATGTGGATGATTTTAGCAATGTGTAGATATATCCATAATGGTAGCACTAGATATCATACTTACGTAGAGACTGTCTTTCTGGATGAACAACATGTATGGCACCAGCTCTATGTGTGACAGTAGACAACTCTGTTACATCGCCAGTAAACTTATCAATGCTGATGATGGTAGCATTGGACTGCCATTTTGTTGCGTAGATGCGGTTCTCAAACAGAGTCATGCCATATAAATAGCTCACCTGCAGTCAAGATAATAAAGATATCAATCCAGGTATAAAGCATCATTGACAGATAAGAGACACATAAATATACGTGCCATTCCTGCATGCAAGAAAAAGTTAAGATCTATACAACACCAAGGAGTATTTAACTAACAGTGTGTATACCCTGTATGTAAGAGAGTACGGTCTGTAAAGGTCTCCTAAAAGATTGTTATATCAAGTACTTCTACATGTATGTATACAAAATTATAAAATTATGCATGTATAAACACATCCAGTACACAGTATAATAGAAACCTTGTTGATCTCTTCTAATATATACATGTATATATAAAAAGAATTGGAAAAAACAAAAGTTAGCACAAACCCTTGATCCTTGAGTGATGATCCTCTGTCCTGTGCCATCATATCTGGCTGTTTGAACCATTTCAAGCTGTGTATCAGCGAAGTAGATACGCTGAGCAGCATAATCTGATGTGATCCCATGAGGAAACACTATCTTTGTGATGTTCAGATTCAATCGTCCACTCCCATCCATGTTGGCTCGTTCAATTTTAGAAGGTTTATCTCTTGAAACAGTTCCCCAGTCAGTATAAAACATGAACCTAAGGAGGCAATTTTTAACATTCATTTTGTAAAGATAATTATTTGAAATATGTTACTCTTTATATTGCACCATTTCTTTGATAACGTTATGTCTGTTTTCATGTTTTTTCAGTCTTAATCATAGTTTTCACTGATTTGTAACATTTGTTATGCTTTTCATAATAATAATAATAATAATAATAATAATAATGGCTACTTATATAGCGCTCATATCTGTCACGCAGTGACGCTCATGGTGCTTAGACATTATTACCCTGGTTATAGCCGAGCTGCCAGAGTAACTAGCGCTCAAGCATATCAGGTACCCATTTACACCTGGGTGGAGAGTGGCAAATGTAGAGTCTTGCCAAAGGACCTTAGTGCCGTGGTGGGATTAGAACCCCATACCTTGTGATCTGCAGTCTGGTGACTTATCCACTAGACCACAACACCTCAACATTTATTGTGTGCCTAGGGTGCCTCTTTCAGGCAGATTTGTGTGCTATATAAGTACAAAATTATTATATTATTATTATTAATTTTGTTCCCCACAAAATATTCCCGCAAGGCTTTGTGAAAATTGTATCACTGTAAAACACTTGACTGTGCATTCCCACAGGCACAATAATAAGTGAAAATCACATCCTGATCAATTCATGGTACTGTATTTCATTCAGAACTTATAATTTACCATTGTCACTTTGAATGAGAATTACCTTACAGATAAAACAGTCATTTGCCTGCCAACACATTCTAGACAGATAAGGTATAAAGAGATAAAACTTACCCCATTTTAGGATCAAGAGTGAGACCCTTAGGTCGACTGAGGTCCCCATCTACGACAGTGATACAGATATCACCAGCAAACCTGCATACAATGATGGCATCCACTACATCATCTATCAGATAGATGTTACCTGTCACCCAGTCGAGAGCTATCTGCTGAACATCTTGGGAACAGAAGTTAACATAATAATAATAATAATAATAATAATGATAATAATAGTAACATTCTAGATTTATATAGCACCTACATGTAATCTATCTACAATGTCTCTAAGCGCTTTACAAACATATCACCCCGGTCATCATATTCATGGCTAGCCAGCACACAGTGTATGCACCTTTTCAACTCCCTGCATGGGGAGCATTCCAGCCAGGTGCCTTTTACTGACGCTTTCAATGCTGATCAGATAACAATAACTGTCGCATCATACCGAGTACCTATTTAACACAGGGTAGTGAGAAGCAATGCAGATAACATGTCTTGCTTCGCATCTCCAGGCAAGTGTTAAAACTACTTGAGTACAACAAACCTCTGCATTTCATGCCACACAACTTTCTGACTTTTTTCTTTCAAGTCTTGCTCATCTTTTGATAGCAAGTTTACAAAAATCAGTCATACTGTCACCGAGTCACGTGACCTTTTATGACTTCATGTCAGCCCAAAAACGGAAAATTTCTGAGTTTTGTGTACGAAATGAATGGAAAACTGCATTCATCATTTCCTCCTTTATTACCCTTCTAAAAAATTTGTAAAACAATACAATACATAAGAATTGAAATCACTTTTAAACATTTTTCTTAGGTTATAATGTTTTTAAGGTTTAGAGAGAACTTCTTGCAATAAAATTCAATCTCCAAGGCCTTTCTTTATTTGATTAGCAATCGAAATGTATATTTATGCATATACTTTGCATAAATTATAATATTAAATGAAAAAATTATAGATTTACATAAAAATAATAATGGATTTGCATTCTCTATGTGAGCTTGAAATAGCCCAGTACAGTCATGTTTTATATTTCGATTCAATTTTCTTTCTGTAAATGAAGCTAATGGATAACCAAAGTTTCCCAAAGAAAAGGTTTGAATATCTTTGGAGAATAAAACCCAGTAAAATGCCTCCAAAAAATGTAATCATTGTACATCTAAATTAATGGCAAGAAATTGTATACTCACTGAACTTTGTTATAGATACACATAGGTGACCCTCACAATGCTATTGTGATTTTATTTTGCCACAGTGTTTTGTTTTGCGTTTTTTAGCAGTACTGCATCAATTCTAAATGATGATTAGGAGGTTTGAGGCTTAGACTAAGATAACTGAATGAGTTACTTACTGGTAAGATCAAGGATTAGATCCTTTACTTCAATATTATCCATCTTAGTCAAATCAGCACACTTCAGCTGCTCAGCATGGTTACCAAAGTTCACCCAACAAATCTGAGGAATAAATATATACCTATATAAGTATATCTCTTTGAAACAAGATTATAATTCCATGGCCATGAATCAAATTGAATCACATACTTTCAGCAATAATTACACATACTAGACGACCATGAATTCACCATGTACTACCTATTATTTCAAGTACATATTACGACTTATTTCAATAAAATTAAGACTTGAAAAGTAAAAAAAGCACAGTCACCACAACTGCTGTCACCTATAAGCCTACTGTACATTATTCTTTCATTCAAGATAAGTTTTACATTCTCCAAAACCATATCTTATGCTTGCATTCAATCCATTAAATATTATGCCTGAGATAACTCAGCATAAAACCCATGATAAACGCATGTTAAGGGAAAATGTCATTTACGACAGGTTAAAAAGAAGGTTGAGTTCTGAGAAGGGTGAAATTCAATTTGTGAGCTTTCTCATTCCTTTCTGTATCAGTTTGGAAGAACACCATGTAGTAAAAATGTCTCCTGAAAAGGATTGCTCTTCGAATGCCCTCATATTCGAAATATGAAGAGAAATAGTTGAAGTGTTCAGGCCGAACATTCATGCCAAATGTATGTGCAGTCCCATATACATGTACCAAGTTCTGTGTGCAGTGCATGTGCTTTTCAGCTAGACTGGGTCTACTTCTTATCATTTTGATGATTCTGAATCCTCACAGTATACACCAAATCTTCTGTAGACCTATCAACCTTTCCCAATAGCTTTGAAACAATTTCTCCCATGATGTAATCGCATGACCAGAACTCAACTTTACCTTTAAGAAATATATTATATATATTTATTTCCTCACAAGACCTACTGGAATAATACAAAAAATGTCATCTGATCAGTGCTTACCTTATTTTTTTTGAGATTATAATCCATTGCCCTGGTACCCATCGCAGCTAATAGGCTGGTCCCATTCACCCGACTTCCATCCATGTTCAGCTGTAGAAGGTTGTCCACGTTAGCAACCAACAGCTTGGCAGCTAAACAACAAGTCATTACAAAAGTTTACTATAATTGTCTTTTAATTCAATACACAGAATCAAAGGATATCAACATGCTCAATATAAAGGGGTCAAATTACCTTGATATGTACATGTACATGTGTGATTACAAAGGCAACATATACTCCTAAAGACATCAGTGTTCGGAAGAACAACTGTTTGGAAGAACAACTGTACAAATGTACATGTATGAAGTATTTGTCTACATTTTTTTCTGAATACTGAGATACATTTGAACACCTAACTGAACTGCTAGGAATTTTCCTCTGCATTTTTTTCATTTGGACTACTAATTCAAATCCAAGGCATCATAGGGTAAGCTGATGTTCTACATACATATTTATTTTACATTCTAATGTATTACATTTAATCTCTCTGTAAATGTATAGGAATTACTGCCTCAACAAAAACTGAAAACTGAAAGTTTTTTCTTTTATTCAATTTACATGTACTATGATAGTACTGATGGTCTATACCCTGGGTTCTTAATCATTTTTTCAGGAGGGCCAGAAATATTCTTGGGCCACAGAGTATATACATACATACAAAGACATATGGGACTCACGACTCTTGCCTGAATACATTGTGTATTAGCTTTCTGATTTTTTTATTCAGCGAGCGAGCAAATCTCGCGAGGAAAAAAATTGTCAATTTAGGATCGTGAAAATTTAATTTCGTCATTAAAATGTGCTAATTTAGATAAGAAATAAAAATTACAAAGAGACCATTGTCCGTTTTGGGGCCATTTTCATGCCTTTTGTTCTCCTTGCCTATCTCAGCTATCCTACATCCTACAGACTTCTAACAAATTCCTCTAGATAGTCCAAGAGTTGTTCTTTACATTCTAATAAAAAAATTAATACAAAAAATTCCATCTTCACACTGTAAATTTAAGTCCGAAATCGGCCATATTGAAAAACGCTAAATTTCTTGAAATTTTCACTCCCGAATATTAAAAATTTCTATAACTTTGTCATATCAATTGATTTTTGTCTCAAATGTTTACCATGTCTTGGTCTTATCGTTGCACACATTCTTGTCAAATTTCATGCATTTCCGATTACGCATTATATAAACAGCGCCCTCTAAAGTTTTCAAAACGGCTCTCTTCATGTGGCCGTATCTCCGACATGCCTAGGTAAATCCGTACCCTTTTTTGGATTCAGATACTTCAAGATATACCCTTTTCAGCCAAATAAAAAAATATATACCTCATCACTGACCGACTTTGAGAAAATTGCACTTGAAAAATCACAATATTTAGATAAATGGCGAAATAACTTCAACTTGCTCTCAATTTGCCAACCTTTAATCTACGTCTTTGAAATTTGGTGAGTATGTGTATTTATGTATTTGACAACTGTCTGCTAAATTTGGTAAAAATAGCTGACGTCATCGCGAAGTAATTGCGATAAAACCGCAATTTACTATGCACTACATAATATTGCGTAATATGCTTATTTTAAATGGCGCGCTAGTTGCAGTCGGGTCACAATGACCGCAATAAAATTCCCTCGTCAGGGATGCAAAAAAAGATTTATGGTCTCGCAGAATATTTTGAGTAAATCGCGATTGAAGTCAGGTCATTATACAGATCCTGCACATGTATTACACGTATTGTCTATGGGGCAAATCGGTTTCCCAACTTTGGCCCCCTGAACGATCTTTATTTTTCTTGAAATTTGGCAGGTACATGCTTCGATGCAAAATGAAGAGACTCTCGAAGCCGGATTTTTTAAATCTATCAAGGGCTTCGTTTTAGATGCAATTTTATATCCTACATAGGTGCCACTAAGGACGAAACTATGATGTGCGAAACGGGCCATATTTCTATTATGACCCATTTGTTTTGCATGTAGTGCTTGTGATCACTGTCTAGGTCCTTTCCCCTTGTCCATTTCTTTTCAAATTTCGTATGCATGTTCCTTGGCATGCCATGTAATGCACTGGACTTTTCATTTTCAGAAATCACTCATGCATGACCGTCCAGGCGCCATTTTGTCCGTTTTTCGTGCCTTTCGTTTGGCTTGCCTATCTCCACTGTTCTAGATGCTACAGACTTCAAACGAAGTGCTATAGATAGTCCAAGAGTTGCTCTTTATTTAACTGTTCAAAGTAATACAAAATACAGACGTCAATGCATGCACATCGTTCTGATACGATTGCAGTTCTAGTTTATTTTGTTGTTGTGCTACTGATATTTAATATGCATTAATATTTTCATTGCAATATGTACCTATTCTGTAAAAAATGTTATATACTTTGATGCTTTTGTATGCTTGTGATTTTTTTATCGGGATTGGAAACTGTACTTGTAAATGTGCCCATCATTGCAAAAGCATCACTAATGATTGCTAAGTACTGTGACTGTCATGATAATCATGTTTGTGATCATCATCAGAGTTTTTGTTATGGTGCTTGTGACCTGGTCTGCTCGCTATTCATAAGAACCGCTATTCATAGAAAACCGCTATTCATTTAACATGCGCTATGAATATCGATCCTTATAAGTAGTTATGAATAGTGGTCCTTATGAATGGATGTCCTTATAAACAGCGAGGAAATTTGTCTATGGTTTGCTCGCTATTCAGAAGGACTGCTATTCGTACAAGACCGCTATTCATTTAGTCACGCGTTATGGGTAGCGGTCCTTATGAATAAGTGGTCCTTATGAATAGCGGTCCTTATGACTAGCGAGGTTACCCCCTTGTGACAGCTTGTCATAGTGTATGTGATTGTAACTGTAAACATGCTTGTCATTTTACTTGTCAATACACTTGTCATTGTGCTTGTCAGTGTAAATGACATTGTAATTATCATCACAAATGTCATTTTGATTGTCATTGTAATTGCTATTGAAAATGTCATTGTAACTGTCATTGATCTAGTTGCTTACCTTCATCTGACTGACATCTTCCTTCAGAGACCATAGTATAACCAGTAGCACAGGAACATGAATAGGATCCTGGAGTATTTTTACAGATCTGGTCACACGTGCCATAGATGTCACATTCATTAATGTCTGGGGGGGGGGGGAATATAATAATTACAGAACTGTAATATGTCAGTAATGTGACTATCAGAAAAAATTACAGCACACTCAAAAAGAAAACAAATTTACTATGGAATATCTGCATTACTCAGTGCTTTGTATCCCCCAAAAACATGTTTTATAAATCTTACTACCGTTATCATTGCTGTTTTCTAGAAATCCAATGCTTAGCATCAAACCTTTAAAGTACACATTCAAAGAAAATCACAAATATGATAAATAATGTATCACTAGAAACTGGCAAGTTAACAGATAGCAATCGTATCAGTTTAAAGTCAACTACATATCAGGTAATTAAACAATAATACAAATAAAACTACCTCCCAGCATCTGCGATATACAAGCGCTTCGCCAAAAAAATAACAATGTTTCAATGACGTCAATAAAGGGAACAATCCTGTCCAAGCAGACGACGTCCCATAAAGAATGAACATAAGTGCAGTGCAGTTATTTCTCAAATTATAAAGAATTTAGTGTATTCAAACGTGCCCATATTTCACACCATTCTAAAATGGGAATGAAACAGATTCAGATTAATGAAATCTTTTGTTTGTAAATATATAGGATGAGGGTTAATGAACAATCAAAGAAACCACACTTTCAAATTGAAATGCCCGCTGAATGATTGCAAGGACGGTATTTATCCCTCATTCAACGCCGAACGTCCAGTGGTGTATGCAGCTGTGAATGAAATGGCGTCTATTTTGTTTACAAGCAACTGATTCCTTTATTCTTGTAACGCTTCATTTTCCATCCAAATAAACCCATGCACGGGGTTTAGAGTGAGGCAATATATGGATTAAACATAATAGACTAATGCTAGTGAAGTGAAATAACTGAGGAGAAGATGACAAAACAGGCACTGAAAATATGTGAGATGTTATGGGACATCGTCTGCTTGTGCAATTAACGTCCTCCCTTTGACGTCACACATTTCAGCGGCTTTCGGAGAGCTGTTCAGGTGCTATGTCGGGGCTGTATTTTAGCAATTTGTAATTGATAATAATCATTACTTCGAATGTTTGCAAGTGTCAAATTTTGACAAACTTGTCCGGTCTAAGCTTCACCTACGCAAAAATGAAAATTAAGTCAGTTTTAAAAATCAATGAATATCGACTTTAAGCTATATAAGTCACAAACAAATTTCTTGTATGATGGCCGATTCACTAAATTCTAATTATATTACAGGTTATATTGTTTTTTATTTAAAAGTCATGGATGAGATTATATCATTTTGAAAAAAATCTTGAAATAATGAGGAAAAGTGGGAATTCCCACAGAAAAAGGGGGAATCAAAGGGGAAACAATAAATATGTCAATTCTCCCTATCGCATATAGCCGATATCAGCTCCCGATGCCGATATCGGGGACAACGATGTTGGCACACATATTTCCGGTTCCAGTCTATAGCTATAGTGAGCATGCATACTGATATTTCCTTGCTTTTTTCGTGCGTGATTGTTCTGCTGAAAACACGTTTTGCATCTTCGGCTCAACATCCCACATTGGGTGGCTTCACAGAAGAATCCCATTTAAATATCAACTGTATAAAAACATGATTATTTGCTAGATTAGGAACAAAAGGGAGTTTTTGCTAGGCTGACCACGTCTTCTTACACATTGTCAATGACGCTCCGGCCGGACCCGGAAGCTCAGTTGCCAGCAATCACATGCCCAAAAATTAGAGCGCCGCATGCGTTCGGATTCGGAGAGCTATATGCGATACGGAGAATTAAGACACTTATTATTATTAATGCTAACTTAAGATTATTTAATAATCGATTTGATCTAAGACCAATTGAAGGACCAAGAAAAGCAAGTTTCACCAGAGCCATGACTGTGACAAAGACTTATATAACATTTTAACTGAATCTAGTTGGTGTTGGATTGATTGTATTTACCTTCACAGAGTGTTGAGTTGTCTTGACTGACTTGGTAGCCTACTGGACAGATACACATACCACCAGTGACAGTTTCTTGACATACTTGATCAGCTCCACATAGCATCCTTGTACAGTCTCCTCCACTATCTGTTATAGAGAAAGGTAAAATAGTTATTAAAATGTGTGACGAAGTATTTAAATGTACATTAACAGAGACAATAGATTAAATTGTCATGCTGACAGAATATATAAGTAAATCCATGTCTGAAGAAACTAAATGTACATATCAATAATAATTATCATCTTGACAGAACACGAGGACATCCATGCATCAAGAGGTGATGATACAGCTTTACAGCCTTAGCATACATGTATCTATTTCATCTTTAACAAAAGAGGGATGAATTGCACGAAAAAGCTTTAACCATGAACTGGTAACAATACATATGAATATGCAACTTCACAAGTTTCATGCATACTACATTTAATGAGATGAATGCGACTGCGTCTCATACATGTATAGCCTCCGCCTAAATTCAGTTGATGGCTCAAACTGTTCTTGAAATATTGTGATAACCAGAATAAAAAGTCTACAATTACATGTTAATTGACCTCTTTGACATTTGAGCTTATACCTTATAAGCCAAAAGGCTGATCACTTTATCTCCTCCTAGCTTTGAATACAAAATAGTTGAGATATGATGATAACAAATCTAAAAAACATCAATTTCACATATCATGACCTCTATGACATGTCACCTTTGTCCTAGATGTGAACAAAAATCTAATCAGTTTGTCTCATATGGTGATGGATAGTGGTTCAAAGTTTGAAGTTAGTGGCTCAAATTGAGCTTAAGAGAGTGTTTTAAAGGTAAAAACCTGAAATTTCATGGTAAATGACCTCCATGACCATTGACCTTTGACCTGCCTACACCAAAATCTAATCAGATCGTCTTGCTATGGTGATACATACCAGCACCAAGTGTGAAGTTCTTACCTCATGTGGTTCTAGAGTTATCGCAAGAACGAGAAAGCGGGACGGACGGACAACCCAAAAACATAATGCCTCCAGCACCAACTTCGGTGGCCAGAGCCACAAAAAGTATTATGAGTTCTTAAGATTGTTGCAATTTTCATTATCCTGGAAAGGCATATATAATGCAGAATTTTTAGACTCATAATTTTTACAGACAAAAACTGTAAATAACTTTAATCTATCCTTTGTTTAAATAAACCCTCCCAACATTCCATCCCTTCATCTTGGAGAGCCTAAGTTGGAATGTCCCACATAACCTCCTAAATATTAGATGAGGAAAAACACAGCATAATTGATTGTCTGACCTGGATTGCAGAATGCGCCCTCATCAGACCAATCATTACAGTCAGGAATGAAGTCACAGATGCTGCCATATGCTATACAGCTTTTACCATCCAGGCATTGGTATGGCATTGATGGGGGACACTTGAATGGAGGGGGAACAGGACCTATAAATAGAGCATGAATTATGAAGAAATAATATGATATGCAAAAAGGCTGGTGAACACAACGCTGCATATGTACATAATAAAAGACTTTCTGTCCACATTGGATTTCCTCAGAATAATAAATGAAATAAATTTACGTGAGCCTAGAGTAGCTTTCACATCTCACAATAATTAAGAGGTAGAGAGAGAGAGAGAGAGTGGAGAGGAAAGAGGGAGTAAGTAAATGGTTTGATGGAGTATGGAGTGTGAATAAATAGAGGTGGGCAGTGAGAAAGAATATAATAAAAACTCCTGACTCCATCAATCTCAGTTGTATTGAGAGGACAAAACACATTACTAAACAATAGCTTGAATACTGGAACAAGCGATTTACTCTGATGAGTGCAAGACGAAAAGCTGCAGTATGCTTCTATTCAACGCTATTCTCCAATTTTGCAATACCAAACATCTTGATAGCCGACTTTAAATTTGCAATTGATCAGAGGATTTAGGATCGATTCAGATGAGTCACAACTCTTCTAAGAAAGGGCCCAGGTGTCCTCGTGTTCAATGACAAGACTAACATTGGTTTTAACCCTTACTGTACTGGGCTATTTCAAGCACCTCTCTGAGGCGGGGGGGTTGGGGGCCGTGACATGACCGATTGCCACAAAATTTTGCACGGACCTTGAAAATCGCGTAAAGAACAGAAATCCATTGTTATTTTTAATCAAATCTTTATTTTTACATTTAAAATTATAATTCACGCAAATTTATGCATAAATATACATTTCCATTGATAATCACGTAAAGAAAGGCCTTGGAGATAAAATTTCAATTCAAGAAGTTCTTTCTAAACCTTAAAAAAAATTATTACATAAGAAAAAATTTGAAACTGATGTCAATTCTTATGTATTCTATTGTTTTACAATTTTCTTATGTATTTCTTTGTTTTTCATCTTTAACTTTTTAATTCTTTTTTTAAGTCTGCTGTTTCAGAGTGATATCTGAACCAATATTCAGTTAGAATAAATGATAATTACAGCTTAAAGAAGAAACTATAGGTGACAAAGGAGAAACATGAGGGAATGCAGTTTCCCATTCATGTTGTACATAAAACTCAAGAGAATCTCCGTTTTCAGGTTGACATGAGGTCACAAAAGGTCATGTGACTCGGTAACGATATGACTTATTTTTGCAAATTTGTTGTCAAAAGATGCGCAAGACTTGAAAGAAAAAAGTTAGAAAGTAGTGTAGCGTGAAATGCAGCAGTTCGAAATGCACGGCAAGATTTGTCGAGGGTGGGGGGCCTCCCAGGCCCCCCCCCCCAGTACAGTAAGGGTTAACACATGACTACTTTATATCAGGTCCTTAAATACAAAGCTAAGACCAAAATATGAATTATTAGCATCTCTATACAGGAAGCATACTAGCATATTGTGAATCATAACTTTGCATGAACCTGAAAATGGGTCAATCATGATCACCGACATTGAAAACACTGGTTTGAACACTGAATTTCTTTCAATCTGGTGACTAAACCTGCATAGTCAAGACTGTATGAAGTGTTATTGATCCAAAGTTTACTCCCCTGACATTTGCTGAATGTACAACAGTGAAATACAGTCAACCTCACTTAAGTCGACGTCGCATGTGTCCAATAGTTGCTTAAGTGGATGAAAATAAGAAGTCCCAATTTATCCTCATTGACTTACGTGTGTTAATTCTCGATGTCGATGTTGGTAAGTCGATTAATCGCCTATGTCGATCAAATTCCCAGAAAGGTTCCAGAGAAAAACATTAAATTCACACCGCCCAAGTCGAAAGTGTAACCAATCACTGTCACAAGCATCTCAAACACCGATCAATTTTGTTTAAATCGACTGCAGACTTGCTGGCATGCCCATGCTCCTCAGTTCATAATCTCAGCGCTCTCTCTCTCTCTCTCTCCCTCTCTCTCCCTTATCCCAGCCCCTCGAAGATCTCCCTTCAAACCTTTCCGATCGTAGCTTGATAGATGAGATTTGTAACAACTCTCTATCTCAAAATGAGACTTCATTCATACTCTGTAATACTGTATGAAACTGCAGGTTAAAAATCCAGTTTTATTTATTAATGTGGCACTGGTGGTTGCACTCAATTTCTGCTCTCTCTTTTATGAGACATTTATGTGGATTGTGGGATAGATGTATGTATAATTTGATACGAGTCTGTTTCTACAGCTCCCAGGACATTGCTAGACAAATTTGGAGTTCTACAGGACTGAGCAACAGTACTTAGGAAATTTTTACATGGAAATGCAGGTTGAGACAGCTTCTTAAACCTCCATGTTACTACATGCATGACCGACCGGTCACCTATTGTTGGACATTGCAGCAATTTCTTTTGTTATCTGACTGCCAATTGAGAATGCCAAACTTGACATTTACACAATGGTATACATGTACATGTAGCTGCTGAGTCTGTACATGCACTTAAAATGTCTTGCCTTATCTATACCTTGCATATCTCACACCGTGAATCGGGCACTGGGGCCAACGGAGGTGGGTCATCCTCCGTGTGGTCATCAGGCGGCTTGACACCCGTCTTGCAAGTCATTGGGAGGGCTGGCCCATGCCCATCCAGTTAGCTGGTGACCCAACTGCTCGAGGATCTGGTGTGTTGTGGTTCCTGAGAAAACATCATCATTGGAGGAAGTTAGAGAAGAAGATGAAGAATGACCTATGTAGTACTGATAGAGTTGAATCGAGGACCTGTGTGATAACTATAGGTGGCTAGCTGGATATGGGTGCCAGTGAGACTTTCACAAAACACTGTTGTGGTCAGCTGGTTGTATAATTATGCTGAACACTGATGTCTTGAGATTTTGGTGCATGTAGGTTCAACTAAAAAGCTATGGGGGACATACTCCTGCACTGCTAAGTCTTCTGCATACTCCTTTTTGTATTGTCAGCCGTTATGTACATACAACAAAACACCACTCAGTACAGTCCTGAAGACCTGACTAGGATTAAAGCAGAGACAAAGAAAATCAGAGTTCCTCCCGATGTGTACCATTGCTTAAAAGACCTTGGGATCTCCTCGGCCAAACCCACTAGGTGACGCAAGAGATCATGGATGAAGCTCCGAAAGAAAAGACTTTATTATCCATGTTGATAATTCCCAAGATTCTGATGCAAGAGCTATGCTTGACCTGTTGGAATTGGCTGGACTGCATCAGGAGATATCTGATGGTCATACATTTGATTTGCTTATAGTGAGGGACACTGACGACTCCACCAACAACTTAACTGTTCTGCCTGCCATGCCGTCAGACCATGCTGCCATTACCTTCACAGTAGCACTTCCTCGCCTGCCGGCAACTAAAAAAGTCTGTGTACAGAATCTTCGAGACATAGATTACGAGACATTCAAAGAAGACATCACAGTGTGCTTTGAAAGAGCAACTGATATTGCTGATCTTAATGTGGATGAAAAGTTTGAAATCTATAACGCAACTCTGTCAGCAACTCTGGATCAGACTGCCCCGGTATCACAGCAGAGCATCGAACTACGACCATATGCACTATGGTATGACAAGTCACTGAGAAAGCTCAAGAGTAATGTCCTTGCAAAAGAGAGGAGATGGAGAAGCAGTAAAACAACGCTCAAAGATGTTTCATAAGACTATCATTCAGCCCTTAAAGGAGCAAAAAGAAACTATCATCGAGACAAAATCTCAAGCTGTGACTAGAAGGAACTGTTTCGAACCATCCAAAGGTTGACCACGCAGAACCCTGCACAGGCCTTACCTCTTCATACTTCAACAGGAGAACTGTCTGAGAGATTCTCCCAGTTCTTTAAAATTAAGATCGCTAATCTAAGAACACAGAATGATTAACAGGCGGAAAATCAAGAGTCTGAATCTTCTGAGCCTTCTAAGTGTATGGTAGTTGGTAGCAAACCCAACTGTTCTTTGGAGAAGTTTGGTAAGGTCTCTCATGCTGATGTGCTCAAAATCATCAAATCAAATAAGATCAAGGCATGTTCACTCGACCCTGTTCCAGCATGTGTGTTCAGGAAGTGCTTGGATATCCTCCTTCCAGCTTTGAAGGATATGACAAACTAGTCACTTCAGACTGGAATCTTTCCATCTTCATTGAAATCTGCACTTATCATCCTGACACTAAAGATTTCTTCTTTAGACCCAGAGATACTAAAAAAATATTCCGATTTCAAATCTACCTTCCTCTGGAAAGTCACAGAACGGATTGTTATTAAGCAGTTGATGACTTACCTGAATTCGGACTCTCTATTACCCTCAAGCACCACAGTGTAGAGACTGCTCTCATAAAAGTTCAGAATGACCTTTTGACCTTGGATACCAGCAATGAGGCACTTCTTCTTTTACTAGATCTTACATCTGCATTCGACACTGTGGATCATTCCACCCTTCTTACCAGGCTCAGAGATAGATTCAGTGTGACAGGGGTGGCATTGGACTGGTTTACATCCTATCTTTCGGGAAGACAACAAAGTGTGATGATCAAGGATGTAATGTCTAATCCTAGACCTCTTTTGTGGGGCATGCCACAAGGATCGGCGACTGGCCCGCTCCTGTTTATATGCTATACCGCTCCTTTGCAGGACATCATCCTTGGCCATGGTTTCTCAGCAATTATGTACACAGATGACACACAATTGTATGTCACAATGACACCCCAGGCAAGGGATCAAATGGTCACAAAGCTTGATTTTTGTCTCCAGGACATTCACTGCTGGATGAAGGGCAACCAACTTGTACTTAATGATGATAAGATGGAGGTATTACACGTGTCATCATGTTTTCAGCAATGCCAAGAACTTGGTCCTATCACATCAGGTAGCAGTCAAGTCGGACCATCCCCCTCCCTACATGACCTTGGTGTTATCCTTGACAGTCACCTCACTATGCAGCAGCATGTCAATAATACTTGCAAAAAAGCATCCTTGGCCCTCAGAAGAATAGGTAGTGTCCGTCAATATCTCAATAGTAAGACAACCGAGATATTAGTCCACGCCTTCGTAACATCTTTGCTTGACAGCTGTAATTGCTGCTTTCTGGAAGTTCCGGAGAGAGAAGTCTGTAAACTACAAAGGATTGAGAACTCTACGGCTCGCTTAGTGTCAAGAGTTAAGAAGTATGAACACATAACACCTGTCTTGAAAGATCTACACTGATTGCCAGTGTAGTTCCACATCCACTACAAGGCCATTCTCACCATTTTCAAAGCTCTCCATGGCATGAGTCATGAGAATCAGGCCTGATTCTCTTATCTACGAGATAAACTACCTACCTGTCTTATTTATAATATGCTAGACCAGCACAGAGACAAGGGGAGGCGTCCGGCACACTCCCTTCCCCCCGAACCCGTTGCCGCAGCAAGAGCCGCTTGCGAGAATGCAGGTTCCGATGCGGGGACATCCTTCAAGTAAAAGGAAATGAAAGAGTTAGGAAAGAGTCAGAAAGCTGCCTTTTGAATTTCCTCTACCGTGACACCCTGGAACAGAGCCCAAAAGGTACTAACACTCCTGGTGTCATGAGCACGGGGAGACACCCCCGGTAAAAGGGCTTCAGGACCTGCAGACTTGATAGCCTCCACCAACCAGCGGGAGAATGTGTCCCTGGAAACAGGTCCATACGGAGCCTTGAACGAGATAAACAGTTCGTCGGAATGACGGATGTGCTTTGTTTTACTAAGATACCATTTAAGAGCCCTGACCGGGCACCAGACCTTGTCCTCTGCCACTCCAGACAGAACGGACAAGGGTTTAACCACAACTTCAACTGGCCCCGAAGAAGCCGACTGATTCTTGGCAATGTAGGAAGCCTTGCGGACCAAGCTTACACTGCTGCGTTCCCAGCAGATATGCCCAGAGGCAATAGACAATGCCTGCAGGGCACTCCTTTTTGACCAGAAGCAATGGCCATAAGGAATGCTGTCTTGATAGACAGGTCCCTCAGCGGCCCGGCTAAGCGCCTTCAGTACCAAAGGAAGACTCCAGGAGGGCAACAACTTCCGAGACGGAGGTCTCTTCAGAAAAAAGGAACGCATGTGCCTGGATAAATCGGGAGCATTAGAAATGCTGGAACCGTCCCGGGACCCCTTTTGGACCACCGCCACCGCCGACCGATAGCCCCGGATGGTGGAGAGGGAAAGGCCCCGGTCGAAAAGGTGGATAAGGAAGTCTGCTACCGCACTCAAAGGGGCAGAACGGGGATTAACTGAGTGCTCCTCACATCACTGGAAAAATCCTGCCAAACGGGAATTGTAGGCTTCCCTGGTGGAAATTTTGTGGATCCTGGAGATGAACTCCGCAGCCCTCTAAGAAAGGCCCGCCTCTTGGACCGTTTCCCCGATAATGGCCAGACAGTCAGGCTGAGCCTGGAGGGGTCGGGATGCAGGATCCCGGAGAGGGGATGGCGCAGTAAGTACGGTCGGCAGGGGAGCAACCTCGGATGACCTGCCAGGAGCTCCACAAGGTCCAAAAACCATCGCCGCTTGGGCCAGCATGGGGCTATTAGGACCAGGGTCGCTTGGTCCTGCTGGACCTTCTCCAGCACCCTGGGGATGAGATTGATGGGGAGAAAGGTATAACCCTGGATCCCGCTCCATTGGATGGAGAAGGCATCCACCTACCAGGCGACCGGATCCTTCACCCTGGGCAGTACCTGGGAAGTTGGTGGTTCAGAGACGAAGCAAACAGGTCCACTTCCAATGGACCGAAGAGGTGGAACACAGACCTCAGGACGGAGGGATCGAACATCCACTCCTACGACAGCGATCTGCCTCTGGACAAGAAGTCCGCTACCAGGTTGTCTTGCCCCGGGATATATGACGCCACTGGGGTCACGCCGTAGTTGCGGCACCACCCCCAAAGCTTAGCCGCCAAACTGTTCAATTCCCTGGATTGCGTCCCCCCTTGCTTGTTGATGTAGGCCGTGACAGTAACATTGTCCCTCTGTATTATGACCGCCCGGCCTTGGACGCGTGATTGAAAGTGGGCAAGGGCCAGCATCACCGCCCTGAACTCTAGAATGTTGATGTGAGGGAAGGGAGAGAGGTGAGACCAATCCCCGGCAATAGACTCCCCTTGACAGACCCTGTCCCATCCTAAGAGGGAGGCGTCGGTAGTAACCGAAATCGACGGTTGGAGCGTCCTCAGGGGCTTGCCCTGTGAGAGGAAGGAGAGGACGGTCCAGCGACTAAGTTCTCGCTGAATCGTGGGAGGGACTGGAACCCGAGTGCTGAAAGGGTCAAAATTTGGGCAGAAAAACTCCAGCAGGTGGAACTGCAGAGGCCTCATGTGGAGGCGGCAGTCTGGCAGGACGTGCACTAGACTCGCCAGGTAGCCCAGGAACCAGCGCCAAATCCTGGCGGGAGCTGATTGTTTCCTCCGTAGGGAGTTGGCAGCTGCCACAATCCTGTCCACCCTCTCGGGACTTGGACGGGCCAAGCGGGCTGGCAGGTCTATCGCAGCCCCGAGGAAGAGGGTAAACTGGGTGGGAGACAGCTCAGACTTCTCCCAGTTTATCAGCAGGCCAAGTCTCTGAACGAGCTCCACGACCCACCGCAGGTGGGTGCACAGGAGGGCTTGGGACTCAGCTACTACGAGTCCGTCGTCCAGATAACAAAACATCCTGATACCCTGCTTCCTCACATGCGCTACTACGCACGACACCATCCGGGTGAACAGGCGTGGTGCCGGTCTCAGGCCAAAGGGCAGGGCCTTGTACCTGTAACACTTGCCCACCAACTGGAACCCCAAAAGGTCCCTGGAGGCAGGGTCCATAGGGACATGATGGTAAGCATCCTTGAGGTCGATGGACGCGGCCCAGTCTGAGGGGCCGAAGACGGGGCAGGATGGAGGAGAGAGTCTCCATATCCATGTGGAGGTTGATCCTTTTCAAGTTCAGGATCATTCGGAACTTTCCCGAGCGTAGGGCACAACGGATACAGGGGAGAGGCATAACCGTGGGTGGTCTCTCACCCGTTCTATAACTCCTTTTTCTAGGAGGGAGACCACCTTGGTCTCTAAGTTTCGACGTGCGTCCCTTGTCAAGAGCGCGCCGCCTGGCAATGGGTCGGCAAGGTGGATTCGAAAACCTGACCGAACCACTGCCAGGACGAAGGCATCGGCGGTGATGACTGCCCAGGCTGAGTGAAAGGCCAAAAGGCGGCAACCCACCTGCCCTACGTGCCCGTTTAGTGCTCGGGGCAAGGAGTCAGGAGCGCCCCTTGCCCCTACGACCCTTGCAGAAACCGCGGCTCCGTCCAGTCTGGCCGCTCTAGCCACGGGAGGAAGCGCGGGCTCAGGGAGGCTGAGTGAAATAGGTCGGGGCCTGAGGGGCCGCAATCACCGTCCTGGACGCGTGTAATCTTTTTACACCACAGCTCGGTCCTTTCGCCAAAAATACCGAAATAGCGGCTGCACCGCAAGACTAGCTGCTATGTTATGTTGTAAAGGAGTTGGAATCCATGTTCCAAGTGGATCATGATCGCTCTCCGAGCTGACATCCATGGTAACGGATGAATTTGTAATTGTATTTACAAATAAAGACGATTCCAATCGTTAACAAACTCCCAGTCTCAGTCACATTTGTGTACGTGTTTAACAATACATACTTACACAATACATGGAAGTTCAATGGCCATGCGGATAAAAGCATTGTGACGTCATCTGCGCATGATTGCACAGGCTCAAGACTAATTAGCATAATTAAAAGCATTATGACGTCGATCATCCGATTAGCACATACAATAAGTAAACAACAGATTTTCAAAATATTAATTTTTAGGCAATGTGTGTGTGTTTGTGTGTGGGGGGGGAGGGGGAGGGAGGAGGTGGTGTAAAAAATCATGTCACATAGTTCTCTTTATGTGTTTCATATATCATCTTCATAGGTTTTTTTTCTTCTCCAGTATTTCTTTAAATTTGAATTACATGGGGGGTTTTTTGGGGGGGAGGGGTTTATCTAGCAATCTCTCATTTTTATCATTATTTTTGTGTTTTTTTTGCTTTGTCTTTTACCAAAAGCCTCTACTGCTGTGTTTCAACAAAAAACTGTTTTAGCAGAAAGGTAATGCATGTTTGTTCAATATTCTACATTGTATTTGATATTCATGCTCCAACTGAATAGATTTACAACTACATATATTTGTGTTATACAAAATTTTCAAGCAAAAGCTGTAAATATTGATGCCAACATCAAAATCCTTTGCCTTTCTCATGTCAAGGGCAGTGGCGGCACCAAGGGGGGCATGGGGGGGCATTTGCCCCCCCCCCCCAGTCAGAAGCTTTGCCCCCCCCCAGTTGCCCCCCCCAATAATTTTCGGAGTGAAAAAAAATAAAAGGGTGGAAAATGAAAAAGGAAAGAAAAGGAAAGAAAAAAGTGAAAAAGGAATGGAGAAAAGAAGGAAAAAGAAAGAAAACGGAAACTTGGAAAGCAGTGGCGGCATCAAGGTGGGGGGGGGGGCATGGGGCAAATTTGTTCGCTCAGCTATATCCTCATATTTGGGTAGTTTTATAGCCGAATAATTTCTGTACATTTCCACTATAATAGTGTCAAAATTTTTGTTCGCTCGCTTCGCTCGCTCGTAATACAGGCCTATAACTCCCACCACATAATCAGGCCACGAGATGATTAAATGTCCTCATATTGGGGTAGTTTTATAGCCAAATAATCATTTCTGTACATTTTCACCACAAAAAGTTTCAAAATTTTTGCCCGTTCGCAATGTATAACTACCACCTTATTATCGGGCAGCAAGATGCTCAAATGTCCTCATATCTGGGTAGTTTCATAGCCGAATATAATTTCTGTACATTTTCACGACAAAAAGTGTTCGCAATAAATAACTACCACCTCATAATCGCGCAGCAAGATGCTCAAATGTCCTCATGCATATTGGGGTAGTTTTATAGCCGAATATGTAATTTCTGTACATTTTTACTACAAAAAATGTCAAAATTTTTGCTCGCTCGCTTCGCTCGCTCGCAGTATATAACTAACACCTCTTTATAATCGGGCAGTTCAGCTAGATGCTCAAAATGTCCTTATCTGGGTAGGTTTATAGCCGAATATTCTGTACATTTTCACTACAAAAAGTGTCAATTTTTTTTTTGTCCGCCCTTGCCCCCCCAACATTTTCTTTTGCCCCCCATTTGCCCCCCCACTTTAAAAATCCTGGTGCCGCCACTGGTCAAGGGCCTGTATTTAACTTTAAAAAAATAATAGAATCAGACTCTGGGTTCCACACATACAAGCTTTTTTCTTTTCAAATTCATATCTATTGTAAAAGTGTTTTATTATTCTTTTAATAATAATTAGTTGACTTTCTATAATCACTTGAGATAGACTGTTGTTAAACCAGACTTCTAAAGTTGCCCGTCATTAGGTCAACAAATAAAATATCAGGATACAGGCCTCTCTCATATCTCTCGACCAACTTACAGATATATGTCATCAAGCCTTCTTGTATAAATTGAGATGCTGCTTTATTCTTGAATTATCATTTGAAACACACCTTTTCCAGAGGAGGATTGGATAGAAGAGAGAGAAAAAAAGCCCTAAAGACAATGAAACAGAAGGAAGATGAGAAAAAAATTGTCTGGCTTCTTTTCAAAACCCTTAAATTTCATTTATTTCATCACTCAACAGGGATTAACAAATGAAAACACAATTTTGTCACAATATAAAAACTGAATTGTATATGTTTACAGTATTGGACAAAGAAACAAGTTTAAATTCATTCTATTATCTATAGAAAAAAATAAGTGAAATCCTAAGACGTGTATATATACTTTACACTAATTCAAAGAGGTACAGCCTAAGTCAGAGCTATTAATTGACAAAAAAAAAAACAAGAACAAAAAACACACACACACGAACAGAAAAGAAAAGAAATAGAAATGCTCATTATCAAATGTATATAAGTGAAATAATAAGTCAATAATATTAATCTTTCAAGAAGCAAAATCTACTTTAAAACGGAGTAAAGATATAATTGATTTTGAGTAATACATGAAGTTAGTTTTCAATAATATACAGAATTCTAATTATGTATCAAAAGTTATCACTATAGTGCAAGATAGTTATTTTGAAAGTATACACACCTGTCCTGTACTTATATCATTTCAAGTGTTATCAGGATTGCTCACTGTTTTTCTTTATAAGAAAAAAGTAGAATTTGTGACAAAAACCAGCCAGTAGACTCTAGGTTGTCACATGAGGTAAACAAGTCATATGAATTTAACAAATTACTACAATCAAACAATCAAAGAAAACAACATTTCAGAAATCTTGGAGATTGGTAACATTTATCTAGATGCACACTCTACCAACTCATCTGGTAAATACGGATGTTATTCTGAAATATTTTTTATCTCTATTTCAGTGAAATTATTCAATTGTCATAACAAATATTAAAATGTAACTCTTCACTGTTGTTTGAGCAGATGCTCTCTTGCTTACTCAGTCATCTAGGCGTTGTCATTAAACAATGAAGTGCCATATGTATAGATTTGTTATGACACTTGAAATATCTAGCCCTAAGATAAAGAAAACAATCTTTAGATTTCAATCTTTGATCATCTGCGTCAATTAAACAACAAAAGTTTGCATTACTATACCTACAGCTACATTTTGAATTAAAAAGACCTTGTGCAAAAGTAGCATTCATCTTTTTCACGTATCCAGACCCAGCTACTTCAATTTCTAGGTGTTAACCAAAACAAAATATATGGCACTTTTCAATGACAACATCTAAGTTTCCATTTGTAAAGGCGACGGATGTGAAATTTGTTTTGAGCAATTGTTAAAATGTTTCATTCAAAGTTTTTAAAATCAAAATTTATATACTAATTCTCATTCAAAAGGTGCATATTTTTTTGTTTTTGCACATTCCATCATGTATTTCCTGAAATTAAAGCACATAATACAAAGGTTATAGAAAGCACTGCAAAATTTATTAGAGTTTCTCTCCTCTTCACTGTTGAATTCAAATGGGTTTTCCAATTTTCATAACCTTTCAAGAGCCTGGGTGGTCTGGGACTGTGGATCGCCTTCAGAATTTCCTCATTTGTGTTGTGGTGCCTTATATTGAGCATGATGATCAACTGAGAAGTTGGTATCTAAAAAGAAAAAGAAGATACACAAAAATATCTCTCACTGTTCTCCATTTTTGTTTGCAATATATAGAGTGATCATACCATGAGAGTAGAGTACACTACAAATACATTTAATGATAATTATCATGTTGAAGAAGCAACAAAAAAAAAATGACAGGTTAAACACGTTTTAAATTTATTTATAGTATGATATAATATATAAATAAATAAAGTTTTACATCATGATATGCAATTAGAATTAAAGTTTTACATTGTAATGAGAATGAATAAATTTTCCTTCAGATGAGACTCTACATATAACAGAAATCACTTTTTGACTAAGCAAGCATGTCTTTACTTACAAATAGTACCGTACTCAAATTAATATAATAATGAACTTGCAGTTTACAATTTGATAAATGTTAAAAATTAATGTACAGCAATTTTTGCAAGAGCAAGTGTCGACCAATAATTAGGCATTCTGGAGTCAAAGCAGAATGATGGAGGCCAAGGTGGTATTTTAGATAGCAGAGGCAGATCAATGATCAAAGTATGCCAGATAATGAGAGGGCAGGAAATGTTTTGAAACTGTGAAACTCCACTCTCCCTCAGAAGTTAATAGCAACAGTAGAAACTAAAATTTTCGAGTGAATGGGGGGGGGGGGGGGGGGGAGGCAAGCAGTCCAAAAGACTAGTTATTTTCATGCTGCTCTGTCCCCCCCCCCCCTATTCGGGATTGGTTGACGTACAGTGTACTGTCAGTGTACTGTCAGATCAGGCATCACATCAAAAGACTGGTTAATCATGTTAATGATCTGAGTTAGATGTAAAGTAAGAGGTAGTACGAGTTATAACTAGGGTCTTAACCCACACCCCCCCCCCCCCCACTTCCAATCTGCCAACAGCGGTATGATGTATATGAAATATAATAGTTAAAGGGGAAAGGGACGGACTTTCAATGATTCAGTAGCACAAAATTCTTTATTCTTAATCTCAGTGTAGAATCTTACCTAAATAAAGGTTCTGCTAGGTATCAGAATGATGACCTTGACTCCAAGCACTGTCAGAGTCGAGCCTACATGTCCAGCTACATCTATAAAAAAAAAAAAAAGAAGAAAAAAAAAGTGAGTAGATCTACATGTATTTCACTGTTAAATACAATACTAGTTAGTTTCATGCTTTTCACTCCCCCACTATTTTGAGACTGAGAGACGTACCGTCTGTGTATAGGGAATGTTTTGTGTAGGGAAAGTTGATACCTGTCATTTTTTATTTTTAAAAAAATCCTTGTATGCACTGAGAGCTACCACTGCCAGAGCTTTAAAAGCCGGGGCAATAATAACTGAAGACATTTGGAAGCGGATAGAGAAGTTATATTATGATATGCACTACAGAAGAACAGATTTTTATTATTAGTTATTGTTATTATAATTATTACTATTATTACCATCATCACTGTCATAACGAATTCCTCATAATAGGTGGTTACATTTGTCTTGACATCAGATCAAATGACAGGTTAATGATCCAAGTTAGATGTAAAGTTAGAGGTCTAACTAGAGTTAAAAACCCTATCCACTCCCCCCCCCCCCCCTTCTGATCTGCCAACGGCAATATAAATGTACAGGCAACTTAATATTTACATTAATTTATTTATATTAATTTGACAACTATTGAAAGGGCTCCGAATTCTATATATACTCGATCGTATCATCTTTAAAAGAAAATTGGTTGACAATTTTCCTGAAATATCAAGTTTTGATTTGTTTTGAATTGAGTGACAATTAAAACTTGTATTATCTTATCTTTGCTTAAATGAATAAGGAAATATTTTAAACTTCTTGAATTTTCATTCAACCACAAAAAAGAATTGTTTTATTTCAAAAAAGAGATTAATTTGGTCTTAATGATTATTCATGAATATGTTAATACTTAGATTACGCACTGCATTAGTCTTCACTTAAAAAAGATAAGTACAATCAACATAAATTGTTTGAGTAATACGTATAACTTCTTATTTTGAGTTAACATTATTAAATTGATACAAGTTGAAATTACTTAAATTTTCTTTTGTATTTATTTTACTTTAAAATTTCATGTATATTCTACTAAATTGAAAGTTTGAGTCAGTAAGACTTAAATCGAGTGCGTAAGTGGCAAAACTTATGTTTTGAAGTAAATTCTACATAGGAAAAATAAGTAAAAATTACCAATGGGCATATTATTTTTTACAGTGTATAAGCTATATCACAGTTATGCCAGCTATCCGAATCATAGCTCTGACTCCTGCCAAGCACTCTCGGAGTCCAACTAACAAGTCCAGCTACAAAAAAGGGAGAAAAGAGTAGATCTATTTCACTCCTGAATACCTTAATGTGGCGATAAAAACAATGCTAGTTAGTTTCATGCTTTTCAGTCCCCACAATTCAGGACCACCTGACGTTATTGTAGGCGTTATGTAAAACTTCAGGGAAGGTTGAGACATACATCTGTATCATAATTATTTAACAAAGAACTCCCCATACCGGACGATTAATTCTGTCTAATAATTTAATCGTCACTTTAGTAGTTGATCTATTAGGCAGCAGCACGCAGAGAACAACATATCGGCATGATCTAAAATACTAAGTTACATTCAGATCTAACGTAGACGTATTAAACAGTAACAGTAACAATACTCTACAAGTTCACTTATACATATATACAAGCTTATCTGAAAATAACCTTGTACTCCAGACAAACTTTTACGGGTGAATAGGCTTCAATAGCTTTCGTGTGTATCAGCGGGCCTTTTTGCAGTCTAGATCATTCATACATGAGAGGAAAATAATTATTTAAAATTTCACTTTCAATTCTGAATCCCCAAATTTGTGGCACAGTAAGAGTTGAAGAGTCTCTGAATCAGATAATCTAGCAAATTTAAGAAAATTAAATCTTGCTTAGAGCAATTTTGTTGTCTGTTTTTGACTGCTGCAACAGTGAATGTTGGACACAGTCCCACATAGGCAAGGGCCAATGAGTGTACAAGTTACAACTCGGACTAAAAAGTGAGAGTAAGACGTCATATACCATGATCTCGGACCGTAGAATGAGTCTAGATCAATATCTGTCATCTTTTGTTTTTATTAGTACAACACTGAAATTGTCAGAGTATTGTCAGAGTATTATTTTCCAATAGTCTACACAATAAACAAAAGATTTGGTTGAAATTTGAATTCATTTTTGCACAATTTCATTACGATAGCGAAAACCATACATGAAATTACATTCGTGAGACTGAAAAAAATCCAGCGGTGAGAAAATTCCAAGTAAAAATGGATATAACATGGAATAACAATAATAGATGGATAAATGGAGGATTTCAGTGGATAATATGAAAGTGTATCATGGAAATGAAGAAACCTACTTACCATAAATGGGTCCATAGGGCTTGTGGTTGGCGAAAATTCAGTGGATTTTGCCACTTTTGTTCACAATTACTCGCAGAGCTAGCTAGGCACTAGCAGCACAAACAAAGCAGCGCAGCAGCTAGTCTTGCGATGCAGCCGCTATATCGGTACTTTTGGCGAAAAGGACCAAGCTGCGGTGTAAAGGATTACACGCGTCCTGGACAGTGGGGAATAACCCCCTACTGAAAAGGGGCCACGTGCGAGGTGCCTAGAGGAGGGGGACTTTCCACCCCTCGTCAGCCCGCTTCCTGTTGGCAGCCTCCCTATCTAACAGGTCTGTCAGTTGACCAGCGAACAGGAAAGGGGCCTTGAACGGACCGCCCTTACCGGTCTGCTTCGCAGCCGACTCCGAAAACCCCGGGACAGGCGGTGTCTAGTAGCATAGAAGGCTGAGCGCGTGGCCTGCGACCATAAGAGCTCTGTAAGACTCAGCAAGAGGGAGCCCAGAAGGGCCAAGTCCTCGGGAACCACCTTTAACGATTCCGCTTGAGCCGCTAGGTTGGCAAGTGCCCCGGTGTAGGCCGCAATGCGCAAGGATGTCCGAGACATGGTGGCCACACGGGCACATCTGTGGTCCTCCTCCAGGAAGGACTTATGCTTAAGAGGATTGGTGGGGCCAATCCCGGCCCCTATGTCTAGCAGCTCCGGGGACAGAGTGGAGAAGTACTTGTGAAGGTCTTCCGCCTTAAAGTGGAAAGCCCTGGCGAGGCCAGGCGGCCCCAGCCTGGCGGCGTCTTCCCCAGCCACCCGCCCGTAACCGGCAGTTAGGGGAAAACCCGGAGCATGCTCTAGCTGAGAGCGAAAGAGGAGGGAGGCCGAGGCCTCCTCAACCTCCTGTTTTCCCGAGGTGTAGAACTGCGGGAGACACCGCCTCAAAAGAGCTTCCGCCTCCTCACTCAAGTGACGGAGGCGAGCGGGCCCCTCCTGCCCCGACGCAGCCAAAGAAGAAGCTGCTGTGGAGCCAACAGACAGAACGGACTCGGGGTCCGCCTGCAGGGATTCCCCAGACTCCGTGAGAGCCGAGAAATCCACTCCAGTGGAGGGGAAGGGGAAATTATGCTCTTCCGGCGGGGCACCGAAAACTGGAGGCGGCGCACCAAGTGCCAACGGCGGCGCACCTGGCGCCGGCAGCGATGCACTCAACACACCTTGCGCCGGCGACGGCGCACTCAACACACACATAGCGCTGGTGGCAGCACACCCGGCGCATCTTACACCGCCGGTGGCACACCTAACAGCCCCGCCGCACTGGTCGGCGGCGGCGGCGCAACGAGCGCTGCTGGAATTCCGGAGGCAGGTCGGCGCAGGTGAGGGTAAGGCGGACCCGTGGCGTGGGTTGAAACGGGCCCGGACTGGACGCCGACGGTGGGATCCGCAGCTACGGAAAAGCCGAGAAGAGCCGCCGCTCGGTGGAGGAGGGCTAGGGGCTCCTCCCCCGCCCCGTCACCGGTGTCCGGACGGGAACCAGAACGGGAGGATTCCTTATCCTTCTTCCTCTTCTTTTTCCCTTTCTTAGCCTTCTTACCTGAAGTATAAGGCAATGGGGCCCCCGCCGGCCGCTTGCCGACACGAGGCGGAGGCACCCCTACGGGAGAGGGCCATGTGCTCCACGGGGATGGTGAAACCAACCCCGCCGTGGCAGAAGTGCGCCGCATCCCTGGCCGGCGGGGGGGCGAAAAACCCCACTCGCCAGGTCCCACTGACCGGCCAGGTGGGACGCCGAAGCACACGGGGGGGGGGGGGGGCAGACAGCTGCTCCTCGACAGTAGAGCGGCCTGACTGAAGCAGCGCCTGGCTACTACTAGAAGTCATGGGCCGTCCCAACGGAAGTGGCAACAGAGCCCGCGTGGCAGCTGCAGAGAGGCCTGCTCCAAGCGCGGCCTGACTCCGCCGGAAGAGAGTGCCCCCCCCCCCCCCCCCGTTGATCTGGCAGGCAGGGGCATAGAGAAGGCTCCCGAATCGGCGACGGACAGCGGAGGCGGGACACTAGGTGTACCCCTGCCTGCTGCAGCAGAAACCGCGGGAGTCAAAGGGGGAGAAGCGGGGGCTGGACGCCACGGGCGCCGGATAACCTCCGCCTCCCCTTCGGAGGAGCTTTCCCCCAACGCAAAACTGGCCATGGCGACAGTCTGTAAGAAAAGAAACTAAAAAATAAAGAATTAATAGCGCTTATAACTCCAACAGAAAATAAGCGCTAGAAAGGAAGAAGACACAGAAACTGACAAGAAGTTTCAAGGACTAAGGATGGATGGATGGTTTAAATTTAACGACACTACCAACACATCTGTGTCATTTAAGTGTCAAATGATGTGTCTTAACATGATCTTTATAATTTAATTTCTTGCATATATGAAACGTACATGTATATTACAGAAAATCATCAGATGATGTTTTAAACTACTTCATCAGGATTACTCCCTGCTCTTTTTCGAAAAATGAAGCAGGTTCTTTAACTAAGGAAACGAATCAGATAGTGACCAAATTCCGGCTAGGAAAATAAGAGGCAAGTAGACACTCCACAGCAACCAAATAGGACTGAGCGCGGTGGCAGAGAAGCCACGCCACCAGCAGCGGGTGGAGTCACGCGAGGAAAGGGACGCTCAAAACGTGACAACAGCTAGGAAGAAAAAGGGCCTCAAAATTCACCCCAGCGGGAAGAAAGTCACCCAAAAAGCGCACCAAAATAACGAGAAAGGTACAGAGAACAAGATAAAAGGAACAAACTGACCTTATCTTGAGAAAGATCCATGATCAAAAGGGATGAAATCCGTAAGCAAAAAAATACACAATGAGCTCGGAAAGAGCGTGACCAGAAGGAGGACGGGTTTCCCGGTTTGCCTGGCAAGGCGTGTGGAGGTGAGCCCTCTTGCGGTAAGTGCACGTTAGTTTCTGTTTTATTCTGGCTCGGTTAGGAGCAGCGCTAGCGCTGGAATAGCATATTATAAAAAAGACAGGTAGGTAGTTTATTGATGTAGATCCAGAATATATCTCAGAATTGCTCATACCGTACATCCCACCAAGGCGCCTGCGGTCATCTTCCCAACACCTTCTCACCCTCCATTCTGGAGCAACAAAAACCTATGGAGACAGGGCATTCGCATGTGGGGGTCCAAAACTTTGGAACGCTCTCCCAGTGTCGCTACGCTCCAAGACTGATGTTGAAGTTTTTAAGAGAGCACTCAAAACTTACCTATTTGATGAATGTTTCCTATGAATGTAAACAGTGTACATTGTAACACGCTTTGAGAGGGCCTACGATCCTGAAATGCGCTACAGCAGAATGAACTATTATTAGTATTATCATTATCACACCTGTGTGCTAGCTGGGTCAGGCCGCAATATACCAGGATTAAAGGCTGTTGGGAAGGGTTTCCATCGCTGGCACGAACTTTGTTCAGCAAGTTACCTCATAAACAAACTCAGGCACAGAAATTATTGAACATTCTTTGCATGTGCCGAAAGGACAAGTGTGAGTAAATCCCATAAATAAAAGCACTGTGATTGGTTCAATATCGGCAAGTTCATTCGAGCTTCGCATTGGAAACCATTGATCAGTGATTGCAACTGAATGAGTGACATTTGGTGCAAAAACTAGCGTATACATGTTCTGCGCATGTGCTGGTCAATGGAGGGAAACACTACAGCGCTATGATTGGTCCTATATTGGCAAATTTGGTTTAACTTTGCATAGCAACTAAATATCATTGAAGTCAGATGCCTCGTAAAGGGGTTAGATGGGGACGATGTCTCATGTTCGTGATGTTATTGGCTGCTTGGTGTTACTAAGTTAGGCCCGGAATAACAAACTAGAGGCAACATTGTTCCTAAGCTAGCTAGAATGACATAAATCGTACAGCGTCAAGAAAGAAGGGAGGCCTTCCGCAGGAATTAAATATATTTTGGAATCAGAATAAGCGTTGTACTGAAATCACATACATTTCGTACAATATTAAAACGTTTAAATAGCCATTTATATATCGACATTTGTTTTATTTCTTAAGATTAATATGTTTAAATGTTGACAGCTAACAGACATCATTGTGCCATTAGAAAATAGAAAATAGAAATCAGAATTTTTTTTTACTCATTCTGGAGCATCATAAAATGCCTTCTTCTCCTGGACAAAAAACGTGATTTGCAATTTCAGAGAATATGTTTATTGAATAACAAGATTAGAGAGCAGAGTTATCCAGTCGAATGTCATTTACAATTCTTATCAACCTAGTTAGAAAATGATATGGATCATCATGATAATTAAAATAAAATTAATATTTATTCTTTATAAAGCACGTCGTTGTATGTTTTCCGTCTTCAAGGAAAATAACTTTGATTCATTATTTCAATGAATATCATTAGCGGAAGAATTTAAATAGCAGAATACCATGTTAAATTTATGCATCTGATAACAATATCTTTATCAGCCTCTTTAAAGACTGATAAAACAAAATGAATATTTATTGTTTATGAGGCATGTCGTATGTTTTCCGTCTTCAAAGAGAATAACTTTGATTCATTATTTCAATGAATATCGTTAGCGGGAGATTTTAAATAGCAGAATTTATACCAAGTTAAATTCATGCATCTGGTAACAATATTTTCATCAGCATCGTTAGATAATTATATGCTTCATCGTGAGAAGCTACATAAAGTGTAATTTATCAAAGACACATCACAATACGTTTTCAATCCTTTGTTACGAACACTGATTTTCAGATATCATTTAAGATATGATAAGAGAGCATGCATCTGATTAATTACTTTACCAGCGTCAGGACGATATACATCGTCGTTAGACATGTTAGAGTGAAAAGACTTGAGGTATAAAATTCACATCGCTCACGACAACCCTAAAATAGGCCGTCGGAACGTACACAATATAATGACAGATGATAAGAAAACATACATGTACTTCATCTTTTTAAAAGAAAATGTAGTTTTAACGCATTTTGTTTTATTTTCTTTATATTTGATATCGGTATCAGTATTGGCTGATGTGAAGAAAAAAAGGCTCAGGCCTTTGATGTTCTCATTTTCTGGATGTCTGCACAACAAAACCTCGGCATGCGTGGGATAAGAATCTATATATTAATACTCAAAACCGTTTTTTGCCGTTTTTTGTGGTCGCAAAAACATTTTTCCTCCGCCGTGTCCGCCATCGCTGTTACGCGGGATCGGTGGCATAATTCCATGGCCCGTGTCTCCTGTATTCCGCGTGCCACGCCGACCCCGTCGTCGCCGTCGACGTCCCTAAACGTGATTTGGGGAGATTTGGGGGGACGGGCAGGCCGAAGGAACGGCTGCTTTCCGCATGGATCCCTTGCACGACGGCGGTGTCGTCAGTCGTGCACCCTCCCTCATATGGCCCATCACAGGCACGGCATGGCAGGTGACGAACAATGTTGTTCACAATGAGTATCAACTTGCATTGTGCGACCCGTGTAAGACGACTCGCGTTAGCCATCTTGCTAATTTTACTCTTACCGGGGAGAACCCCCGTAAGAAAATAATTATGGCATGGGTATGTCCCATAGTGTCACAGGCTCCATAGAGCTCGGTGGTATGTGTAGGTATGTATTCAATTGTTTGATCGTACACTTTGTGATCAGTACACCATAGGAGCAGCACCCACGCACTGCGATGCAATGCGACGCGATCGACGATGCATATCGCATGCATGCAATTTGTATGTACTGTACACACATAGTTGACTATGGTTTCCCGATCGAGCTTACAAGGACACTGTACTACGTACATTCTAAGGTTGATTTTGGACGTGAGTGATATTATTTAGAACTAAAAAACTGTTAGAAACTGTATTTACGGACTTCCTTTGACCTATTTTATCTGTGTTTAGTCAACAACTGATGGAATTCTTCTCTTTTTAGACTCCATCACGGCGGCGCTGCACTGTGAGCTGAGCAGTATCAGCGCTGCAGCCTTGGCTGCGTGATATGAACTCCGGGGGAGGAGATCACGGAGAGACCAGGGGTAAATGACTAACTGAGCAGCTTATTTGGAGATGTCCAAGGTTGACTTTGGACATGAGTGACATTCTTGAGAACAAAAAAGTTGCAGTATAGTATTTGTGGACTTTGTTTGTCCCTATTTTCTCCGTAATTAGTTAAAAACTGATGCCATTCTCCTCTACAATATAAAGCCGGTACTCTGTCACGGCAACGCCAGCACTCTGAGGCTGAGCTGTTGTAAGGGTTGGCTGGCTGAACTCCAGGGGAGGAGTCCGGCAGTAAATGCCTTACAGAGCTGTTTATTTCAAGATTGGACACAGTTTACTTATTTTTATTTTTTTTTATTATTATTACTGCAGTTAAAATTTGATGATAAATTCATCTTACCGTATGAGAAGATTCTTCATATATCCGTTGAAGAATTAATTATATTCATATGCCGAAGGCATGGGCGTAGATAGCGGGGGCGGGTGGCTGAATTCAATATAAGTTTAATAAACCAAAATTTGAAACTCATTTTTCACTACATTTTTTTGCGCTCGAATCCCGTGGATTTTCCATGGGCGCCGCTAGTTGTAGTGTAATGACAATGAAGCCACCAGCTGTGCCGCGTGGCGTTCCCGAGGCAGGAACAATGTGTAAGTAGAATTTTCCTTGACTTCCGCACAAGTCGAAAATCACCTAAGTCGACGTATTTTCACTCAGTCCCGTCAAGATCGACTTAAGGACGTTCCACAGTTAAAGTCAAATCCATGTCATTTTCACCAAACTTTGCATACAGTTACTTTGGTCCATGAGAAGCCCAAATGCGCATAAAAAATTATAGGTCCATGTGCTTACTTTTTTCTATGGGACACTGAACTGTGCCGTGATTGGGTGTCAGGTAGAATGACGTCATCGCAGGTTTTTGGCCATTGATAGGCCTCAGAATTCCCAATGTCATATACAAATCCCCATTATTCTGTCAAAATCCATGTCATATTCGTCAAACTTTCCAGATTTGTAGAGAAAAGTATACTAAAAGAAGGAGAAAGTTTTAAAAATGGGGGTCAATACACTCGTTTTTATGCTAGCAGCGCCCTCAGTTGGCGGAAAAGGTCAAAAACTCGCAAAACTCGTAAGAACTGGCTGAGAACCTGGCTAGGAATGGGATGGGTTCGAAAAAAACTATACTGTACATTCAAAATCCATGTCAGATCCGTAAATTTTTCCATATTTGTAGAGAATTATATACTGCAGAAGGAGAAAGTTTTAAAAATGGGGGTCCATGCACTCGTTTTTGTGCTAGCAGCGCCCTCAGGTGGCGGAAAAAGTCAAAAACTCGCAAAACTCGCAAAAACTGCGCATGGCTGGCTGGGAACCTGTCCTGGAATGGGATGGGTGCAAAAAAACTCTACTGTATATTCAAAATCCATGCCAGATTCGTAAATTTTTCCATATTTGTAGAGAATTATATACTTCAGAAGGAGAAAGTTTTAAAAATGGGGGTCCATGCACTCGTTTTTGTGCTAGCAGGGCCCTCAGGTGGCGGAAAAAGTCAAAAACTCGCAAAACTCGCAAAAACTGCGCATGGCTGGCTGGGAACCTGTCTGGGAATGGGATGGTTGCAAAAAAACTCTACTGTATATTCAAAATCCATGCCAGATTTCGTAAATTTTTCCATATTTGTAGAGAATTATATACTGCAGAAGGAGAAAGTTTTAAAAATGGGGGTCCATGCACTCGTTTTTGTGCTAGCAGCGCCTTCAGGTGGCGGAAAAAGTCAAAAACTCGCAAAACTCGCAAAACTCGCAAAAACTGCGCATGGCTGGCTGGGAACCAATATAGGAATGGGATGGGTGCAAAATAACTCTCCTGTACATTCAAAATCCATGTCATTTTCACCAAAGTTTCCAGATTTGTAGAGAAAATTATACCGAAGGAGGAGAGAGTTTGAAAAAAGAGGGTCCTTGTACTGGTTTTTGTGCTAGCAGCGCCCCCCCCCCCCACCCCCGCATTTGTATAACAAACAATTTTGCAAGGTTCCCGAAAATCCTCATATTTTGGTAGCGAGTCGCCTGAATATCCTCACATTCGGGCAGCAAGGTGCCGGTATACCAAAAGGTGTTTAAAATTTTGTACACAAAATACAGAAACAAAATAACCCTATTTCAGGTGTAAGGAGGGGTATTGAAAAACAATGGATGATTACAGTGCTTCAATTATTCCATTTTTTTAAATGAAAAATTCTAAACCTCGCACTTTTAAAATTTATCGGAATATGAAAGAAAAGGCGGTGCGGGGATGTGCTTGCATGGCCGGGGGGGGGGGGGGGTAGGGCTGTAAGCAGGTAGCAAGCGTGCGAAGTGGACCCATATTCTTGTGAGGTGGGGCACCTCAGAGTGTTTGCCCCCTCCCCAGGAAAAAAAAAGTAAGGCACCCTTACTTTTGCGCACCTGTTCACGACTACTAGTATTTCAAACATCACGTTAACGACATAAGCTATAGTTGTCTATATTTTACACACACAGTGTATAAAAAAGAAGGAAATTGTAAGTCGTTTTGAGTGACATTTTATTCATTATTCTATTTGCTCATGTCTTTGACTGTAGGGATAATGATCATTAGACAATCATATGGCATAGACAAATGATTCTTGGGCATATATTCGACTTTCTTTCTCCAGCTCTCTTTTTGTGCTAAGGAATTGTACTAAAATGGGAGGTAGATGACCATGACTATGAATTCCAAATTACATCTATCTTTCATTTTTCCTATTCGACTAACTTTACCTATAGAAAATTCATGAGGGGGCATCGAATGTTATCTTTCAGCTAATATTTGGTATATTTTTCACAGGTACAGAATAATTGATTTCATCTATTTTTACCGGGTTCTTATTACTGCGCACACTTGCGAACCCATTATTAAGCACTGTGTTTAATGTGCGTACCCATTGTCTTAACTGCGCGCAATACTCTCCCGGTGTTGTGATGACGTAACACAACCAGCCAGGATGCGCAGCTGAGGTGCGCACAAACATAACTGATGAACGTCCTTAAGCGAAGTTGACTGTTCCTTAAAATTCTCCCTCCATGTAATCTGGGTTGAAGATATTGATGATGAGATACATGTAGCTCATAATAAGGGTTGTCTGATGTCTTTACATCTCATTACATCCAGTAATCACCACATTCATGGCAGTCTAAAGCCTCGAACACACATAACATGGTAAAACAGCTACAACTAGTTAAGCCCGGAAAGAAAAGCTCAACACTTTACCTTCAAAAAATGCAAACATGTCAATATGAGCCATGAGAGGGAAAATATCTGGTGTTGCTCTACCTATTATACAGTAAAGAACTTCCTGTCACAGATTAGGAAAGCATTGTGCCCACAGTTAAACTTTTCTATTGTCTTTCAATTAGTGGCATACTGAAGGATCCTTTTCCCTTTACTAATCCTACATGTATGTTGGGATTAGTCTATTGTTCTTTAGGTGGCACATGTTATCTATGAGAGTGTGTGCGCTTGATAACGTCAAAGGATTTTGGTTGCGTTCATGCGAACATTTTTCGCCCCAGAATCACGGTTTTGAAAGACGTTTAGTTTAAAACATGGTTGCGTTCATTCAAATTTTGTCGGTCATAAAAATAAACATGTTTGAGTTAGCTAAACTGAAATGCAGAAAAAGATGCGTTTTTTAACACATTTCTACGAGAAACACGTTCACTGAAATTGCATGAATGATAGAAGAATAAAGACAAAAGATAAGGAAAGAGAGAAAGAGAAGATGAGAGAAACATCAAAACAAAGAATGAAATAAAAGAGAAGATGAAAGGAATATAAAATCAAAGAATAACATAAGTAAAGATTAAAAAGAAGTAGAAAAACATGAAAGGAAAATAAAAACAAAGAATAACATATGCGATAGACAGAAAGAGAAGGAAAGAAAAAAATAAAGAGATATATATGTACACAGGAAAAGATGAATGAAAAGAAGAAAGAAGAAATAATAAAAACAAACATAAGAAGGATGATACTGTGGATAAAAACAAAGAATAAAATTAGGAAAGACAGGAAGAAAAGATGATAGACTGAAAAAAAATATAAGAAAAGACAATAAGAGAATATGAAGAAAGATAGAAATAAAGAACACACGAAAGACATAAAGAGAAGAAAAATCAAAACAAAGAAAATCATGAAGGAAGGGAAAAATGATAACATAAGTCACAAGGAAAGACAGAAAGAGAAGATGAAAGAATGCTAAAAACAAGATGAATGCGACTGCGTCTCCTATATGCCTCCGCCTAAATTCAGTTGATGGCTCAAACTGTTCTTAAAATCTTGTGATAACCAGAATAAAAAGCCTCTTATTACATGTTAATTGATCTCTTTGACATTTGACCTTACACCTTATAACCCAAAAGTCTGATCACTTTACCTCCTCATGGTCATGAATACAAAATAGTTGAGATATGGTGATAACAAAGTAAAAAAAACATTAATTTCACATACACCTGTATAATGACCTCTATGACCTGTCACCTTTGACCTACGTGAACAAAAATCTAGTCAGTTTGTCTCATTATGGTGATGCATACTAGTTCCAAGTTTGAAGTTAATGGATCAAATGGTTCTTGAGATATCTTGTTAAGGCTAAAACCTCTTGTTAAGGCTAAAACCTGCAATTTCAGAATTGACCTCTATGACCTTTGACCTTTGACCTACGTATCCCAAAATCTAACCAGATCGTCTTTCTATGGTGATACATACTAGTACCAAGTTTGAAGTTCATACCTCAAATGGTGCTTGAGATATCGTGTTAACAAGGCTAACACCCGAAATTTCAGAAATAGACCTGTGACCTTTGACCTTTGACCTACATACCCCAAAATCTAATCAGGTCCTCTTCCTATGGTGATACATACTAGCATCCAGTTTGAAGTTAATACCACAAATGGTTCTTGAGTTATTGCTAGAACAAGCCTAACACCTGAAATTCAGAAATTGGCCCCTGTGACCTTGACCTTTGAACTACGTACCCCAAAATCTAATCACATCATCTTCCTATGGTGATACACACCAGCACTAAGTTTGAAGTTCATACCTCGAATGGTTCTTGAGTTATTGCTAGAACGAGGCCAACACCTGAAATTTCAGAAATTGGCCCGTGTGACCTTGACCTTTGAACTACGTACCCCAAAATCTAATCAGATCATTTTCCTATCGAGATCAAGTTTGAAGTTCATACCTTATGTGGTTTTTGAGTTATAGCTATAACAAAAAAGCGTGACGGACGGACGGACGGACAACCCGAAAACATAATGCCTCCGGCACCACCTTCGGTGGGCGGAGGCATAAAAAAAGCTAGGAAAAGAACAGTTAACTGGGCGTTGTGGCGTGCGCCTGTAATCCAGCTAATAACAGTGGAAGTTATAAACTGATTCAGCGGACCCAGGTTCGAAACTGAGTCACGTCTTTCGGATGGTGACGTTAAAGGTCGGTCCCCAGACGTAAATAATCATATCTGATTGATACACATCTAGTGCTGTAGCCCGGAACAAAAAGTCCGGCCCCGTTTTAAGCCCGCTAATTTTTTTTCTGATCTTTACCAATCCGGTCCAACCCGGTAACCCGGCCCGATAAGGAGTATAATAATAATAATCATAAAAAGGTTGACTCTTAGTGACCTTGCCTCGTGACCCTTGTACGTAATAGTAGATCTAGATCACACACTCCGTTATCTTGCTGTCTGAGGTCTAGACATGCCACATTCCACACAAATTCAGGATCAGTTATTTCTGCCCCATGATTGTCTTACCAAGGAGTTATCACAGTTCTGTGATAACTCCTTGGTCTTACGGACACTATACATCCATGTAGTCTGGATGACCACGCCCACATGTCACTCTCACTATATGCGCCATGTGCTTCGACTGTACAATTCCAAAGCTGTGGTCCAAAGTCCAAATATCAGTCCATTCCTCAGCCAATAGCAAACGAGAGTTTGCTGTTTGCTGAGGCCGCGCGCTCTGCATAGAGAGAAGGTGGTGTAATGTTACACCCAGCTGGGCGCCAACTGTCTGACCAAGGAGTTATCCTTGGTCTGACAGGCTATGATCTTTGCTGTGAATTAATTTGTAAACAAACTGCCCATGTGCTTTGATAAGGAATGTCATTGTTTTGGTTCTGCCACATGACTTGTTGGAAATTTGAGCTGATGAAAACGAAAGTCAGGAAAGCGATCAAGATATAAAGAAGGATTGTTGAGAGAGGGAGAGAGACTCAAAGAAAGATGCGAAGAAAAGAAAAGAAAATACGGAAACTAAGTGAAATCATGAAATCGGTAATTTAAGAGACAAGATTTGGGATAGAAAAAATGTTACTGGAAAGAATTAATGGAAAAATATATAAAATTAAAAGGGGACAGAACTGTAACAGGTTTAATCAAGAGTTTTTCTTCTTTCCATCATAATATGTATCAACTTTATATCATAGCATACGGTAAATACATGTCATGTGTATCAATTCTTTCTTTTTCTCTTCCTCCCGATATACTACTAAGTACTAGAATTTTGAGAAGGGAAACGGGGAGAGGGGAAGAAAGAAAAAAATCAGAGAGAGGGTGACTATTAATTTTATCTTCATGTTTATTGATTAGCTCATCTTGCTAATAAACTTGAATTTTCCGCCCATCAGGAAGTGATTTGGCGATGGAATTACTCTTTCAAATCTCTGCTGTAAACTAGGCTAAATAAACTCCAGTTCAAACTCCAGTTCAAACATGGATAACATCGCTAACTTTCATCATCAGGTAGTAGTTCCCTGCTCTATCTCACACACTGACATAACATACACTTTTATCATGAACAAAATACATGTACACAGAGTGCCCTCTTGACCTCTTCTGTCACACATTCTCGATCTCTCTCATGTCACAAACTTTATTGACTGTAAGCCCTTTGATCTGATCTGCTGCCGGTGCAGTGCACGGGTCGCCGATGGCCATGCCCATGCGGTCACTAAACTTTAATTTATTCTGAGATTAACTCCGCCCACATATCGAGAGAAACTTCCTGATTGGTCACTAAATTGATTTTGCCCTGCATACATGCAGGATAGGACTAGACTGCAGGTGCATGGTTGTGTGTATGTATGTGTATTTGCAGTGCTGCATATATGTGTAATAATACATACTGGCCGTATATCTTGAATGCACTGCAGATAAACAGATCGAGCTACACTTAGGCAATCGGATGCATTTATTTAGTTATTTTGACAGATTTATTATGATAAAAGACGAAGAATAATGAGCTATTTCAAGACCTTTACACTATCTCTTTCTGTTACCGAGTTGACCCAATTAATTGCCACAGCCCGGACCGGAATTGGTCCGGACCGGAATTGGTCCGGCCCGGACAGTTCAGTCTGGCGGACTAAAGACCGGCATGCGTTCCGGGCTACAGCACTATACACGTCTGTAAAAACCCAATTACACACACATACACACATACACAGAAAGAAAGAAAATAAAGAGATACATAGGAGAGGATAAAAGAAAAGATGAAAAACTGAAAAGAATAGAAAGAAACATAAGGGGAAAAAAGAAAGAGAAGATGATAGGATAAAAACAACGAATAGCACTAGGAAAGACAGGAGAGGATAAAGGAATAAAGATAAATATATACAAAGTTCATGACAGAAGAAAAGAAAGAAGAAAAATATGGAAAATATGAGGTAAGGAAGAAAAAACTGATGATAGGAGGGGAAAAAAAGAATAACAGAAGGAAAGATAGAAAGAGAAAAAGAAATTACAGGAGGAAATATAGAAACAGAAGATGAAAGAAAACTAAAATGCATTCGAATGATAGAAATTTTTTTTATATGTTATGACAATTAACATCGTTTTACTAACATAAAAGATAACACAGTTTTCAAAGTGCCACCCCTCGTTACTTATACTGATACTCCCAATTCTATATTAAGACTTACAGTCTGGGCCTTCATCTGACTGATCTTGGCAGTCTACTTGCCCATCGCATCTGAATGATTCAGGAAGACAGATCTGTACTCCACTACTGGCACATTGGAAGAAGCCTGTTTGACATGATATACCACTGTAGGCTACCATGGCAAAATTAAGGGGAAAAATCAAGTAATCAACACTCATGTTATCTCTAGTCCAAATGCTATACAATAGGTGCGTCTTCATCAGAACGAAGTTCTGCTCTAGCCCGCCATTGCTGATCCGGTAAATTAGCCCGATCAGAGAATAGCCAGCTAATTCTCTGCTCTAGCCCGCTATTTCGCTCGAAAAGTCAACCCACATCATCTTGGACTTATCTTCAGAATAGCCCGCTTAACCGAAAATCAGCCTGCTCTAGCCCGCTATTCCTCGAGCGTCTTCATCAGCCCGAAGTTAAGCCCGATCCCATCATGCACCTGTGCTCCAACTATCGAAGCACGATTTCCGGTTTCATGGTGTTGTTTGTAAACATCAGCTGTGCGCTAGCGCTATGTGCATGAGATGTACATAGTGCACGTACGCCTCTCGACGTCTCCTTCTCCTTATTATGCTGAGGACCACTGTAGTTTCCGGAAGAATCATACTGCAAAATGAAATTACACATATTTTTGTTCAACATACACTTCCGTAAGTACATTAATGATTAAGGCAGCGTAGTCGAGAGATACCGTATATATTTTGGGTTTGTATAGCTGGTCGGGCAAGCGCGGGTAAGATTTTAAAACCGCGCTTGTTCACTTAAAGTGCGCATGCGCACCAACTTCGGGCTTAAGTGGGGGTACTTCGGTCTGATGAAGACGCGATTGCAAACTGAAGCTAGCTTCAAGAAAATATCCCTGATCCACCTTGAAGCGGGCTAGAGCAGAACTTCGTTCTGATGAAGACACACCTTATGATACATTTCATACTCTGCAGTAAATCTGGAGTAAGGACCACAACCTGTTACAATGTATGTGATTTTATGCAATAAAACAAAAGTTGTCATCTAAATGTAACCGGCCATTTCCAATGTTCCGGCAATAGAGATAACAGCGCTTGTTTGTTTTAGCAACTCCAATAACATACATTCAACTAATGAATTGGTTATTATGACTTTTACATACAATGTAACTACCCAATATCTATGAACAAAGAGTAACTACAGTACCACAATGACTACCCCCCCCCCCCTTTGCAAACTATCCCTTGTTAATTGATAAATGTGGTCACATACACGTACAAATAATTGTTGTTACTGTAAAATAGTGGAGAAGGACCAAGATATATATGATTGGGGAGGTACATTGTATTCAAGGAGGGGGGTCCAGTCAAGGAACATCTTGTAGGACAAACCACTGTATCTCCAGCAGGAACATTTTTAAAGTAGGTCTTATCAATATCTAACGAAGCCAAATGAAACTTTAACTCAATAAAAATAATTTGAATGATACAATGATCAATGCAACGAGATGGCAAACTGTTTTATGTCACTGGCATGAGGTCCCCCAGAGTTTAAATAGTTCCAAAGAGACCTACTGCAATTCTCCTCATCACTGACGTCCCTACAGTCTGGGTCACCATCACAATGCCATGGAGACGGGATGCATTGCGTTCCATCAGCACAGGCAAACTGTACACCAGGAACACATCGAGCTGTCAACAAGAGCAGAGGACACAAGAGAGAAAAATTTTAACCCTAGGGAATGCATGGTAAAATGATTGAGAGTTTGAAACTGAGGTTATAATGACTTTAACATCTGCTATTATAAGGCCCAATAACACTAGTCAGGTTCACATGATGGGAGTTAAACTTTAAGTTTCACTTTAAGTTTCGCTTGTAGTTTCAAAACTCTAAGTTAACTTGTAGTTATCTTGTAGTTTCAGACGGTATGAACGGTCTAGTAGTTTCAAAACTTTAAGTTTACTTGTAGTTCTAGAACCACAAGCGAGCTCGGGTTAATGCTGAAACCAAGAGCAGTGGGTGGTCCTCCATCGCAGTTTTGGACCATGTGAACAGAATAAACTTTAAGTTTCACAAGCTTGTGGTTAACGATGACCTCGCTGTTCATGTTAAACTTCCGGGTCATACCTTTCGTGGGAATTATGAACGCAGGATCTGTATGTGTACTGTACACGTGATCCGTAGTATCTACTTCCGGTGATAACGATGATAATATGATGATAACAATATGAACGCTATCAGCATCACTCAACCTGCTCTTAGTGGACTTACTCCACTTCTACCCCTAATATGAAAAGGGTATTGGAAGAGGACCAATGTGAGGAACCAAGTGATTTGAATATTCATCCCGGAAGCTGTAATAGCTGCTATCCACTTCTCGATTCATTGCTCGATCAGCTTTGAGTCCTGACTTAGCAGCTGACCAGAAGTGGATTTACTTGCAATATGAACGGTATCAGGCATGCTGTGTGCACAACCATGGAAACAAATGCGCACAGCAAATGTGATGTAATGTACTCTAGCTGTAAGTATGAACGTTAGTAGGACTTGAGATGCTAATCTATCGATCCTGACATAGTCTGGACTAAATCCTCTTCTGGCAGTGAATATGAAAATGCTATATAAGTCTTTGTAAACATCATGATCACCTGGTTTAGAAACCTAATAATTGTAGTCATTCACAATTGCCAAATTTTGACAATCTACAGAATAATACAACAATCATATAAATTTATATAATCTGGCAATTTTAGGACCAAGGAGGTACTAGCCATGCCTAGCTAGTACCTCCTTGCTAGGACTATCCTAAAACTTCAGTTTACAAGGTGTTCACCTTGATATTAAGCTTGATTTATAATGAAAGCAGAAAAATGAGAGAAATAGGTCAATGAAAGTTTGAGGAAGAATGGACATGCATATAAATAAGATAGTTATGAATTTTACAAGTTGTAATCAATCAAGCATTAATTGGCAACTCTATCATGTACATTTCAAGGACCCCTCCCATTTGCTCTGTATTAAAAAGTCATGAATTACTTCTTTTTTTTTTTAAAGAAAAGATTAAATTATACATGCACCCAGGGATGCCACTGGCAATTGTCTCTAGAGCGGGAAAAATTTTTTTTGGGGGAGACAAAATGTGGGAAGCACAAAACACGAGCGTGAAGCGCGAAGTCCCTTGCAGCCGGGGTCCAGGGCCCGCTCAAGGGCCCTGGAAGCTCTGGGGGGTTCTAGAGCCCATTCACACACTGCGTTAGAGCGGTCTAACTAAGACCCATTCCTCAAGAATGGTTCTAAGGTGAGTGTGAATGCAAAAGTGGTCCAGAAATGCGGTCTTCTGGACTGGTCCAGAAGGCTACCTCGGGAGGTGGTCTTGAGGAATGGGTCTTAGACCGCTCTAACGTGCAGTGTGTATGCAAAAGCAATCCAAAAGCGTACTTCAACCAGAAGTGAGTGTATGTGTGTTGTGCGGGAAATCAGTGTGATTTTCCTTGATTTTCCTGTAAGTGCAGGCCATCGCTGCATGATAGAATGATGAAAAGAAAGAAACATAATAAAAGATAGAAAAAGGAATGGATAGAATGATAAAAACAAAGAAAAACATAAGAAATTTAAAGAAAGAAAAGACGATTAGAATGATGAAAACAGAGAAAAATGGAAGAGAAAACGATAGAATGATGAAAGAAAATTAGAAAAACATAATGAAAGATAGAAAGAGAAAATATTAGAATGATAAAAACAAAGAAAAACATATGAAATGTAAAGAAAGAAAAGATGATTAGAATGATGAAAACAAAGAAAAACATATCTGAAGATAGAAAGAGAAAATGACAGAATGACAGAAACAAAGAAAAACATAATAAATTTAAAGAAGGAAAAGACGATAGGACAGGCCTAGCGCTACGGTACAATTTGCATCTCATTAACCCCTGGTTTGTTTTGAATTACATGTACCAACGGACTTCTAGCTCAGTGCATGCGTGCGGTCATCACAATGGCAAAACAAGGAACTTTAATTTGCGCCTCTATTTTGGCGATTTATGAGCTGAAACTTCCCACATGAACTAATTTGTAGTTATAAATGATTGTCTGCAAAAATCCTGAAATATGATGACTGTTTTGTCGAGTTATAGCAACATTTTGAAATGAAAACGTCGAAAAACTATGTGTCTATTTTTTTTCTGACACAAGTCTACCCCTGCATAAATATTCATGAAACTTCATTTCCTTATTCGGGGGTGTATATTCCTTATTTAGACAAAGTTTCGCTCATGCGACTTCTTTCTTTGGATAGATACTACGTCTTTTTCACATGATATCTTGCAGCAATTTAGAGCAGCAAATTGTTGCAGTGATGTCAAATTCACGATCTGCACATACGATATTCATGAGTCATCCGCAGTCAGCTCATTCACAGATTGCGCATGCGCATGGCCCATGGAGCACTCGGAGCACTCGCGCACAGAGCTCAGCCCTACACAGATTTCAACGCATGGGACGTGGTTGTAATATTTTTCTGTTATGTCAGCCTCGGCGATCTGACACCGAGATCCTTTTTTTCTGACACAACTCTATGCCGAAAATTCACCTCAAGTAAATACCATACGATTGTAGAAAAATGTACAATAAAACGATTCATGACAGTGATTTTCTTGCGAATCTAGCCGAAATGAGGAATTTTAGGAGAAGTTTAACAGGTAAAATATTCTGTTTGTAACCGAAGAAATATCGCTAAAATTTCATATTTTCCGTTGGTCGAGCTTTGATTGTGCAGAATTGTTGTGAAAGATACATTTATATTTAATAATTTTTCGAACTTTATGTTTACAAAAAGTGGTGTTCAATACACGTAAATCGTGGGAAAATGCAAGAACTGGCGAGGTCAAAGGGGGTCAACTCAATGGACAATCACTCGCTAATCCCCGCTAGTCGCTAGTCCCCCGCTGTTTAGAAAAAGTTCCATCAAAATCGGTTATGAAATGAGAACGTTATGAAAGTTTGAAAAAGTCTCAATTTACTTTATATGGCGATCCTCAAATTGGCAATGTTGCTCCTAAGTGACAGGTTTAGTAGTACAACTCTCCATATGTTTTGTACACAAAATTTCATATTTTCCCAATTATCTTTCAAGGTGCAGCTTGTCTCCTTCTTAGCTCAAGTTATATCATGAGAAAATGTATTTGACACAACATATGTTGAGTTCACAAAAAGACAAGCAGCACCTTTAGAGATAATGGAGAAAATATGAAATTTTGTGTACAATACATATGGAGAGTTGTACTACTAAACCTGTCACTTTGAAGCAACATTGCCAATTTGAGGATGGCCATAGAAAGTAAACTGAGACTTTTCAAACTTTCATATCTTTCTCATTTCATAACCGATTTTGATGGAACTTTTTCTAAATTGCTTCTCTCTATCCTCTCTTTTCACTAAAATGGATATTTCCCAAGGGTTTCATTCTCCTTTAATACATGCTACATTCAGAGCTGTGTAGTCTGTATTATACATGTACATGTATGAACATTAACATTATTCTTTAACCCCAGTGGTGACGCCTTCATTTAACATCAAATTGTTTTCATCCCAAAATATTCCAGTCAGGCTTAGCCTTCAACAGACTGAGATGAGAGATTTTACATTTCACATCCCCACCTACGCAGAGCACAGAAGCTTAGGAATCTGATCAAATCGAGAGTAAAAATTTCCACTTATCAATACATATTATTGTTCTTTTGATCCCGTGTTTTTAGCTCGGATCCCATTTTAATACAAGCTAATTTTGAAACCCTTATGAGTTTTTCATACTCGCACTCGTTTGAAAAACAAATAAATTTACAAGGGATATTTTTATCTATTTATCAACAAAAATTCTGTTCTTCAAAGTTGTTATTCTTACATTTAAAACAAATAATGCTATTTTAATTTTTCTGGCAGCTTACACAACGTTCTATCAAATAGAATTGTTTGTCAGATAAGCAGACTACATAATGACAACCTACATGTACATACAGAGTGTTGGTTTCTATGTAGGGGTGTTCACATTACTTGTCAGTAAATGCCTTAGACGTTTTTTTTTTTTTTCTATTTCTGCTTGAATTACTCAAAATTTAAATCAGTGCATAATAATGATAAAAAGTGAATTGTCGGCCAAATATTTTTGAAGTGTGCCATTATGACATTACCATGAAATTTCACTTTATTCAACATGTAAACTGCACCCCCTCTCTGAAAAAATAGTCGAGTACATGTTTTTTTGAGAGATTATATTTCACCTTTGGAATACATGTAGGTGCAATATTTCATCAAATAATCATGACTGATATTTCTTCTTGCTATAAAAATATGAGATTCTGCATTTATAATTCAATATTTGCGGAATCATGAAGCCTGACTACCAAAGATAAGTGATTTATGTTAGAAATTTGTTTTATGCCTCGAAATTGTAATGGACGTGGCGTATACGGTTACTTGTAGCTGTAGGTTTAGAGCCAGAGGAGTGATATCAGGTAGATTCGGGGTCACAACAGCCTAGAGTTATCGGTGTGCATGTAACATTAATTTATGTCAGAACATCCTCTTGATCACCAAAATACAAAACACAATTATGACAGCTTCTTTATTTTCATTACAGAAATTATTACGAGCAAAACTTAGCTATACATGTACATGTGTATCTAGTACGGTGTGCAAAGATAAGAAAGCTTTGCAAGCCTCGACCTCGGTCTTGCATCTCTGAGAGCTATGTCATGCAGGTAGCATTTGTTTACGTTTACAACCTGGTATTAAAATGCATGTGACTCGCAGCTATTCACCTTGCGATATGCTGCTTCCTTGCTGTTATTAGATAATTTCATTATCATGTTGGTTCATTTATTCTATGCAACTATCTGATTGTAATGCTCCTTCATAAAATCAACAATAGAAAAAAAGGGCAATATAAATACAGTATGTCTCAAAATCTTCAAGCTGTGGTACTGTCTGTATGCAAGGTTGAAAACTGTAACACTGATGCATCACAAATTTTGAGCTCTAAGCTCACTTCACGTCCATTCACTCACTACACAATGAATGGACATTTCCTGTGCGTGGACATTGATGTGTGCAGAGATTGATGTGCGCGGACATTGATATGGAAATGAAGGTGATGCACCACACTGGGTTACTACCCACAATGTAAAGGCTTACCTCCATAATGAGAAATTCACGGTTTTTGGCTGGTTTTTGTGTCAAAACATACGCATAAGAAAAATCAATTTTGTAAAAAGCGCGTAATACATGTATCCTAGTATCCATATCACACTAAGATTAAACTTCAACAAGTGAATCAGTAAATTACACGATGCGTAATATATGTCCCCGCCGGAAGTGTAGATCTGTGGAATGGTGTTAATTTTTGTAATTTCTAATAGAGCCTTCTACACAAATATGAATTATTAAATTAATACTTTTTGGAAACACTATGATCCTTCAGCCATTTTGCACTCAGCTGGGATACATGTAGTCTAATGTTCTTGACATGAGTGCAACATGTTGCCCGGCACCACGACTTGGATGCAGATTACATATCACACTATAGAGAAGAAGAATGGAGTAGAAGAATAGAGGAGAAGTAGCATCACCTTTTTAATACCGAAAACCGTTCCGGGCCGTTTTTTGTGGTCGCAAAAACTCTTTTCCCCCGCCTCGTCCGCCCTCGCCGTTGCGCGGGTTCGGTGGCATAATTCCACGGCCCGTGTCTCCCGTATTCCGCGTGCCACGCCGACCCCATCGTCGTTCCTGTCGACGTCCCTAAACGTGATTTTGGGAGATTTCGGGGGGACGGGCAGGCCGAAGGAACGGCTGCTTTCCGCATGGATCCGTTGCACGACGGCGGTGTCGTCGGTCGTGCACCCTCCCTCATATGGCCCATCACAGGCACGGCATGGCAGGTGACGAACAACGTTGTTCACGATGAGTATTAACTTGCATTGGGCGACCCGTGTTAGACGACTCGCGTTAGCCATCTTGCTAATCTTACTCTTACCGGGGGGAACCCCCGTAAGAAAATAATTATGGCATGGGTATGTCCCATAGTGTCACAGGCTCCATAGAGCTCCGTGGTACAGTCCCGCCCGCGGGAAATGTCACGCCCGATACGAAAAATGGACGAGACCTTCCCGCGTATAGACGAACATCGGACGCGTCCGGTGCCCTCAAAGATCAGTCGTGCGTGGATGCGGAAATACTCGTATATTTGAGGGTACTTGGACTAAAAAATAACGCTACCTCAGGAAGAAAAATTGCGTGGCTTCATCCGAAAAAAATCAAGAACATAGATAAACAAAGTATTTCTCTCTGTAATAAAAAGGGAAATAATGAATTTCCCGGACAATATTAGGATATAATGTAAGTTGTCGAAGGTGTCGGGAAGTTCATTTCCGCGTCCAAACTTTGGTCTGGACCAAAATATGGACGCAGAAATTTTTGCCCTCTCCCGAAAGTGCGGAATCGCCGGGAAGTGTTTAGGAATGATAAAGACAGTGAACGGAATCTTTCAAAAATATGCGGATAGGTTGTCGAATGAATGCGGATTTACTTATTTTGCATTCCGCGTCTTGTCCGCGCCCTATTCTTCATTTTGAATAGATCATAAACTCACGTACGCTGAGTTATTGTTTTATTACCTTTTTTATCTGTTGCCTTTTTTATCTGTTGCCTAGGAAAACGACATCGCAATTTGAGATCGGGATATCCGTTATTTTCTGTAAAATTTAACTAGTTGCGCCAATTTGAAGTCTTAACATTTTTATTTGAGTTTGGTTTACTTGAAATTCTCTAGATTATGAGGAATCAAGATTCAAATATAACATTTCTAAAATAGTGAAATGTGCGCCAGGTTTGACAAATCATAATTGTCAGTAGTTTAGAGTTTCTCTATTTTCTGGGATGAACACATTAAGGCAACCAGTTAAAATTTCAAGTTCATCTAAATCGGCAAAATTATTGTAAATACGTCTTTTTTTTTTTTTTTTTAAGATACGTGAATTTACTAAATCATGATTATTTTGTGTGTGTGTGTGTGGTGATATATTACATAGAGGTATTCACTTTTTAAAGGAATATACATGTACAAGAAGGAAAATACAAGAATGAATAATGTTTTAATGCTGTCATGAAATATTGAAGAACGTAAACTTTGATCACCAAAGTGCTTCATGTTTAATCATTACGATCGTCGTACATTTTTTTCTCTGTTATCATATAGGGGGCCTATCTCACTCGAGCCCGTTACTAGAATTTTATAGGGGGGGGGGTGTCCTGACTGTCCTCAGGACGCAGAGGGTTCGTTACTCCTACGGTTGCGTAATTCTGAAGATTTATAATTCCAAAAAAAAAAAAAATAGTTCATAATTTCGAAGGTTCGTAATTCCGAAAATTCAGTAGAGTCCTACATAACTTTTCGGAATAACGAACCCGAATTCACTTTCGGAATTACTAACCCTATTTCTTTTTACGACTTTATGACTTTTCTTTTTTCTTTTCTTTTTTTGAATTATGAACCTTCGCCGGGACTGACGAGCCGTACGAGTAACAAACCTTTGGAATCACGAATAAAACGAATTCATCGAATAAGTGCATGTGTTTTTATTGATATTGTCCTTTGAAATAAATTTCATCATCAGGAAGCGACGAGGGCTCTGTTATCAATATTCAAATATACGAAACCCCGTTTTTTTTTGTTTTTTTTTTTTTTTTTTTCAGGCGCGTGGCCGAGAGGGGCGGTGGGGGCGGCCTCCCCCTAAACGTCTACTAAAAAAAAAAAAGAAAGAAAGAAAGAAAAAAAAAAGCGAGAACGAAAAACCAGGGAGAAGTGGGATAAAAAAAGCCTAAAAAGGCGCTACGAGCCGTTATCTTTCTCTCAAAATTTGCTAAAACGTCAACGGGAAGGGGAAACTCCCCCTCCCTGACCCACCCCTGTGACATACAGTGCAGTATTGCGTCCAAATAATTGAAAAGCAGTCACGGCGTCGAACCGTACTTTCCGCCTAAAAAAAGGTTCTTCGAGCAGTCATCTTTCGCGCTTCGCACGGGAGGAGGGGGGGGGGAACTCCCCCTCCCTGCAGTGTGCACCCACCCCTTTTACATACAGTGCAGTATTGCCCCGGAGTATTGCGTACAAATAATTGAAAAGCAGTCAGGGCGTCGAACTATAACTTTCCGCCTAAATAATGTTTGCTACGAGCCATTATCTTTCTCTCAAATTTGGTAAAACGTCAGAGCTTTCGCCCTTCGCGCGGGAAGGGGGACCCCCCCCCCTCCCATCCCAGTTACATACAGTACAGTATTGCGTCCAAATAATTGAAAAGCAGTCCGGGTGTTGAACTAACTTTCCTCCTTAAAAAGGTGCTACGAGCCGTTATATTTATCTCAAATTTGCTATAAAAACGTCAGAGCTTTCGCGCTTCGCGCGGGAGCCCCTCCCGGCACCGACCCCCCCCCCCCCCTTGGGAGCACGCTTCGTGTGCTCACAACCGCCCCCCCCCCCCCCAAGTGAAATTAAATCCTGGCTAAGCGGTTGCCTTTTTCCTGTCTAAGCTTACATCGAAGCCGGCATTTGGATTAACCAAAGAAACAATGAGCTGTAATAATGTACATGACTTGTATCTGATAGTCTTTTTATTTGTATTTTTTGTTTTGTTTCGTCCTTGAATAAAACTTGCCATACAAACTTTTCGGAATCGTCTCCATTTTCCCCCTCTCGACAGTGGTTGTGAAATCAAGATTTTGTACGCAATAGCATGTCCATCCGTCTCGTAATGTACAGTATCACATTCAGAGGTGACAAGAAACAAAATGCATAAATTACTTGCCATGTTCTTTTCGCTCCGCAAAGCCACCGCCCCTTGATGGTGAAACCGACATTTTGCGCGCTATTGTAAACATGTCAATCATTCTGGTCGAGCGAATGGTATCGTGTCCTCTTTTCGTCAACGTGCCTTATTCATTCCACATCTACCGCACACGACTAAAAATGTAATGTCTTATTACTCTTATTACTGCGTCTTAGCTTCAAAGTTATCGTTTCTCTCTGCTCTACATGTAGTTAACTCGAGCTTTAAAAAAAACATGCACTTGTTTCATAATCTCGACGAAGGTCATTTTCTTCCTGGTTAAAAAGCTAACTTTCTTTTCTTTTCGGCTGTTAAAAGAGTTACAGAATTGGACGCTTATCATCCTCATGCTAAACAGCGGGATGAAGATAAACTGCGTCTCATCTCGAAAGTCATCGTTTCTCTCTTAAAACTATTAAAAACAAAAAACTACCTTTTTGTAGAATTAAAGCCCTGACAATTCCCTCTCTCTCTCTCCTTCTAAATCACACACCTGTATCATAATTTCGAAAGTTCTTCTTAATTCTTTTCTGAAAGCTTACATTTACTTTCTGTGAAAGTATTTGAAAACAATCCTTTTCAGGGGATATATCTAATATGATAATCTGCCAAACTAACATAATAGAAATGAGAAAGCTCACAATTTTTTTTTATTTTTACCCTTTCCCAGAACTCCAGCTCCCCTTTATACAATAGACATGTGCCATCTTTTCATGCATGGTCATTAATCTATCAATGGGTTCCGATTTCTAAGAACTTCCGTTCATAAAATGAAAGGCAAAGGTTGTGACACGAGGAGGGGAGTATAGATACTGAAAAGAAAAGATCGTTTTTGTTGTAAATAATGATCAATAATCCATCAATGGACCCCGCTTTCTAAGAACTTCCTGTCTTTTTTAAGGCGGCGGGCAGGGGGGGGGGGGGGGGGGGGGCGGGTATATAGAAATAAATTGTACTCTCTCGCGCCTTTCACCAAAATGCAGTCCTTTGAGGTGAAAGTTACAATATTAGTACTCTTTCTTCCCCATTTATAATCGACTCTCGTCTCGTAAAGTAAATCGTTTCACCGCTGTTTCGTTAGCGGTTCATATATCGTGAAGACGACCCGCCGAAATTATTTTTTATCGTCAGGTAAAGAATTAATTTGTCAAGTAAATCGTTTCACCTCTGCTTCGCTAGCGGTTTATATATCTTGAAGACGACCCGCCGAAATTATTTTCATCGTCAGGTAAAGAATTAATTTGTCAAGTAAATCGTTTCACCTCTGACGTTTCGTTAGCGGTTCATTTTTTCTTGAAGACGACCCGCTGAAATTATTCTTATCGTCAGGTAAAGAATAAATTCGTTAAGTAAATAGTTTCACCTCTGCTTCGCTAGTGGTTTATATCTTGAAGACGACCCGCCGAAATTATTTTCATCTTCAGGTAATTGATTAATTTGTCAAGTAAATAGTTTACCTCTGCTTTGCTAGCGGTTTATATATCTTGAAGACGACCCGCCGAAATTATTTTCACCGTCAGGTACAGAGAATTAATTAGTCAAGTAAACCGTTTCATCTCTGTTTCGTTAGCGGTTCATTTTTGTTGAAGACGACCCGCTGAAATTATTCTTATCGTCAGGTAAAGAATAAATTCGTCACGTAAATAGTTTCACCTCTGCTACGCTAGCGGTTTATATCTTGAAGACGACCCGTCGAAATTATTTTCATCGTCAGGTAATTAATAATTTGTCAAGTAAATCGTTTCACCTCTGACGTTTCGTTAGCGGTTCATTTTTTCTTGAAGACGACCCACTGAAATTATTCTTATCGTCAGGTAAAGAATTAATTCCTCAAGTAAATCGTTTCACCTCTGTTTCCTGGAGTTACTGGACCTCCTGCCAATGTACGTTCCGTTTTCTGAATTCCAAATGTTGGCAAGTTGCTTCGATCGCGGTAAAGGACTGTCCTCTTCAAATTGCTTAAATTCCATGCAATTCTTGGGTGAAATCAGAAACTTTCTCGTATTGATCGATAGCTACGGCCGTGAAATTGAGAAAAAAATGAATTTGGATTTTCCATTATCAAAACCCCCCCAAAAAAACAACTTTGCGGTTTTAAAGTAATATTTTGAGGGGCTAACATGTAAAGGTAGATGGACAACAACAACAACAAAGTTTGGCGATTTTTTTTCCCTTTCTTTCTTTCTTTCAAGCAACTCTTTCTAGCAAAACTACAAGGCGGATCCTAAACAGCGGGAGTCGCTCGCTGCATCGCTTCCAACGCAACCCTTTCACCATTTTGCATATTTTATTGACGATACATAGCTATAGATTTGTCACATCTTTGCACGCAACACTGGTGTTATCGCTTGACATTTTTTTTAACATCGGCAATACCTTGTCTTTAACGTCTTGAAAGAGAAGAGACATTGCATAATTATAAATGGAATATAAGAATGAGAAAACAAAGATAGAACATTAATCTCAAAGATGTCGGACCCATGCCGTTCTCGCGGCTCATCTAAAACATCACGCTTGCACATAAACCCTCGTCCGTACTAGGGCATTTAGACTAGTCCGTTTCCCCTAGTCTCCGGTACGAATGCGGACGCAATGCTCCCCGCAATGAAGACGCGTCTTTTTGGACGATAGCGTGACGTTTCCCGCGGGCGGGACTGTATGTGTAGGTATGTATTCAATTGTTTGATCGTACACTTTGTGATCAGTACACCATAGGAGCAGCACCCACGCACTGCGATGCAATGCGACGCGATCGACGATGCATATCGCATGCATGCAATTTTGTATGTAGTGTACACACATAGTTGACTATGGTTTCCCGATCGAGCTTACAAAGACACTGTACTACGTACATTCTAAGATTGATTTTGGACGTGAGTGATGTTATTTAGAACTAAAAAACTGTTAGAAACTGTATTTACGGACTTCCTTTGACCTATTTTCTCTGTATTTAGTCAACAACTGATGGAATTCTTCTCTTTTTAGACTCCATCACGGCGGCGCTGCACTGTGAGCTGAGCAGTATCAGCGCTGCAGCCTTGGCTGCGTGATATGAACTCCGGGGGAGGAGATCACGGAGAGACCAGGGGTAAATGACTAACTGAGCAGCTTATTTGGAGATGTCCAAGGTTGACTTTGGACATGAGTGACATTCTTGAGAACAAAAAAGTTGCAGCATAGTATTTGTGGACTTTGTTGGTCCCTATTTTCTCCGTAATTAGTTAAAAACTGATGGCATTCTTGATTCTTCTCTACAATATAAAGCCGGTACTCTGTCACGGCAACGCCAGCACTCTGAGGCTGAGCTGTTGTAAGGGTTGGCTGGCTGAACTCCAGGGGAGGAGTCCGGCAGTAAATGCCTCACTGAGCTGCTTATTTCAAGATTGGAAACAGTTTACTTATCATTTTGTTTTTATTACTGCAGTTAAAATTTGATGATAAATTCATCTTACCGTATGAGAAGATTCTACATATATCCGTTGAAGAATTAATCGAGTATATTCATATGCTGAAGGCATGGGCGTAGATAGCGGGGGGGGGGGGGGGGGGGGGGGGGGGGGGGGGGGGGGGGGGGGGGGTGGTCGATGGGGGATATGTGAATGCATGAATTAATTTTATTATTATTGTAGAAAAAATGAAATCACTGGAGTCATATTCGCAGATACCGGGGGGGGGGGGGGGGGGGGGATATGCGAATGCATCAGATTATTTTATTTTAATTGTAGAAAAATGAAATCACTGGAGTTATGGGCGTAAAAAGAGGAGGGGGAATGGGGTAGGAGTTGGGGGATGGGGGATATGTCAATGCATCGATTAATTTTTTCAACAAATGAAATCACCCGCAAAGAATTTGGAACCCGCTTTCTATATGCCATTGGCTGGAGTAGAGGGAGGGGAGGGGGCTTGGTAGGGCCTTCACTCACCATCCATACCAGGGGCGGATCGGGGGGGGGGGGCGAATCGGTCACGCCCCCCCCCCTTTTGAAACAAAACTGGCATACCTTAAGTACACAATAAAAAAAATTGCCTTTAGTACGTACTTTTCCGGCTCTGTGCCCCTCTTTTTCAAAATCCTGGATTCGCCCCTTCAAAGTGTCCACAGATAGGACTAAAAGTGGTGGATTGCAATTTTATCTGGGGTTTCAAATATTACAGGGGTACGTGAGTAAATTGGATTATGACTTTTGCAAATCATGTTTCACTGAAAAAAAAAATGGATGGCACGATAGAATTTCATATGTTTAGGCATCAGGCAACATCGCTCACGTTTCTCCTGGGGTAATATTGTGGGAACGGGGAAAGGACAGGTAAAAAATTGCTTCAATTAATAAACACACAAACATTAAACAATCTTCTTGGAAGCTAAAAGGCATTAGTTCATATAACATAAAATTAATTTCACAGTATTATTGGGCCCGTGATTTTCACGTGGAAACAAGTTTTGAAATAAATATATTGTTATTTCTTACATAAAAACAGTAGATATGCAATCTCTCTCATCAGCAAAAGTGTATTATACATAATCATCTCTATATAAGACATAAAAATAATAAATTATATCAAGTTAGCCCAAAGAACAAATAAAAAAAAAAAACAATTGACTTTTAACTTTCAAAAAAAGTATGTGATGTATTCTACAGTAAGAATAACATAATAAAACAATACTAAAATAATTTAATGCAGATACAAGAGGAACTAAAAATTAACTTAGATAAAAAAAAAAAAAAAATCTTTCTTTTAGAAACCATTACCCAAAGAACCATAATTACTTAACATTCGTCTTATTGATTTTAAAAAAATACATGATGTTTATGTACACATATTAATCTATCATTTGATTGAATATTTCACCAATATACAACCCTAAAGCTGCGCTAAAACATAGTTTTCATATGATTATTTCGTAACAAAAACATTGTAACATATTTATTGAATTCGATATAAGTTTAATAAACCAAAATTTAAAACAGTGTAATTTTTCACTACATTTTTTTTGCGCTCAAATCCTGTGGATTTTCCACGGGCGCCGCTAGTTTTTCATTAATTTTGAATAAATTTAGGTACATTTGCATAATTAATGAATTTCACAATTCTGTGTAGAAGTTTGGAAGCCCCCACCCTATCAGATAAAACAATCAAAATCCGCTGTGAAATAGAGAAGTAGCATTTTTTCATTGATTTTGAATAAATTTGCATAAATTTGCATAATTAACCATTATATTATTGTTAATATGTTGTGCTCTCATACCCGAGAGGGGGTCGATAGAATGAATAAAATCTTATCTTATTTTATCTTATCTTATGAATTCCACCATTCTGCATAGAAGTTTAGAAGCTTCCACCAAGCCCTATCAGATAAAACAAACAGAATCAAAATCCACTGTGAAATACATGTAGATGAGAAGTACATGTAGCATTTTTTTGATTTTGAAGAAATTCACATAAATTTCCATAATTAATGATTTACGCATTTCTGTGTAGAAGTTAGGAAGCCCTCACCTATCTTTATCAGTCAGAGCAATCAGAATCAAAATTGGCCAAAAAATGAAAGAAGAAGCAAATTTTAACATTTTGACTACACATGGACGGACACATACAGCCACACACACACGCACACATGTACGGAGCCCGTTTCATAGTCCCCTTGCGAACTTCGTTCAGCATAGACAAAGTTATAGGAGGAAAATAATCCATGTAATAGACTAGTATTATTGATGAATAAATTATACTTATTTTTACAAATACTTCAGATTTTAAAAATCTGGGTAATCTATCATAATAAGACTTAGCATACCTAAAAGAGCAAGATTCATACGTCAACATGCGTCGTAATACTTTTTACGGTATAGTATATGCATCGAATTACAAGACATGTTTTTTGCTCATTGTAGAGGAGATATCGTTATAAGAAAAAATTGGTTGTGTAATTAGAAATTCACCCTGCTTTTGATGGCATTTTCTGTCAAAATGTACTCATAAGAAAAATCAATTTCGTAACAAGTGCGTAATACATGTATCCTAGTATCCATATCATACTAAGATTAAAGTTCATAAGTTATAGGAGGAAAATAATCTATGTAATAGACTCTAGTATTATTGATGAATGAATTATTCATATTTTTGCAAAACGTTCTAAGGTTTGATCTTTTTGATAAACCGTGTGTAATTGTTATGAGATATGACATGGCATGAATGAAGGACATGATTTATTCATTATCAAGCATCTTAATTTGTTCAACCATTTCCAAACGGAACTGAAATTAAGGAGTTTTTGGATGGAGTTTTGTTAATTACAGAGGATTTCCATGTTAGGTGTTCGTGTCAGGGTTGCTGCAAGTCACTGGACCGGTTGATTGACATCACTAAAATGGATGTAAATGTACGAGCAATCAAGAGAGAGGGAAAAACACTTATATCCAGAGTTTATTAACCCATAATCTGCCCCCATGTACCAACCCCAGTGCCACAGTGCTACTCCCTATTGTGCCAGCCACTAATCTCCCCTGAGCCGGATTTAGTTTTGTGGTGCTTAAGCGCGGACAAACAATGCGACTAAACGGGTACGTGGCATTGCTACAGATGTGTATCAATCAGATATGATTGTGGCACGCGAGCACAGGCTAGTGCACATGTATGGCATGGCTACGCAGATCAGTACACAAGGTTGTGGCATTGTATGGGTTAATAGCTTAAACAACAGGTCCATTGAAATACATTGTAATAATTTTTTTTTTTAAAGAAAAGGTGTAATTAATCATAACATCAATAATTGAACACAGATGATATCAAACAACAACAACATTCAAAATGGTTCCAAGCAGGAAAATAGAATCCCAAATGTAAGTGACTTGTGAGCATTCTTTGTGTAAGCATTCTTTGTGTAAGCATTCTTTGTGTAAGCATTCATATCACAAGCTCTCATTTCAAGGAAGGTGAGATGGAAAGATAGCACAAGGAAGGTGAGATGGAAAGATGGCACAAGGAAGGTGAGATGGAAAGATGGCACAAGGAAGGTGAGATGGAAAGATGGCACAAGGAAGGTGAGATGGAAAGATGGCACAAGGAAGGTGAGATGGAAGAGGGCACAAGGAAGGTGAGATGGAAGAGGGCACAAGGAAGGTGAGATGGAAAGATAGCACAAGGAAGGTGAGATGGAAAGATGGCACAAGGAAGGTGAGATGGAAGAGGGTACAAGGAAGGTGAGATGGAAGAGGGCACAAGGAAGGTGAGATGGAAAGATAGCACAAGGAAGGTGAGATGGAAAGATGGCACAAGGAAGGTGAGATGGAAAGATGGCACAAGGAAGGTGAGATGGAAAGATGGCACAAGGAAGGTGAGATGGAAGAGGGCACAAGGAAGGTGAGATGGAAGAGGGTACAAGGAAGGTGAGATGGAAAGATGGCACAAGGAAGGTGAGATGGAAGAGGGTACAAGGAAGGTGAGATGGAAAGATGGCACAAGGAAGGTGAGATGGAAAGATGGCACAAGGAAGGTGAGATGGAAAGATGGCACAAGGAAGGTGAGATGGAAGAGGGCACAAGGAAGGTGAGATGGAAGAGGGTACAAGGAAGGTGAGATGGAAAGATGGCACAAGGAAGGTGAGATGGAAAGATGGCACAAGGAAGGTGAGATGGAAAGATGGCACAAGGAAGGTGAGATGGAAAGATGGCACAAGGAAGGTGAGATGGAAAGATGGCACAAGGAAGGTGAGATGGAAGAGGGCACAAGGAAGGTGAGATGGAAGAGGGTACAAGGAAGGTGAGATGGAAAGATGGCACAAGGAAGGTGAGATGGAAAGATGGCACAAGGAAGTAGAGATGGAAAGAGGGAACATGGACATTGAGATGGACATTCTCTAATACAAGATGATTCATCATCTGCTCCAGGTATATATTGTACACATCATCACAGGCTTCTTACCTTTTTCTAATGGATTTTACAATAACAGAGAAAATAAAGGGAGAACTCTCACAGGCATCTCCAGAAAACTGCTATTAGACAATGGCCATGTTCACACTACACATCCTGTATTTTTCCTTTGGGAGGAATTATTTCATTGGAATTTCCAAAGAAAAGTGAATAACAATCATACAATAAAAAAAATATAATAATAAAATATAATAATAATAATAATCAAACATTTTTATATAGCGCATTACACATAAGCAAAATTGCATGTCTCTATGCACTTTAGGAGAGGAAAGAAAGGAAAGATGCACTGGGTTCATGATTCTGATTAACTATAAAGTGGTGAAAAGGTATGTCTTTAGAGAATTAATGAAGTTTTCATAGGAATTTATACTTTTCAGATATTCAGGCAACTTGTTCCACAAAAGAGCGGCAGAATGTGTAAAAGACCTTTCCCCGTATGATTTTGTCATTATTTGTGGAACACAGAGCAGGGACTTGGAACTGGAACGTAACATTCTATCGGGTTTATATGGAGTTAGTACTTCAGAGAGATAAGTAGGAGCCAGCTGATGTAAACATTGGTGGGTTAACATAAGTATTTTAAATTGGATACAGGATTTGATGGGCAACCAGTGTAGATCTCTTAAGACTGGAGTTATTGATTCATGTTTCTTCGTGCGTGTAACAAGTCGGGCTGCAGAATTTTGAAGGAGTTGTAGTCTTTGAATTTGAGAAGAAGGGAGACCAGAAAGTAAACTATTACAGAAATCAAAATGGCACATAACAAATATAAATATATTAAAGGGATTCGCTAACTTTATGGAGGCTTGATTTAATAAATTGTTGAATTTTGATATCTGCCTTGTATAATGATGTTCAGAAGGATGAATAAATAGCCAGGCATAGAAAGGTTTTCAAATATATAAAGCTATTAAGATATCTATGACTGAATACTCTCATTTACGAAAGCTTATGGCCATACGCTTTAGTCTAACACTGAGTCTATGGGGGAAAATGAGTCTGGCATTTCCGGTCACTTGCATATGTTTACTTTTGTGAAGCACATAATGATTTTGAAGTGCTTTTTTTTCCTGGGCTTCATTTTTACACCATATTACATACACTGATAGCATGTAAGGCCAGGCAGCTCAGATTTTAGCAAGCCACTACAAAGTTACCAAATCACTTTAAAATTTCCACCAAGAATTGTTATATACACCCATCCAATACCCATGCATCTTAACTACATTTCCACAACTGTTGCTAGAAAGTGCCTTGAAATAGAAAATGAAATATCATCTCTGATGAGGGAATATTCCTTCAAAATTTACAGTGCAAAACTTATGTTAAACAGCAAGTTTTTGGCCAGGCTAAGTTTTGTAAACTTAGCTGTAGTGTAAACTCGGCTTTTGCCAAATTCAGTAGACAAAAGACCAGAAATGATTCAAACTTTCTATTCATGAATTGTAACAGTACCCTTACACAAACAAGTGGAGCATGCTCCCTCTAGACATGATGCATTAACAGTGAAAAGCACTCAACTTTCATGCACCTGTGACTTTTCTGAAAGTCTAAAATGAAAAAGTAAAAATATATATATATATTGGGAAAAAACTCAGGTCTCATGTGGGAGACTCTATGATCATCATTCTTTTGACTCACTTGAATCTTGAATACATGTAGAAGTTAATGAGATAAAAAGAATACTATTTATTGTTTTCATAACACACTAGTTTAAGTATGTATTGTTCAGTTTATATGTTTGTATGGCTTTGTTTGATTTATTATGTTTATCAAATATGTACACTGGAGATTGAACACTGAACATCGTCCATGTATCCAATAATATCCAGATACACTGAACAAAAAAAAAAACTTTTGGAAGGTTTCATCTTTATAAAGTTGGTACATGTATCGGCATGTAGTTGATATTGGCAGACATTAACATGACTACTGTCTGTAGATGCATTTACAGATTGGCTGCAGAAAAATACTCCACAAACCCATTTTCCCAACTAATATTCAAGGATGCACAACACCTACATGTACAAACTTTAAAGGGAAAGTCCACCCTGGTATTAAGTTGATTAGAATAAAAGAAGAATAATGTATAAATTTGGACACCCTGAATGACTGAAATCATTCCTGCTGGAAGAAAAGCTAATACAAAGAGCACACGTATACTGTACATCTGCTCCTCACACTTTTTCTCATATAAAATTCATCTCTGCTGAGCTGCCAAAAATAGTTTGCAGTCTTAGCTCACAATATTACATATATGCGTGAGTATATATATATCTGCTCAATGTTAATGAGGGTATATTATTTTGTACCCTTCCATAGGCTTAGAATATATTTGATCATCTTGGGGGAAAAGAACTTACTGTTGATTTCTGTAATCATGATCATTATCATCACCAACATCATCATTATCACCACTATCATTGTCACCATCATTGTAATAATAATAATAATACTCATAATAATCATAATCATAATAATCATAATCATAATAATGATAATAATAATAATAATAATAATAATAATAATAATAATAACTAGAACTTTAATTCATCACTGAAGATGAATTAGGTGGTCTGTCTGCCCATTGGCATATTGCTTTGTAAGATGTGATAATATTTGTGCAAAATAATAATCCTGATAATGTTGACAATGGATGGAGACTTGCATCAAAGAAAATTGGATGATTTTATATTGCATTATATATGGAAGATTAACCCATAGGTTTAATGCACGACAGGCATTCAAATTTCGCACAGGGTTGTACACAAACTACTTTACACTACTTTCCAATAGACATAACACACAAAATTAAAAAGTTTATTGCATTGTTTGTGATTGTAAGGTATAGTAGTCAAAGCAGATGGTAAAATAAAAGGCAAAAAGGAGAAGAAGAAAAAATGGAAAAAAAAAATGGACCCACTGGGGTTCGAACCTGGGTCAGCAGGATGGGAGGCAAGTGCTTTACCAATAGACTAATATTTTTCTCTTGAAAGTCTCCATATTGATCAAAGAGTGTTGTTAATTCACAATTTCCAAATTGTGTCATGACAGTCATTTTTATAATGTCAGCTGCTATTTGATTTTTTGTCCAAAGGTGTTAATAAAATTCCACACCAACTGTCGACTGTGCTTCACAGTGCGCATAGCTCACACAGAAATAGGTCAACTAAAGTCTAAAACCTGCGGTACGTACATTCATGGCTACATGTATATGTGCATTCGTATGTTTTCATTATAGCCATACATGTAGTTTTTCATTCTTCTCTGAAGCACTGTCAGCAGCCCAGTGGACCATTTTAGCATCCTCCCTAGTATGCTAGGGTAGAATTCTTACTTATCTTTGTGCATTACAATATGTACATGTACATGTATGTCCATTTAAGAATTTTGACTTTAAAAAAAAAAGAAAAGATTCTACGCTTAACTCTACAAAATCGGACAAGAAAAAACTCTGAAGTTAAGAAAAAGTTCTTAGCAAATCTTTATATTGAATACGCCTTTTGATTCAGATTTTTTCTTAAGAAAAAAGATGAGAAAAAATTTTTACATGTAAATATCTTTCTTAAAGGGTACTAATCACCAAACAATATTTTGCTCTGTATGTTAGAGGTTCCATGTCATTACATGTATATTCAAAATTTGGGCTTCAAATATTACTTCTGTACAGAAATATTGCAAGTTTAATTACACTCTCTTCAAGCGTAAAAGCGACTTGTGAGTAGAATACTCGACGCACCTGTACGCGTTCGCCAAGATAAGGGCTCGTGCGGAACCAAACTCAGAACCAAACTCGCAATTGGGTTCCACACAAGCACCTTCATGTTATCCTCTATTTCCTTCATACTTCTTAACTGTTGACCTATAGAATGCCAGATATAGTTCTTTGAGGTTGATGTTATACTTTCTAGCTGTATACAATTTTTTTTTTTCAGGGCGTTGGTACACTTTAAGTAGTTTATTGTATACGGGGCCCAGGACATCAGGCCAGACACAACAGAAGCTAGCCAGGGACTGCCAGACATACACTATCCTAAAGTGCATTTTACCAGAGGATCTCCCCCTATACAAATTTAAGTTTGCGGCATGCCTAATAAGCATGTTTTTGATAAAATAAGGAGGACTCTGCCAGATAGGATTCATGTGCTAAAACTTTTATAATAAAACTACTTAAATTGGAGTGCAATTGTTCCCATATATGCATCTTTATCACTAGAAAACAAAAAATTTAAAAGAACTATAGATGACACAAACATGGTACAAATTGGTCTCACTGAATATGCATAACTCATATGCATGTTTCTACTTTCTACATTTATGCTTCAATAACACATTCAATAACATATTCAGTTTCATTCTAAAGCTTCAAAAATATTGGATATTATTCAGATAGCATCTATGAAAAAGGAAACACTCTTTCAATTATTAATTATTCACAATAATTATGAAAACACTAACCACCAAATCAATGGAGCTTCATACATGATGATACATAATACACGAATATAAACAAGTGTAGTACAGAAACCCGCAAATAGATGGCATCAATATTCAGAACTGAATCGTACGCAAAAATCAGAAACAACACTTGATCACAAACTTGCGGCACGCTTAATAGCTTATCGGCTGCAAGCTTGTTACAAACTAAGCTAGTTATAAACTTTTTATCAAGCGTGCCTCAAGCTTGCTGCAAGCTTGCAGCTAATTTACATATTTGGTACAATGCGAGCTTGCCGCAATCTTGCAAATATTAAGCGAACCAAAATTTGTATGGATCTGAGGGCTCAGTGCATGGTTAATGGCACCAAGAAAAAATGCTACATGTACATAACATTTTCCACATCAGGGAGGTAGAAGTTTACGAGAGGTGAATTATCACATCTATCATTGCTAAAAAGCTTTTCAGGACATTGAAAAGTATATGAATGGTTGATTAGCAGCACCGGCTACCTTTTATTAAAAATTACTCATGCCCACTAAGACTTACAGTGTATATACACCTCAAACCCACAGACCCTACACAAAGAAAGTACTATTCTTCTTTCTGACACTACAGATTTTTGTACAGCAAGGCCTTATAATAACGCAATACATACAAAGACTACAAAATATATGCAAGATATCCCAAATTAATATACATGTACAGTACAGAGTTTTCAAGAATCTACATTATGTACATATATAGTTAATCCTGCATAATTCCCTAAGTCTGTTCAGTTTTTTGACCAAAGTATGCAAAACATGTGTTATTTACATTTCCTAAATCGAATTTTGGACAAGTCAAACTATTTTTTGTGGTCCCAGCAGATTCGACATATGCAAAGATAACTGTACATACAAAAAGATAACATACTGTTTGTGTGTAGGAGCCTACAATTTGAAGGGAGTGCAACCCTCGCAGTAAGCCCTTGGAAGGGCAAGGCAGTTTTTGAAGGGCACATGAGAAATCGCCTTGGATTTTGTTACAAAATAAAGGGCACCTAGGCAATTCTCTGATTTTTTAAGGGAACCTCGGCAATTTTCAAAATTTGAGAAGGGCACCAAGGCAATTCTAAAAATTACATCAAATAGTGCGGGACAAATGCAAAAATACCACTCATTTTCTATCGCATGTACTGTATAAGTGGTTATTTTCGCGGTGGTTTTATTTTCGCGATTTTCGCGAGGAACGACTCGCGCAATTTCTACTTCAATTTATGGCTATTTATAGTAACAAAAATATCACAAAAATCGCGAAATTAAACCCTCGCGAATTTCCCTACCTAGTCAAAAATCGCGAAAATATCTGTACGCGAAAAAAACAGCTTATACAGTATTAAAGGTATGGGGAGAAAAATAAGACAAGTATTTCAAATACTTCCTTTCAAATTCAGCTCTTAAAAATCTCACTCCTACCTTAAGTGGACATTAGAAAGAACTTCTGATATTTCCAGCAAAATCCAAAGTCAAAATCATATAAAAAACTGAAGAAATCCCCACCAATTTTTTTTGCGATCGCATACTGTTTTCATTCCGCCAATGTTTTAGACAAAACTCAGCCAATAAAATTTTGTCCACGAAAAAACTCGGTATCGAGCGCGCACATTGATCTCTAGGATCACACACGGAATATAGGGAATTTTACGTGTGCGCCATATGGACCGAATTTTTAACGACCGAATTTGGGGGGGGGATGTCAGCGCTCGCAGCAATTAGGAAATGTAAACAATAACCTGCGATACCCCGTTTCGCCAGAACTGACAGTAAATTACAGATTTTATTGTTGAAGTTATCTTTTCAAACATCGGTGAGATGAATTTATTGCATTTCATGGATACGTTTGTGTCGGTATTTGTAAATTAAATGCCGATTTTGAGTGAATGTTGGTGACTTTGGTGCAGTGCTGTTTGAAAGTGTTGAGGTGTATAACTACCTAGAGTCTACACACGAAGTAGAGTAAAGTCGCTATGAGTAGCCTACACTTTTTACATGCTTTTTGTATGCAAAACAACAAAAAAGTGCACTTTACATACTGGAAAAAAAATACACTTTCCACATTTACATGTACATACTACACTTGTAATAACTTTCATGATATTGCGTATATTTTACATAAAAACTGACATAAATAATTTACAATGTCAAGTTCGATATCGCAGCAACATCTCCAGACCATCGATGCTCCAGACCATTATCACTGATCTCTAGCTATACGTGCGTACGTGATATCCGATTGATGTGAATGCTGGATGGATGCTGTGTTTACAGCTAGCTGGGCGAGCTGGCCTGGGGTTCAACTCAAAAGATTGCGGATATAATTCATCCCTCCACGTACTCTATATTGCGCAAACTTCTCAATGATGATGCACTTCTAACACAATCCCACGATGAATCTGCGTACACTGAAAAGTGCAACGTTATTTGCGCTAGAAAATCTTGCATTGGCTTTGGCGAATCTGCGGAGCTGCTCCGCGACAATTTACACAGAAATATGCATGAATTTTGCAACTATCGCAGAACGCTTAGTTTGAGATTTCATAGCGCAAGTATTGTGTACGAGTTTATGTAGATGCCGCAAATACTGAAAATAGCAGATAGACTTTATAACAGTCGTTGCATGTCCATACGTAATAGAGTTATACGTTATACCCTATGGTTATACCATAAAAAATATTTACTGGAGCGACTGGGTGTTTTGCTATTGCCCTAGCTGCATGCTAAATTGAGCTATAACTACATGTAGTTACGCTAAAGAGTTGGTTACGCGAGTGATGCAAGGTGTTATACTAGTATTTGGGAAGCTAGGGAACTACTGCCACGCAAAACACTGTGAGCACCGTTGACTGTGATTGTGAGATTCTACTTGAAAACTTAGTTAGGTTAGGGACTTTAGCTGGGGAAGGGCACCGACGGCGGTTCGATAAAAGGGCACGGCAGTGGACTGCTGTCGGTGATGTGGGATTTTCAGGGGCAGCACGGTCGGTTAGCGCAAGGGTTGAGGGAGTGTGTCTGTTGTGTTGTCAGGAAGATCCTACAGATGCAAAATATCCAGTACATTACTGAAGTATGAAATATGAGTATTTTACTAAGTTTTCGGTTTAGATAAAATACTTCAGCATATTTGGTATTCATTTAATTTACCCCAAGTCTAAGAAAGCTCACTAGCAGACTTAAAGGGAAGTTTGAGTTCTGGAAAAGGTACATGTAAAATATAATTTGTGAGCTTTCTCATTCTTTTTATGTTAGTTTGGAAGATTATCAAAGTAGATATGTCCCCTGAAAAAGATTGATCTTCAAATGCTTAACATTCAAAATATGACAAGAAACAGAACATTTGTGTGAAGTCCCATACACATTTCTGTGTGCAGTGCATGTGACTCTCAGCAGGATTGAGTTCATTTCTTATCAATTTTTTTAATTCCAAAACCTTACAGCATACACCAATTCTTATGTGCTATATAATCAACCTTTCCCAATTGCTTTGAGACAGTTTATTTCACAATTCAATCTCATGACCATAACTCAACTTTATCTTTAAGTGTACCAATCACCCAAAAATATTTTTTTCTGTAGGTTAGGGGTTCTATATCAATATACTATATTCAAAATATGAGCTTCAAATGTCAATTCTATAAAAAGATATTGCAAGGTGAAATACACTCCCAATACACAAAGCAACTTGTGAGGAGACTTGTCGAAGCACTCATGCGCCCTCGCATAGAATAAGTGCCCGCGCGGAACCGAACTTCGAGTTGGGTTCAGCGCAAGGGTGTTTTATGTTTTTCTTCATATTCTTCATACTCCATAACCTTTAACCTACATGTACAGAAGGCCAGGTAAAGTGTTTTGAGGTTGATTTTATATGTTCTGGCTGTACACAAATTATTTTTTGAGGTGATTGGTACACTTTAAGGCAATTACTTTGGAAGCCTTGATTGGCTGGCAACATGCTTGATGGTAAGCTTGCGGTAAGCTAGTCACAAACTTTTTATCAAGCGTGCCTCAAGCTTGCCATCAAGCAGCAAGCTTACAGCTGATTTACATATTTGGTACAATACGAGCTAGCCAATTAAGTGTGCCGCGAGCTTGAACCTAATTTACATATTTGGTACAATACGACCATGCCGCAAGCTTGTTGGCACTCTTGTGTGCAAGCTTGTGGCAGGATCGATTGCCAATAAGTAAACCAAAATTTGTATAGGGGTACATACATGTACAACGCAAAATGTTTCTATCAAATTGAAAATTGATTCAGCGTAAAATTTTCTAAGCTTTCTACAAATAATCAAAAGCAAGTTTTATATTTAGCTAGGCAGTCAAGACATTCCTGAATCGATGTATCGTTAGGTGAGCTATCGAGATCGATCGACTAGTCTTTGCTCAAGTCTTATTTATATTAATTTTAGGGGGTATTTTATTTTCAAGCATCAATATCTCGTGTATGCTGCCACCGTTGAATGTCGTGTTATGTTCTCTAGGGTTGATTTTATGTAAGCTAAGATATGCAAATTATTTTTTCAGGCCTCAGGTTGGGGTTTTTTTCTTCTCCTCCTTACTCCTTTTTGTTCTTCATTTTGTACACACTACATGTACAATGTTCAATGTACATGAAGGTAAAATTTTGTTTTTAGGGGACTGGTCTTCTTTAAACCTTTCAATCTAATTTTTCAAGCATTGTGATCCCTTTAAATTTCATATGAAGAGTGGTTTCCCATCAAGGAAAGGGCAGAAAAATCTACATGTAGGTCATGACCTGACAGTGTCCGTTGACTTTTCTATTTCAACATTACAGTGTATTTCCAGCATTTTTAATGTCTTTCACATTCTTGGCAAACCTCCATGTAGCACTATCCACAAATATCATCTCCATTCTCCCTATCTGAAGGTTGATTGCAACAATTCCCAGTTTGCACCCTCTATCCTTGGGTGTCTCTTTTGGATCTCTCAATGTGATCAAATATCTTCACTTAGAACTTCATTTAGACCCATCCCAACACATCTGTCTGATGCAATCCTGCAATGTATGTATGTAGATGTATGGATGCAATCCCCTATACAAATTTAAGCTTGCGGCACGCTTAATAAGTGTGTTTTTGCAGCACACTTGCGGCAAGCTTAAAACGAGCTTAGAAAATGATGACAAGCTTACCGCAAGCGTGCCACGAGCTTGCGACGAGCTTGCCGCAAGCTTCCAGGACGAGTGGCAAGCTTGCTGCAAGCTTGCCATCAAGCGTGCCGCAAGCTTGTGGAAAGTTTGCAGCTAATTTACATATTTGGTACAAACGAGCTTGCCGCAAGCTTGCCAAACAAGCTTGCCGCAAGCATGCCGCAAGCTTGCTGGCACGCTTGTGTGCAAGCTTGCAGCAAGCTTGCCTATAAGCGAACCAAAATTTGTATAGGGGATACTCCTAGGTTAGTTTATTCTACTGACTACTGTACACATGTTGTATTTCTAGCCAAATTACCACAATTACTCTGATTGAATACACCCCCATATCTGCTTTCAAGCATGCTGTTGGTGATAAACCACTGATCTCTTTGTATCAATTCATAAATGTATTGACATAACCTTCACAATAACCTGTTCTTTTAGTATTTTAGTTTGAGGTATTGTTTTTTTCTCTCTCTCTGTTTCACCTGTCTAACATTCAATGGAATGTATCCTGCCATCAATGTTGGAAGCAAGCCAAGAACACATACAGTCCAACCAAGAAGACCTCCCTGCTCCAAACAAGTAATAACTGTTTCCACAGACAATTCATGACTTGCATTGATTTCAAAGAGATCCAAATCTCATATATAATGATGACAATATGCAACTTGACTGTGGTCAAAATAGACCTCTAGGCATATATTCAGAATAAGAACTAAAAGCCATGAGATAGTAAACAAATATACCATGCACTGAGAGGCTCTAGTTGAAATTATGAATTCCGAGGTAGCAGGAATAGCACTATTTTCTGAGGGGCGTAGCCCCACAGAAAATAGTGCTATTTCTGTCACTGAGGAATCCATAATTTCACCAGTGGCTCGAAACAGTGCATGATATATTTGTTTTATATCCCTCCAATGAATCTTGATAAAATATTGATAAAAATGTACCGCGGTTTACACAGTAGTCTATGAGGCCGATACCGATAGCACTTTTCACGTTATCAATAAAAACCCACTGATCGATCGTATATCTGTGACGATATTCATGGTATAGTGCACTATACCATGAATGACGTTACGGTTTAGCACAATTTCTTCATCGGTGCATCAGCATTATCCATTAATACGGGATATAATGCTACATGTAAATACTACTGTAACAGGCACACAGTATGTGCCCAAAAGCCAACAAGAGACTTGCATATACAGAATCTCAAATCTTCAATCTGGACCTGCTACATGTGCATGTACATGAAAAAAAGGTTACTAGTAGTGTGGAACCCTGCATATGTGTTTGGATGAAATCAACTTTACCAAGGAGGACCTGATGCAAAATGTAGGTCTTATGTAGGGGATACTGGGGGAATTGTGACCCCTTTTCCGTTTGAGAGCTTGTAATTCTTTGTTGCATTATTAAATGATAATTTTTTTTTTTACATGCCTAGCTGAACTCTCCACAAGAAAAATCAGCCATTTACCTCAACGTTTGTGCACAGGGGGGCCCAAAATGTGCAACAATCCTGATATCATACAGTCAAACTCATCAAACTCATAACCAAAATAGGGGCCCCAATTACCCCAATCCATGCCAATTTGACCTGGTTAATTAACGTTTTACTGAACATTTATGAAAAATTTTTGCTTGGAATTGAAAGCTGAATAGCTTCTCTACAGTCTACACAGTGGTGTAAGGTATTCAACAGTTTCACTTATTAATTTGATGCAGCAATGGAAAATGTGAAAAGAGGGCCACAATTACCCCATTCTACCCTGTAGTATGTAATTCAATGAGTTACCGATAGTCCTACATGTATAAAAAAGTTTATGTTAATGACAGAAAGAACAAAAATCAGTTTTGAGAAAAATAAACTGCTTCATAACTTAAGTTTTAAAAATACTTGGTATTATTTCGGTTTTTCATAATTCATATCTGTAATGTAGATACTAAAACATATCACCTCTAACAGGATCCACAGAGACATACACATGTACATGTACATACAATTTACTCAAAGGTAAACTGCTCTGATGTTCAAGTCACAAAAAGAAAACAAAAATCTTCTCTGAATGACAAGGTCTTCATACCACAGAATTTCTTTTCATTCTTCTCATGAGAAAAACCTAAAAATGCTGCCAGACAGTGCGTCTAGGATGAGAGCTAATTATTGATTGTTATACGCTTCATTAATGGACTGGCCAGTTGTGACAGGGAGCGAAAGCGGGAGCATCAAAGAGAAAAGGAGCTGCTAGAGAGAAACACAATACCTCGCCTGGATGTTTTTAATGAGTGGAAAAATTGATTTCGTAGACTTCCTGACTGTGATTGAAACACAATATAGCCAGAGCAAACAAAGTAATTTAAGACCATTCTAATTACATTATACATGTACATATGTACATTGTGGGTGACCAGTAGTAAAATTTAGTTCCTTATTCCTTGTTTTATTTATCTGAAACTTTCACTTATTTGTTTCTTTCTCAATCTTTAATTTTTCTGCTTTTAACTCCCCTTTCACTGCCTACAAATACTGTTTCCATAACCAATGACCAAGCACATATTGTGCAATTATGAAGTCCCTTCACAATGTTAGTTGTTACACCAAAGGCATCACAGCCAAGATGATATCGAGGCAGGGTTTAATCTGTCACTCCAAGGAGCTTCAAACACAAGCTCCCAGGTCACGCACACATATCTTTCTGTATTGTACATGTAGCTAAATATCTCTCCCATTTGGTGCCTCACATTGATTCACTGCTCAGGGAACCAATAGCACTCCTGAACATTCACATAAATAGTGTGAAGTACATGTAACTGTACGAATAATGATATCTCTGCAGTGTGAACAGGCTCAGAATTAGCACAGATAACCAACATATATTGCACATGTACATCCATGTAGGCCTACATGTACATGTGGAACCAGTGCGTGAACCTTTATATACATGTACCGGTAAGTTGAAAGTGACCTCTCTAAATGACCTTCACTTTTGACATTGCTGTTCATGGTCTGGGCAAACACCACTATGATAGTCTGAATGTACCAACCTGATCAATGTAAAAAAAATATATAATAAATAATTTGATAAAGCATGTAAAGGAAAGTAAAAAATTGCTGTTTTGATTAGGCCTGAGTCGAAACGGTTCCCCGACCGGTCCCCGCCCGTCACGCGGAAACCCGGGTTTGCATTTTCGGATTTCGGGTTTTTCCAAACTAATTTTAGCACTAATATATTGCAATTTAGAACTTTAAACATGCAATTCACAAACTGAATTTCAATTTAATCCAATTATATTTGCTGCAGTAATAAATGGAAATCATTTCAGACGACTATAGGTCTTTTCATGAGTCTAAAAAAAGAAGAGCTGCGAGGAAGATTCAAGCTAGGCGGTACCGTGCGCGTTCAGAAATGAAGTCAGAATGGGAGTCACTGCGCTCAGTGCGCTCGAATACAGCCTTATACCGTAATACACACAGACGAGGGTCGAATATAACTGATGTGATCGTGCCAAAAATAAGCTTGAAAACAACCAAAAATACCACGTAAGCGACAACAAAAATACAAAATTACCGTAAAACAAAACAATTCTTTTCTTTGGCAAAAAATAGTATGGGTATCCATAATATTTCATAGAAAAAATGATGTTGGAGGATTGCGAGTGCACTTCATATCGAGATTAGGCAGCCATATTTGACATTGTTCTGCTTAGCAAGACCGCAGATGGCAGCAGAGAGGAAAATAAATGTGGGCACTAGATCAGGTGATCGGCCACAACTGTTCCTCTCTGCTGCCATCTGCGGTCTTGCTACGCAGAACAATGTCAAATATGGCTGCCTAATCTCGATATGAAGTGCACTCGCAATCCTCCAACATCTTTTTTTCTATGAAATATTATGGATACCCATACTGTTTTTTGCCAAAGGGAAGAATTATTTTACGGAAATTTTGTATTTTTGTTGTCGCTTACGTGGTATTTTTAGGTGTTTTCAAGCTTACTTTGATCCGATCACATCAGTTATATTCGACCCTCGTCTGTGTGTATTACGGTCTAGGGCTGTATTCGTGCGCACTGGGCACAGGTGACTCACATTTGGACTTCATTTCTGAACGTGCACGATACCTACCACGAAGCTTGATTTCCTCTTTCAGCCCTCAATTTTAGGTAACAAAGAGACCTTTGGCTGTATTTCTTAATGTTTTATTTTTATTCCGAAATGTTATTTCTCTCGGGAAAAGCATTGTTTTATCGATTTGGATTCAGTAACTGTCCTCTATGCTGCATTTTAGTTTAGCAATTTTACCTTGACTGTTGACTCCCGTCACTACATACACTCACATTTTCTGTTGTAGGGAATTCCCGTTCGGGTACCCGGTCCCCGCCTGAAATTTTCGAGTCAAACCCGGGTTTGGAAAAACCCGTGATGACTCAGCCCTAGTTTTGATGTAGGTCCTGTACATACATGTCTTGAAAGAGAAACTTGGGGAATTTTTGTCATACAATTTTGTTTTCTGAGTTGTTGATGAAGGATCAAAGAATATTTTTCCTACTGGTTTAGTGTAAAAGCAAATGTGGAATGATTAGTATGTATACATGTACATTGTACAGTATGACTAAATATTTTCTGCCAAGAAAATGGAAATTCATGATGTTTGTAGTACAGGGCAAATGGGAGAGGACCTCACAAATATGTTTAGGAGTTGCCAATATGTGTGTGATTATTACAATTTCAAAAATTCATAACTTTTTTATTGTGCTCAAACTTTCATTGATCTGTTTCTTTAATTTTCCTGCTTCTTTTAAAGGAGAATGAAACCCTGGGGAAAAATCAATTTTAATAAAAAGAGAGGATAGAGAGAAGCAATTTTAAAAAAAGTTCCATCAAAATCAGTTAAGAAATGAGAAAGTTATGAAAGTTTGAAAAATCTCGATTTATTTGCTATGGTGTTCCTCAAATTGGCAATGTTGCTTCAAAGTGACAGGTTTAGTAACTAGTACAACTCTCCATATGTTTTGTACACAAAATTTCATGTTTTCTTCATTATCTCTCAAGGTGCAGCTAGTCCCCTTTCTTAGTTCAAGATATGTCATGGGAACACAACATACATGTATGTTGAGTTCACAAAAAGACAAGCAGCAGTTTAGAGATACATGTAATGGAGAAAATATGAAATTTTGTGTGTACACAAAACATATGGAGAGTTGTACTACTAAACCTGTCACTTTGAAGCAACATTGCCAATTTGAAGATCACCATAGAAAGTAAATTGAGACTTTTAAACTTTTATAACTTTCTCATTTCTTAACCGATTTTGATGGAACTTTTTTTAATTGCTTCTCTCTATCCTCTTTTCATTAAAATTGATTTTTCCGCAGGGTTTCATTCTCCTTTAAGACCAACTTGATATATCAGGATGCACTTCCACTTTCAAGGGTAGCAATCACCAAAAAACATATTTTGCTCTGTATATAAGAGGTTCCATGTCCCTTCACTACAAAATACTGTATTCAAAATATGGGATTCAAATATTAGTTCTATTAAAGGGAAATCCAACCTTTATAGCAAGTTGCTTTGAAAGAAAGAGGAAAAATCAGAGAAGCAGATTGGTGAAAGTTTGAACAAAATCGGACAAGCAATAAGAAAGTTATGAATTTTTGAAAGTTGTAATCACTATGCATATGGGAATGTCAAATTGGCCGAATAGGTAATGTCACTGTGATGTAGCTGTGGACAACTCCCCCATTCGCTCTAACACACAAAATGACTAAAATGTCACTTTTAAAAAAAATGCATTACTCAGTAGGATCTTTTCGTTCATGAGGACCTATAACAATATGCTATCTCCAATATATTTTGAGTACTGCCCCGAGGGTAAAAGCGCCTCGAAGAAAACCGCAAATTAATGATATTTTTGTGTATGACAAATGGGAGAGTTGTCCACAAAAATGTCACAATTGACTCACCAAATTGCCAATTTGAGATTCGCATAGATGTAGTGATCTCATTTTTCAAACATTCATAACTTTCTTAGTCCTTGTCCGATTTCTTTCAAACTTTCGCAATCCTGTTTTTCTTATTTTTCTGCTTTCACACAAATCATCTTATTACCAAGGTTGGATTGCCCTTTAAGAAATATTACAAATTTAAATACAATCTCAATAAACGTAAGCGACTTGTCAGATTTATCGATGCAGGATACGCGCTCACAAACAAAATAGGGCCCGCACAGAACCAGGGTCCCAGTTTGGTTCCATGCGCACATCTTTATGTCATCCTTTATTTTCCACATACAAATGTACAAATTTACTCTTTAAAACTGTTAACTCATAGAATATATGTACCATGTAAGGTTTTGATGTTGATTTAATACATTCTAGCTCTACATGTACAAAAATTGTTTTTTACATGTAGGTGATTCGGACAGTTTAATGATTTTATTATTTTTTTTCGTACTTCAATGCCATTAAGACTTCCTCAGATTCCTCTTTCAAGCAGAAAATAAGGAAGCTGGGATGAGGCTGTAAACTACATTATAGAAATCCATTTTATTTGACCTTATAAGGTAGAATGTAGCCTACATCTGAAAGGAAATCTAATGAACATTCAAAATGGGGATGTTTCGTCATCCTTCTCACTTTTACCATCAAAGCATAACATACCAGGACTTTATTGGGAGAAGCAGGGTACAGATAGATGCACTGAACTACCGTAATCTCATTTTACTCACAAATTGAAGCAGACAAAAATGATGATGAAAGATCCTCGTTCACTGGATAATGCTCAAATCTGATTATTAGTGAACATATGTTACCCTAGTGTGGAGCTTGTGTTATTGTCATCTCTCTACACTTCCCATGAACTGCATTATGAGAACTCCTTGACAACAGCAACTTTCATTGTGCAATGAGAATTCTGTGGGTCAATATTTTTCAACATTTTTCAACACTGCTCTGTAATATAATTGTAAAGATTTTATCACGCAGCTTAAAGACACAATATGAAAAAAGGTTGCAATATACATGTACATGTAGACTCCATACTTTTTTCATTCTACATTGACCTATACTGATACAAAAAACACCAGTCATTGACACAAATCTGTACATCTACCCTTGTAATTCAAGTAGTCTTAATTTCATCCTGTAGTCTCACTTCAAATCATGCCTGAAAACTCATCTACATACATGTCAGCAGATGTGTAAATGCTAACTTAAATGTACATGTACACATGTACTTGGAGGAGCTTGCACCTACATGTACATGTATGTTGAGGTATTGTGGTCTAGTGGATAAGTCATTGGACTGTACATGTAGTTCACAAGGTACAGGGGTTCAAACCACAGCTCTGCACTAACATCCTTTGGCAAGACATTATATATTTCCCACTCTCGATCCAAGTGAAGAAAATGGGTACTGGAGGTAAGAATTTATTCCTTGAAGCTTCAATGCCTTCATTAGGTAAAAATCCAAAGCTCTCTGGAAGTATCCAAGAACCGAGTATTATTAATGCTTTTACACAGAAATATGGTGCCATCCGCATTATCATGATTTCACTGATGAGTTCCGTATTTTCCAGCTTAAAGGCCGCACCCCAACTTTGACGACTCATTTGAGTGAAAAAAAATATGGGGAAAAATCACAGGCATAAGAAATGTTCCCCCCCCCCCCCCAAATCATACAACAAAAAACAAGGGCCAAACCTTTTATTGTATTGATTTTTGAAGAAGATTATTCCTAGATGTCTTTGCTTTTATGTCATTAAGAATTCAAAAAGAGGAAGAGAATTTGACGATGCGTACTGCTCGCAAACACGTACATCTTTGTAGACTAGTACTACAGTACGTGCACAGTAGTATGACTACTATGCGCACCGCTCCATAAACGCACATTCTTTGTGGAAATAGCAGCACGCGGCCATTTTGTGACAGTTCCATAGAGATCAGTGCCTAATTTTCACCTTTTCGCGGGTGGGCACGTTCTTCCAGTCTTCTCATCTTATAATTTCATTTTCTCCCTGTCCAGCTGTCGAATGAAAAATTGGGGTTTTCAATCGTAAGTCTAGATTCAGTAAACCAAGCTTGTTCCAAACATATGTAATTTGCCACTATTTAATATCATTAAAATACAAAAAATGGCCTTCAAAATGACCTTGTTTGTCATGTAATCGATTCATAAATTCATGGTGTAATTTTAGTTCCTATGGTGATTTTTCTACGGTTTTCCAAGTATCAACATACATTTATTTTGATTGTTTATCATCCACTCTTCAAATTGTTCATTTGGTGTTACAGTCTCATTCGCTAGTTTTTTTGTTATTAGCCCCCGAAGTCGAGGTAGTTTCATAAATTTTCCTCTTTATTTTGACCTTCATCCGCAAATTCGTCGGAAATTATGCAATACAGATCCAAATTGCAGTGTGTGAGGTGATATTTCATGTTTTGGGATATTGTTAACGGTTTAATAACAATGTCACATCAATTTGACTTTATTTAGGTGGATTTCGAAGAGTTTGAAATCACAGCAAAAGCAGCAATTCCCCATTTCTATCGAGACGTGGATTAGCCATACGCCACCTGCGTTGGGGTAGCAGAAGTCCAATTTCGCGTAGCGAGCACTGCGTTTCATGCAGGATTCCCAGTCATGGACAATAAAACAAGCATCAACCTCGGATATAAATTTACACTAAAATTCCATTTAAAAGAGTTACATTATGATTCTTCCATATTCAGATTTTTAAAAATGTAATATTTTAATTTTGTATGTTTCAGGTGATACATTGGTTTGATTTTGAGATAAAAGGAAATTTCAAGCTACTTGTATCCAAAAATTTGCCACGTCCCACTGCCACATACATGTACATAATGCACTGCTCTGACAAAACCATTTCGAAACCATTTCAAAAATTGAATCATTACATTTCCATGTCATGAAACTTGGATAATTCATGTCATAACTAATTTAAATGGGATTTTAGTATGAATTTATATCCGAGGTTGATGCTTGTTTATTGTCCACGACTTGGAATCCTGCATGAAACGCAGCGCTCCCTACGGGAAATTGGACTTCTGCTACCCCAATGCAGGTGGCGTACGGCTAATCCACGTCTCGATAGAAATTAGGTCACAAAATGGCCGCGCCCTGCTAATGCCAGTGGTGCGCATACGTGGGGTGCATATTCCATCAAAAGTTCCCTAAGTGATTTCCAAAGACAGAAAGATACATAGACAGCATGATGGTTTTGAAGAGAATATTGAAAACATTGTCACAACGATTTGCAAGCTGAAACATGTCCAGATCGTAAAAGGGAAGATACATGTAGGACACTCTCACGATTTTGTACAGGGTCCGATGTAACGGCCAGGGGAAGCGTGCCCTTCCCCACGAGGCCACTTCCGTTACATAAAAATAGGGGGAGCGTCCTATCTTCTCTTTTAAGATCTTTGCCATGACCTACAATGAAGGATAACGCGCACACCACGTGCCCTATGAAAATCCACTGCGATAACTGTCCGTTCTCCATACAAAATACACACATACAAGGCCATGCTTGTAATTACGTGTATATTAATGAGATATTTAGTTATTAGTTCTGAATGATATATTTATGAATGAAAATATTTCAATACTTGAAAGATAATTACAGCGATAGAGACAGAGCACAGGCTCACTTTAGATCTAGTCCCGTCAATTCCAATACGTGTGGTTTTGCAATCATATTTTGGGTGAAAATATCGCGGCCTTTACGCTGGAAAATATGGTAGGATAGGCCTACAATATAATTTGAAGGCTTTAAAGCTACTTTCTATTGCTTTAGAAAGGGTTACCAGACAGTCCACTGGTAAAACTTTCTTGGTCCAATAAATGTACTGGAACCTCGTTCTCATAAAAATTACAGTACCTAACAACAATGGCCCGTATTCTCGAAAGTGGCCTAAGTTAAGCCAGGCTTAACTTGGGCCACTGATTTATGGAAAGCCATTTGTTAACCCCTAAGTCCCATATAAATTACTATATTTATGCACCAAAATAAAGAAACAAAATTATTTTCCGGCATGAAATGAGCATAAGAAATCAACTATATCATGAGGTGTTTTTTTTAGGGAGTCTATGGTGATTTTGTAGGATTAAAAGTGAGTGACATTTGGCTCTCCATAAATCAGTAGCCTACATGTAAATCTACACATTTAGGCAAGGGCTCAACGTTAGGCACCTTTCGAAAATACAGGCCACTAACTATTAGAATGAGGTCTATGCCCCTGTTCAGACTACCTAAATTAATCATATCATGTACATGTACTGTAGCTACATGTAATGTATGTGGTTTTCTTATAGCTACATTTATATACAATTATTTTTTTTTTCTTTTTAGTCTCACACCAAATGTATAGCGAAAATGCATGTTTGAGCATTGTTTCAAATAAAACTCTATAAAGAATCAGCATCCCCTTGTAGTCTGAATGTTGTTACATATAAAAACCGTATACTGGACAGGACTTACATGTATCATGTGTGCACGCTGATGTAACCGATCAGCTCTATTAATTTTGTATGATCCACCACTGTCCATGAAGTAACCTCAAACAAAACATAAGGTGTCAACTGACTTCCCCAAAACAAGTTTCTTTATGCGATGTTGTAGTTAGTCTGTATATGCTCCTTTTGCTACGCAATGATTCTTTATACGATGTGTCTTTATACAAATCTTGTATAACTTTCCTGTAGTGTGAACAGGCTATATGATTACTGCAAATGCAGTATATCTATTTGTAGATGTGCTGTGAGAAGCATTGCAGCTTGAAATAATATTTGTGCCAATTACAATATTTTTGTGGCCTGCCAGGCCTACTAGACCAAAGTTCGTGATAATGGGATGCAAGTGAGATAAGAATAACAAAAACTGGAGGCCTACAAGTACATGTAGGCATACCTATATGTACATGTACAAATGTAGTTTTTCATCACCATTTTTCTATAAATGAGGTGAGGATTCAATGTTTGATATTTCATATTTCATAAATGGCCAAAGCATATATGCCGTAAGGTCGCTGCCATAAAATTTGTTTCTTAATCTTTTTTTATGGGGAAGTCCCAACCAATGTCATTTCTGATTAAGGATAAGAAATCTACATGTGTATGTAAATCATAACATGTATGAATTTTTGGACTTATGATTGACACAAATTCTCTTGGGGAAAATTTCCAATTTTCTCCAATTTGATTTTCACATTATACCTAACATATACATGTACAACTTTAATGAAAACATTTGTGTCTAAGGAGTTATCACAACGCCTTGGTATGTCTTTCACTAATCTACAATTGTACAGCCCTACTCTTGACACTCACAGAAGCAAGTTTTGGGGATCAGTATACTGCACAAAGCCACTGGGGGTACTTGGCCCTGCCAGTGTCAGACTCTTCACGAGCCATCAGACATATATACTGTACATATTACTTCAAGAAATTTGTACATCAAATACTCTACTGGGCAGCACCATCTGTTTTTTGTATGCCATGTACTCACTGCCACCTGACATCCAAAGTATAGTACATGTATACAAATATACATGTATACCGTCATGAGAGGGTCTGGTGGGAAGTATGATCCCTGAGGTGACGTGAAGCAGACTATGTTCATGAGGGGCACAGCGTCTAAGGAAAATGGTCGTCTTTATGTCACCGAGGATACCATAGTTTAACCAGAGACTCAAATGCAGGCAGAATATACACATGTATTTGGTTTATATCCATTGTCTTGAACTGAAGCCTAATTCTACATGTACTATTCTATTTAACCGTTAGCGCTGGGACTAAAAACCGGGTACCCGAGTCCCGCCCGATAGAGTCTAGTCCCGGGTCAAAAAATTAGATACCCGTGTCCCGAAAATAAATATTTAATGATCACTTATGTATGTACGACAACGCGGTAGATGAACGTCGACCAGCCATTCAATATTTACATGTAAAAATCCATGTAGCGCACCACTGCAGTGATGCGCTTTCAATCCGTTCAACTTACTGTAAAACATAACCTTACACATTCGTATACTCAGAGAGCAAAGCTCACAGCCGCGATTCAGAGACTGCTCATTGGTTCATCAAACCCATGACATAATTTGCATTTGAGTGCCCTTCCCCCTTCATAGTCATGAGCGATTAACAGGCGTAAAGATTACAAACTCATGCATATTCAACAGTCGCTCCATACTTGCACGTGGCATCTCATAACTCCTACATGAACAGATGTTTTTAACATTAACGAGCACGATCTGACACTGTCACAATTTCCTGAAAAACTTTAGCAAAGAAGTAACATATTACTGAAAGTACATGAGCGATATATCCACAATGATATCCTTCGTTATTCATGCAAAAGAGAAAAGCAAGGCAGTGGGAAGCAAAGGATGTCTAGATTGCACAAAATCAACATTTTCATTCATAAAATTGGGCTTGTGACTTCATTTGATAAGCGGTCCGTTAATCACAAGTCATGATACGTGCAAAAAATATGCCAGCCAGCCCATAAAGGTTTGCGCCCTTTTTTTTTTCTTTTTTCTTTTTTTTGTTCCTTTCACACCGCGGCGGCATTGGGCGAAAGGCGCTTGGTATAAACAGATTGAATTTCAAAAGGGAACCGCATGTGTGTTAAAGGATGAAATTAAGGTCGGGCAGGGAAGAAAATGTTGGCTTGATGATATTTTTTGATGAATGATGAGTTTGATGAAGATGATATTCATGAAGATAATTGTTTTGGCGATATGATTAACAAGATAATGATGATATAATGATAATATGAATGATGAGATTGATGAAGATGATATTGATGATGATAATTGTTTTGACAATATGACTATCAAGATAATGGTGATATGATGATGATTATGATGATGATAATGATGCTATGATGATGTCAAACTCATGATGCTATTATTATGATGATCATGATGAATTGATGATGTAATGATTATATGAGTTAATGACAATATGATGATGATCATGTGTGTAAAAGGATGAAGTTACGGTCGGGCAGGGGAGAAAATGTTGGCTTGATATTTTTTGATGAATGATGAGTTTGATGAAAGATGATATTGATGATGATTGTTTTGACGATATGATTATCAAGATAATGATATGATGATGATGGTTATGACCATAATAACGATGATGATCATGATGATCATGATGATATGATAATGATGCTATGATGATGTGGTGATAGAATTATGATGGTTATGACCATAATAACGATGATGATCATGATGATCATGATGATATGATAATGATGCTATGATGATGTGATGATAGAATTATGATGGTCATGATGAATTGATAATATGATTATATGAGTTAATGATGATATGATTATATGAGTTAATGATATGATATGATGATGGTATGATGATGTGATGATGATATGATCATATTTTGATGACGATGATATGATACATGTAGTTTATTTTCATCTCATCATGATACATTAATAGTTATTGAAAGATGAATTTTAAAAATAGAAATTCTAATGTCGAATATCATCTAAATGCTAGTACACTACACATTTCGAAACGCAATTCAGGCAAAGGGGTTCAAGAACCTTTTCTTTAAAATAAAACTAGTGACATTTTATGACAGAGAGAGAGAGAGAGTCAGGGAGAATGAATAATTACCCCCCCCCCCCAACAACAAAAAAAGACCTTATTTTCAGTTTCCTTTATAAAACTTGCATTTTCTGAATTCTAAATGATCTAATGAGCGTATCTGCGTGTGTATGTGTGTACTGGCGATGTGTAACAGTAGACTGTGGAACGTGTGTGTGTGTGTGTGTGTGAGACATTCAATAATTCGCGCATTGATCACAAGAAACTGTCGGTGACCGTGAGTGGGGACTCGCAATGTGTATATATGAGGAGTGTAGAGACTAAAGAAAGCTCGTCATTTTCGCCAGGAACATCAATATTACGTGTGAAGTTTGTCTACAAAGTACCTTTTTACGATCACGATGTCAAAATTTCCAAGGGCTGCTCGTGCAAAATTATTCAAAATCATCATGATCATAGTCTCAAATGAGTTGTTCTTCATAAGATTTCTTAGTATTCCCCTTCCTTTCAAGTACATGTATGTCATTTGAATGAACAAGTGCGAGGGACTTTTGACCGTGATTACCTAAGGCACTGGCATGATTATAGATGATTTCTACACTGTATGGATTAGATTTAGATTAGAATTTGCGCCCACGATTTCCTCCGCCAGTTTTTTTTTTTTTCCTTGAATGTTTTATTTCAGGTGTCAAACACGAAGGAATTTCTCCCACAGTGTTAATAACTTCTTAGAGTATTAGCTTGTAATTTGTGTTATATGATTTTCGGGTAACCGGGAACCTGCCCGAAAAAGAATCGGTGCCCGAAATAAAAAAATACCCGAAACTCCCACCCCTATTAACCGTAGGCCTATCGTAGACCGCACACTTGTATGTACGTACACAAACAGTTTTGAAGAAGGGATGAAATTACACGGATAACAAACGCATAATGATGACATCATTTTTTTTTTTCCTCGAATGTTTTATTTCAGGTGCCAAACACAAAGGAGTTTTCCCCACGGTGTTAATAGCTTCTTAGAGTATTAGCTTGTAATTTGTGTTATATGATTTTCGGGTAACCAGGAACCCGCCCGAAAAAGAATCGGTGCCCGAAATAAAAAAATACCCAAAACTCCCACCCCTATTAACCGTAGGCCTATGGTAGACCACACACTTGTATGTACGTACACAAACAGTTTTGAAGAAGGGATGAAATTGCACGGATAACAAACGCATAATGATGACATCATCGCGCGCCAGTGCAAGAAACAAGAGATACGCGCAAATGAATGTAGTCACAGTGTACAAGTACATGTAGTAAGCACATTTCGTGGGTGATGTCATATGCCGTAAATAGTATCCATGAATAGTACTAATATTCATGGATCGTGACGTCAGGGCCCCGTTGCATAAAACTTACCATTAACGGTAATTTTGCCATCAATGGTAACTCCCATGGAAACCTTGATTTTGATTGGCTGTTGAGTGATGATACCATGGTAGTTACCATTGATAGCAGAGTTACCATTAATGGTAAGTTTTATGCAACGGGGCCCAAATGTTACCCTCCATAGCAATTTGCTCATTTGCTTGAGGCTAGTGAAAATTGGACCAATCAATTGTGCAGATTCTTATCATGACAGATATTATTATTAATATTATTATTATTATTATTGTTATTACTTATACCACGCTTTTCCCATAATGCCCAAAGTGTTTACAATAAATTCATTTACAAATACTTGTAGTAAGAAAAACAACGTTACAACTACAAACTGCTAAAGAGATGTGTTTTCAAGGCCTTTCTGAAGGCACTGACTGATGAAGAATGTCTAATTGTAAGTGGTAAATCATTCCAGTATTTAGAAGCAAACATGGGGAATGTCTTATCAACGGCCAAGGTGCGAGTAACTGAATATGTGAGACGGAGAGGATCACTAGATGACCTTAATCGCCTCGTAGATGTATATAAATTCAAACAGGTATCCAAATATTTTTTTGAATATTTTGATATAATAGGTTATAATGTACATGTACATCATACTACAGGCACAGAGTTTTACGCAACCAAGATTCAAACAGTGTACCCCCTACACGTAACCCCTTTCAATGGGTCTTGCTGGAAGTACATACACATACAATAAGAAGATTCCCCACCCCCCCTTTCCTTTTTTTTATAAAGCTGGCAGGCAGTAAAAAGAAAAGGGGTGGGGATGAGAAACTGGGGATGAAATTTGCTTCAACTTACTGAAACATAAGTACAATGAACAAAATATCTTAATACCGGCCTACAAAATGTATGAACGTGAAGGCCATTAAAGGTAATGTTTAGTTCTGGTAAGCCCTCAAAAACTTTTTGTCAGATTTATTGGATTTTTGTTGATAATAGCACGATACTAGCAATACAAAGATACTGTGAAGATTTCACATCCTAAAGTGGCATATTAAACAAATGAGAGGCAAAAGATAATTTAGGTGTCGGGTCAGGGATATAAACTCCCAACAACTTCAGCGTGCACTACATGTACATGTATACATCGTACGAGTTCAAAACCTACATGTACATGTACACACAGTGACACACATGCTATGTATCTCTGTGCGAAGCCTCAAGATTGTTGTTCGTGGAGCCGTCGGGGTAGGAAGGTCCTAATGGAGGGCAGTATATTGTCGTGATCCAGTGTTCCTTACATATATTTACGGAAAAATTTCACCGGAAATCATTGATGGAATACCAAATGATCTCGTACAAACATCTTTTGATACATGGAAAACAAAATGAGACTATCTTTAAAGGGTGACTAAAATAAAAAATTAATTGCCCATTTTTCGTAGGAAGGAGTCATCAGGAGCCAAAAAAATATCTATCACACACTTTTTTATGCATTCAGTCGTATTTCATAATCATTTGAAAAGTACATTTTTGCTGATTTACACAGTCATAAGCCCCGCCCCTAAAAAAAACCCATCGAGCGACATCATGATCACATGATCTGTGACGTACGAGAAGTAAGGGAAAATATTCCACCAACCTATATATATATACACCTAGATACATTTGCATCGCATATTTTTGTGTGTTTAATTCCTCACAATAACTTTGATTTTGGGACACAATTTCATCAATAATGCCAAATCGGTGTATAGTTGTGGGCTGTAGCAAGACCCCTAAAGACGATGTAAGCCTACGTACATCATTTTCCTAAAGATGAAAATCTACGGAAATTGTGGGTCGCAAAGGTATGCTCACGCGGGCAGAGTGGCAAGGGCCAAGTGAGTGGAGTACAATCTGCAGTGATCACTTTTCTTCTCCAGCAGCCGCAGCATCTTCACCCGCGGCCCCTTCCCCCGCGATCCCTTCACCATGCCCTGGCGCGTCTTCTGCGAGGGGTTCAAACATAATGGTCGAATTCCCCTTGCCACTGCACTTGAGCTTCTTCTCTTTCGGGATCGATAAATCATCTGATAAATCTGAGTTCGTAAATCTGGCTCAAAAAAGTCCTCCAAATCGGACTCGCGATCACTATCCATCTCTCTAAGTTACTCGAAGTATTCAGCCAAAAATCTAAGTCAGTACTACCGTAGTACATGTAAAGCGAAGTAAAAAAAGGCGAGAGTAAAAACAAACCAAACAAAAGCGTTCACCAGTCGCTTAGTACGAGGGGGAACATAGTTGCCGTACTAAAGATGTGTACTACATTGCACAGACGCATAAAACGGCTGTGTACGCGTTTAAGACCAATGCAAAACTATCGTTCGGCAAGCTCAGATGGATGAGAACATTGTTCAAAGAAAAGTTTAAAAAACAAAACAAGAGCTGTATATTTGGGCAAAAGTGTTCACTGATCTTAAAGAAAATATATTGATAATGATTATTCACTCCTTAGACTGTATTGATTAATTTCCCTTTTTCATAAATTGTCCGTTGAACAGAGGGGTCAAATACCGCACTGTGTGTACAATGTTACATTGCCGCAGCCTGCAGATCTTGTGCCTCTTACTCTTCATACGTCACTTGGGGGTGTGACGTCAATTAGCCAATCAGCTCACGAGTTTTAAGGAACGGTCCCCAAACCTCTATTTTTCCCCCTTTTTCGCCAAAACGAGACATAATTTTGACAATCAATTGCCAGATTCGTGATTTGAATGCAAAAATACATGGAAACAGCACCTTTTTTCTCTCTAATTTAGTCACCCTTTAACATGTTTCTTTCTAATTTCCTTTTTGCTACCAAAACTGTACATGAGCTTTAAGTACATGCACTGCACATGCACATAGATTTAAGCTTATTATAAAATGCAGGTTCTATGATCATGAATTTCAAAAATTAGACTAGAATAGAGTGTAAGTATGCATTGTAATAACAAACCAATACAATAGCACATTATGCACACACACAAAAAAAGAAGTCTGTAAGTGAAAGATGCAGAAAACATGAAAAAAGTGTGCATAGATTACCACACTATACACAGATGAAGGCATTCAACAATATTCCCTAAGATATCTCACATGCTGAAAACCTGAGAATACTGAAAGGACTATTAGAGTGTGTATGCTGTACACTTGTCTGCATAGCTGTAAAGGCTTAGTCTTGAAAGGAAAAGGAATAAACTTGACCTATCTTCACCTCTATAATGCAATGCCAACATTAAAAGGAAAGCTGAGCTGTAGTTCCCTCTCAGTTTGATTGAATTACATGTAGGTTCTGCAAATGGTAAAAGAAATATGTCCATATCACCATGGTAACTCATATGACTGAAGTTATGCATTATGGTATTGGTCATCATTATTGATTCTACGTGTTCACTTTGTAACTGGGCATACTACAGTGTACATGTAGCTTAAGTTCTGTAGAAATTAATTATTGATTTGAATGCTACAGTACATGTATGCATTAAAAAAAACAAATTTGGAGGCTCATAAATTTATGGTTGTGCTCCCTTATGCCTTTCTACTGCACTTTTCCAAATCAAATTAATCATGTTTTAAAGGTAAAATCCACCCTGATATTAAGTTGGTTTTTAAAAAGCAGAGAAATTAAAGAAACAGATCGATGAAAGTTTGAGCAAGATCCGAAAAGAAATAAGAAAGTTATGAATTCTTAAATTTAAATAAAACCATGGAGGTACTAGGCAAGCTCCTTGATAAAACTATTTGGCGGGTTTGTAGTGGAATAATCCTACAGAATATGTACTTCTAACAATTCTTCATGTTGTAATAGAAGAGCAGCTACAGTGTACATGTACATATACATGTAGCTAAAAACCACAGTGCTCTTTACATTCATTACCTCTTGTTCAAAGAGATACAAACTTATTTACTGATTTGATGATTTATATTTTTTACCTGACTGCTACAACTGTAGGAAAAACCAGATTTCAGTCCTATCAGTAGGACTTAGTAATATAGGAAATCAATGCCAGACCAAAGAGCACTAGTGCATGGACTTGTTTTCAAACCCAGAACCTCCTACTTAGCCACTGGTCTAAGACCCCTTTCACACTCCCTGTTAGACCGCTCCAAGTTAGACCGCTCTAGAGGAATGGTTCTTGAAGAACGGTTTGATTGCTTTCACACTCCGCGCATTTTTTATGTCTCAAATCGCTCAACGAGTCAAAGTGGTCTTGTTGCTCTGGCAGCTCTGGTCAGCGGGTCAATTTTTTTCGCGCGGAATTCAAACCATATACTGCCTGCCTGATGCATTTATCTTTATACATGTATCTTTCCAAGGCTTCTTTTTTTTTTCCACTTTCCTTTTTTCTCCGTGTGCATATCATACTATTATCTTGTCTTTTTTCACCTTTCCTTGTGTTTTCCTTTGTTTTTCATCATTCTATCGTCTACGCTTTTTTTACTTTTTCCTTGTTATACCTTGTTTTATCGTTCTGTCTTCATTTTCTCTTTCTATTTTTCCTTGTTTTCTTTTGTTTTATCATACTGTCATCTTTTCTTTCTTTACATTTCTTATGTTTTTCTATGTTTTTATCAGTTTATCTTTCGATCTTTCCTTGTTTTCTTTTGTTTTTCTTTGTTTTTATCATTCTATCATTTTATCTTTCCATCTTTCCTTGTTTTCTTTTGTTTTTATCATTCTATCATTTTCTCTTTCGATCTTTCCTTGTTTTCTTTTGTTTTTCTGTTTTTATCATTCTATCATTTTATCTTTCTATCTTTCCTTGTTTTCTTTTGTTTTTCTTTGTTTTTATCATTCTTTCATTTCCTCTATCTTTCCTTTTTTTCTTTTGTTTTTCTTTGTTTTTATCATTCTTTCATATTATCTTTCTATCTTTCCTTGTTTTCTTTTGTTTTTCTTTGTTTCTATCATTCTTTCATATTATCTTTATCTTTCCTTGTTTTCTTTTGTTTTTCTTTGTTTTTAACGTTCTTTCATTTTATCTATCTTTCCTTATTTTCTATTGTTTTTCTTTGTTTTTATCATTCTGTCATTTTATCTTTCTATCTTTCCTTTTTTTGTTTATATCGTTCTTTCATTTTTTCTGTCTTTCCTTGTTTTCTTTTGTTTTCCTTTGTTTTTATCATTCTATCATTATCTTTCTATCTTTCCTTGTTTTCTTTTGTTTTTCTTTGTTTTTATCATTCTAGCTTTCCTTGTTTTTTTTTGTTTTTCTTTGTTTTATCATTCTTTCATATTATCTTTCTATCTTTCCTTGTTTTTTTCCCCGTTTTTATCGTTCTTTCATTTTCTCTATCTTTCCTTGTTTTCTTTTGTTTTTCTTTGTTTTTATCATTCTATCATTTTATCTTTCTATCTTTCCTTGTTTTCTTTTGTTTTTCTTTGTTTTTATCATTCAATAAATTCCTCTTTCTATCTTTTCATGCAGCGATGGCCTGCACTTATAGGAAAATCAAGGAAAATCACATGAGATTTCCTGCGCACCACACACTCACTTCCGGTTGAAGTACGCTTTAGGATCGCTTTCGCTTTCACACTTCACGTTAGAGCGGTCTAACTAAGAACCGTTCTTCAAGACCACCTCCCGAGGTGGTCTTCTGGAGCGCTCCAGAAGAACGCCTCCTGGACCACTTTAGCATTCACACTCACCTCAGAACCGCTCCTGAGGAACCGTTCTTAGTTAGACCACTCTAACGAGGTGAGTGTGAAAGGGGTCTAAATGTACATGTATGTGTACCATTGGTGTCATTGGTACCAAAGATACATGTATCTGGAATTTTATTTAATATATTTTGTGTGAAATTGGGCAGTAGCAATTATGTGTGCAGGGAAAATTTTCAAATATCAAATAACAATGAACCCCCTCCTCTTCATTTACAAAAAATCTGGACGAGAAACTATGATTTAATTTTACTTTGCTTTATTCACATTTAGTCTGTTTACTCTGTTCATACATGTGAAAGGTAAATCAAAATACTAGATACAAATGTAAAGTATATATCATATTATTTTTATCATTATTGAGTAACACTATTCATGAATACATGTAATGCCTTGCCCTTGGCCTTGACACTAATCACATACTACAGACCTTGTACATGTACCTTATTAAAAATAACGATGACATTTATATGTGCTTTCTCGATGATGGTGAGATTATTGAAGACAAAATTGAGACAGTGTAGTCTACAGTGAGTGAACAAGTAGCCTATGCAACCTATTTCCAAGGAATATTTGAGAAAGGAGTTCCTGATTTGTTAGTGCCTGTACATTCACTCCTCTGACACAGATTTCATACCTTTTGATTAGATTTCCACCTAACTGATTTTCAAATATTGATCACTGAGTCTGAAGCTACAGTGTACATGTTATGTAGAATAGTAAGTACGTCATTAATTACTCCACACTTGAATGGGCAATTCCAATCAAGACCTTTCTGAACTCTACCATCGGTATGTGAAATGTTTGATAAGCTCTCTGTTGTTATTCAAGCTTACTATATGGACACAAAAGAATTTGGTACACTGTACGTAATAAGGTTAAATGAAAATGACTGAATTCAGCAGCAGAATTTAATTCACTTTAAATACAGTCTGAGCCCAATACACTACATATACATGTACAGTGTAGTTGCTCACATTTTATCTTTGGATGTGTAGTCCTACAGGTGTAGACATTTACATGCATGTACATCGTATGCAAATTGCACATGGTATAGCATTCTAAAATATCAGACCAAGTTAATAAAAATATGTTGTCAATTTGGAGGAGAACAAAAAGTTCCTACTCTACTCACAATAGCATTCTAAATACATGTAACAATCCCTCAAGATACATCTACAGTGTACTATTTTCATAAATTACAAAACGCTGTAATGCCAAGAGGTTCGTGTATAATTTGCAAGGCCATTCTTTGTATTAAAGTGAAACAAAAGGTATCATTTAAAATAATTACCCTCTGTTGGGGGTAAGACTGTTATCTAAAAATCCAAAATGAGAGACTTCTGCTACAAGATAAATACCAAAAAATTAGGTTTAAATCAACTATTTTTTAGGATTTTGGTCACATACATGTCCTGAGAATTGCCCTATACTGTTCATGTACATGTTACCTATGACCTGGTATACATGTACACATGTACATGTACAGTAGGTTTCAGATTTCTGGGGTATTTAAGTCCAAGACTTACATGTATTACAAGCCAGTGCAATATATTATGTGTACTAGACTACACGGTACATCCCTCACAACCACCCTGTTTGGGCTTTTACTAAACAGTTGGGTCGCGGCGCGGTGCGGATCGCTGGGTAGAACTTTTTAAACATTAAATTGTATGGCGTCTTCAAGGGGACAAATTGAAAAAAGTGTCCATCTCTGTATGACTTTCCATTTTGGGAGGTTAAAAACGGAAGAGAAGATGAAAAGAAACAAAGAATACAACAAAAGGAAAATTGGAGAGAATAAATGAGTGTATAAAGACAAAGAGTAACATGATAAAGAAATATAGACATAAATGATAGAAGGATAAAGACATTAAGAGTAAAATAAGGAAAAATATAAGAGAAGATGATAATTTTAATAAAAGGATAAAATAACAAAAGGAAAGGCGAAAAGAAAAAAAATGATAGGATGAAAACAAAGAATGGTTTAAGGAAGGAAAGTAAAGACTGAAAGCAGAAATTATTTCAAAAAGAAAGATGGACGATAGAGAAAGAAATGGTAAGATAAAAAAGGTAACTAAGGATAGAGAGAGAATGAAATGAATAACGAGGGAGAAATGATGCACCCCTTTGGAGCTTCTGTACTGGTTACCAGGGTAGGGGATTGCATATTTTCAAGTCTTACTAAAAGAATAGCAAGAAAATATAGTATGTAAATATAATTCTGAGTCACATCATGCATGCATTCAGGTATGGATCATATAAAAATGACAGATAGCATCATAGCAACATCACACCTGAAACATGAGCAAAAAGAGAATTTTGTTAGCTTCTTTAGAAAAAATATCTGTTGATTAGCTTTACTGTGTAATAGTCTTAGGTTGCATTCATGCGATTATTTTTCACCCCAGAATCACGGTTTTGAAAGACGTTTAGTTTAAAACACAGTTGCATTCATGCAATTTTTCGTTGGTTGTAAAAATAAACGTGTTTGAGATCACCAAGATGAAATGCAGAAAAGTGTGCATTTTGCAACATTTTTCTGCCCAAAACAAGTTCGCTGAAATTGCATGAACGCAAATGAAGATCTCAATCATGATTCTATGACGTCATTGTGTAGAAAAAAAAGATGAGAGGAGAACAATAAAAAAAGAGGATGAGGATAAAAACAAAGAATAACATAATGAAAGACAAAAAGAGAAGATCAAAGGAAGATCATAACAATAAATAACATAAGAAATGTATATAAAGAAGGAAATGAATGATGGAAAAATAAAGAATAACAAAGGAAAAGCTAGAGAGAGAAGAGAAGAGAAGAGAAGAACAATAACATTTTATAAGGAAATATATAAAGATGGAAAAATGATATAGAAACATAAAAACAAAGAATAACATAGGAAAAGATATAGAGGGAAGAGAAGATAAAGATCAAAACAAAAAATAACAAATGGATGGATGAAAAGATGAAAGAAGGAAAGAATAGAGAAACATACTGTATGAAGAAAAAGAAAGAAAGGGAAGTTGAAAGAAGGATAAATACAAAGAATAACATGAGGAAAGACAGCAAGAGAAGAAGATAGAGAGATAAAAAAGGAATATCATAAGGAATGACAGAAAGAGAAGATGAAAGAGAGATCAAAACAAAGAAAAACATGAGAAATGATAGAAAGAAAAAATGATAGAATAATAAGACATAAGATAGAAGTGTTACATGGACTTGATTATGAAATTATTGATATTTTTTGTTATCTTATGGTTTTCATCATAATCTTTTTCTTAGGCCCACCTACGTGTATGGCAATAATAATACTGTATTCTTTAAAAAGTTGATTCAGATCACTTACAACAATGTATAATTGTGTAGGGTTTATGATTGTGTAATAATGAAACAAGGGAAATGCCCAGGGCAGTCTCGACTGCATCACGCAATTTTTACTTAATAGTGAAAAATTAAAAGATTTTGGGGCACTTAAGGGGTGCTGCCCCTGACTGAGCCCCCCCCCCCCCCCCCCCTCATGTGAGCCAGGTACCCTATTTGTATAACTTAAGACCCCTTCAAGTAAGATTTATTGGATGGTGAAGTTCATTGAAATTAAGCTGTGTGTTTTTTAATAAAGAAGCAACATATGTGTACATTACATGAAATAATTGCCACTGGGACACTTCTGGGGTGGTGCTCCTCCATCAGACCCCTTGAAGATAATGATCTACTATACCTGAACAACTTGAAGTCTCCTTCCCCGAAGAATGATTCCTACCTAGTTTGGTTACAATTAATCTACATGTACATGTAGCAATACGTTTTACAGAAGAAGGAAAAATGTCAATTCAGTGTCACAGGCCCCCCACTCCTTCCTTAAGGGATACATGTAGGTACCCTGTTTGCATTAATTTAGATCCTCTTTGCCTAAGGATGATTCTTACCTAGTTTGGTTAGAACCCAGCCATGCATTTAAAAATATATCTCATTTTCACAAAAGGGGCACTTACATGTAAGGGGTGCTGCCCCTGAGCCCCCTTGGAGGCAAGGTACCCTGTTTCAGAAATTGATGTCTCCTTCCTCTAGGGATGATACCTATAAACTTTGCTAACAATCTCGCAACAGGGCTTAAAGAAGAAGCAAATATGAATCTAAGTACTGCCATTATTGGTGTTCTTGGGGGCATCACCCCCCAAGACTCCACCCCCCCCCCCCCCCCCATATTGGTAGGCACCCCCATCTTTATTAATTTAGATCCTCCTTGCCTAAGGATGATCCCTGCCAATTTTGGTTGAAATCCACCACCAGCAAAATTTTGAGAAGTCAAATGCATGTGTACAATACTACATACATGTACATACATACATGTACTGTATGTAGAGACAAAATTGAATTTTACCAAAAACTTAACGAAGTTATAAATACTGTCAGTAGGTGACATTTAATGTGATGAAAATGTAAGATTTAGGTATTCACTTGAAAGAGGGTGACATGAAGACAATCCCTACCAAGCATGATGCCAAGTTTCAAAGAATTTGAACAAATACTTTTGAAATAAATTAAAAATTCAAAAACTTAACCTCAGGTTAACTCAAAAACTATCTCTTCTCAAACTGAAGTTTTTCCATTGTAAAGCTGAAGGATATCAAGTTACTTTGAGTACTTTCATGAAATTTCCTTCATCAATATTCTAGGCCTACAATATTCTCACCATAATTTTCACTTTTTGAAAACTCAAGGCCACAAATCTGTGTGTATCAGTAATTAATTCAGAACACAACAATACCAAATCTGCATCGCACCTGTCATTTTTGCCATACTTTTTCTGTCCAGTGTTATTGATTCATGACTCTGGGTTAAAGGAGATGTTCTGGAATTTCAGCACAATAACAATTGTTGTGCTCTGAAGGAATTACTGACACACACAGATTTTGTGGCCTGGATTTTTCTTAAAATGAAAAACTAATTAAACATTCAGAACATTGTTTTTAGAATAGTATTCAAACAACTGTCATGAAATTACTCAAAATAAATTTGGTAGCCCCCAACCTTACAATGTGAAAGCCTCAGTCTGATACGAGTTATGTTTGAGTTATTAATAATCAAAAGTGTCAATTTTTTTTTTTAACCTAGTGCTTGCAGTGCCACTTTTGAACTAAAATTCCAGGTATTTCAGTTTCATACATGTACTGTACACTACTTTTGCTCAGCCAACCTAACTTTTCAATCACAAGACAATAAAGTTGAGTATGTAAGCTTTAAATTTATACCACATTTGTAGTCATTTGCAAAATTTTGACAATGATATAAACATTTTATCATTTTTTTATCATTGCTTGACAAGCAAAAATACAGTAGTAAAAAAAAAAAAAACATGTTATTTTAAAAAAATGACGGGAGGTTTTTTCGTAAAGAGGGAGATTTACATGCTTGGCGGGAGAGTGGGAGGAAGGTCATGATGGTGGGACGGTGGGAGCATGAGGGTGGTGGCGTGAGACTCCCACCAAAAGCGCGAGGGTTGACAGCCCTGCATTACTTCAGCATAGTGCTGGTATCGGCATGGAAAATCTATGTCGCCATGTCGCAATAAAATTAACACCGATGTCGACATGTGTCGACATCTGGACATGAGTCAAACAAGTCTAAACTCGGGTCGCTCCCGTAGTGACCGTACACTATTAAACCAGAGTTACCCGACACAAATTCACAAGAGCTTTACATGGAATACATGCACTGTGTCCTCACGGGCTCACACTCGCAGTCATACTCACAGTTCTCAAAGATGCACACTGTCAACTATTTGCCCCAAAATTTGTTTTGTATGATCCAATTTATCAAGCATTAATGAAAGTCATGCGGTGCGAGTCAGCTAGTGTCGCATATCTAGGAATAGGATCCACTACCATACATTGTATGGTGGTGGATCCAGTGTCCGAACACTTTTCCAGTGTCCGAACACTTTTCAGAAAATCAACGATAGCAAATAAAATATCAAACGAATATCTGTCAAACTTACATAATGAATGCTCAAAGTCCCAAAGAAAAAGAAGTTGATGGAATTTTAAAAAGACAACGTAGATTTAATACGATATTCCCTTCCGAGTGAACCCCTTCCCAACGACGCGGCTTTTTGGTCCCTTGAAAAAGGTTCTGTATTTCCGAACGTGTGAAACCTACTTGTATGGGAAAAAGACACAACCTTTGTTTCAATAGTGTGGTTTTCATACGCGTAATCCCACGCGTATGAAAACCCATTTTAGGCGCTTCAACTCTACACGTTGGTAATACAATCTGTTCGGAATTACAATCCTTGACTATGTTACAAGCATGACAAGTAAATCACGTAAATGAACTTAGACTAAGATGTGCATCATCAAAATTCCAACAACAAAAAAAAAATGCATATGAACCGAGAATGGACAAAAGCATATGAACCGGCATGTGAACCGAGAATGGAACCCAAAAGTTACACACACACGTACACGCACACACACACGCAACCGCCTGGCTGAGATCCGTGAAAGATCTCCAGCTCAGCGAACGCTACTATGGCTCCTTGGCCTCGGCGCACTCATTACACACAAAAAAAAGTAGACCCGAAACTTCTACGGTTATCTTACCCGAAGCTTCGGCGGAGCTGGAGTGATGTAAATACACCAGATGAATGTTGCACAAGAGCCACAAATATCTCCCTACAGTCAAAGCCATTGAATCTGATCCTGAAATAAATATCCTTTCATAAGGCTGAAAAGCCGTATTAATTTATTTCCATCCAGATGCAATTCTAAATTTCAAATCGTGTTTCAAATTCGAGAATTGTGATGCCTTTTATCGGAAAGCCGAGTTGCGTTAACGCGTTGGAGTTATATTGGTACCAAGATCGTGAAAAGGGAAGATAGGACACTCTCGATCTCCCAATGTTGTTTAGGGTACGATGGGTACGATGTAACGGCCAGGGGAAGGGCGCCCAACAACGTCGGGTAGGTTAAAGCTGATGCATTGACTGTGTACAAACCAATGGGGGGGGAGAATGACCCAGGGGGCTGAAATACTGTAACAGGAAGGAAACCAGTCGTCTCTATGTATTCAGAAGAGGGAAAGGGCTTGAAAATTAATGAGGAGGAGGAGAAAAAAAAAAAAAAAAAAAAAAAAAAAAGGGGGGGAGGGGGTAAATTCAACAGGGGACATGCAGCTATCAGTGTTGTTCCATGTCCGTGCCCATTTTCTTTACACTTAAATATCATTTTAAAATAGTAGTCATACATACACGTGTGTGTGTGTGTGTGTGTGTGTGTGTGTGTGTGTGTGTGTGTGTGTTTGGGGGGACTATAGGGGCATAGGGTCCCGACTTTTACAAGTACCCGAAAAGTGCCCCTTTCTTTCTGATACTTTTGAAAAATGTAGTGACTTTGTTAAAATTATGGGCACGTTCGAGCGAGTGGAATGAGACATCTTTTGCTGTGGAAGGGAAGGGGCATGTACCCCTCTTGACTCCAGCTCCTCTGCCTTACATTTTACTAGACAGGTACATAGTAATACGGGTACTTGTTACTATATAAAACCGCACTGATTTTCTAAAACTATATATGGCTCTTTTTGTATGAAAAGGTGGGAAGTGTATAGGTAAAACGGGTTGTGCTCATTACAAGAGGAAGGGGAGGGCTATCAGAGGGGGCACTTGATATCATAAGTTAAAAGTGACATTTAATTTGATATAAGATCTAAAATGGTACACTCATATCAGTTGGGGAAAGGGCACTCATTACAGAGCAAAAGGGGCAGACTTGAAAGGAGCAAATATTATACAAGTCTTTCAAAATGGGCACCTATCAGAAGGGGAAATGGCACTTTCTAAAAAGGAAAAGGGGCACTTTTGTAGTAAAAAGGGGCAGTTATCAGAAAGCAATAGATTTCAGAAATAACGAGGGACACTTTAGGGGTATTTGAAAAAAATGGAGGGGGGGGGGGCACTGCACCTACATGTATAGTCAAGGCCACAAAATCTGTGTGTATCAGTATTAAGAACACAGCAATTGTCATTGTGCTTTGCAGCTGAAATTCCAGAGCTGCTCTTTTAACCCAGAGTCATGAATCATTAATTACATTGAATAGTAAAAGGTTGGCAGAAATGACAGGTGCCAACCGTGCCATGCACAATTGTATTATCGTTTTCTGAATTTCATTACTGATACACACCGATTTTGTGGCCTTCATTTTTAAAAACCTGAAAATCTGATTAAATATTCAGCATGTTCAGAGCATCAATTTAAGAGCATTAACCACAGAAATTTCACAGAACTTATCCAAAAATAAATTTTATATCCTTTAACTGAACAATGTGAAAGTCTCATTCTGTCATAACTTGAGTTATTAATGATCAAAAGTGTTAACCTACTTTTTTTTAACACCTAGTACATGCAACCAATTTTTGCATTTGATATCAAAGAAACCCAATTAAACTATGTAGGGTAGGCCTACCACACAATGAACTTTAAAGATTTGATTAAATTTCAAAGAAACAATGTACTAAAATTTTGTTTTGATCGTCATTTTTATTGCATCTTCAGAAAATCATAACAGTGACAAATTTTGACATAAGTCAAAATGTCACAATTATTGACAATCTCAAGGCAGTTTCATGGCAATTTCAAGGCAATTGACACTGTTACAGAGCGCATTCAACATGAATTTTGTTGTTGTTGTTTACTTAAAATTTCCTGAGGGGCATAATCATACACATGTATACATGTATGTTCCATAGTAATTTAATGAAAGATTGACTAGTGATAAAGTGCCGATAACTTGATAATAGACGATGAAACGGTGGTGCCACAACGACCCCCCCCCCCCCGAAAAAAGGCTAACAACATCAATATAATTTAAATAGAAAGTGAACACTTCACAAAAAAGTATCTCACCACTCTTTCGAGGAGATAAATTTAGTGAAAGTGTGAAACTGTCAAGAGTCCCTTGATGATCATTAATTCTTGAAGATTTTAACACCACAACCGAAAGAAACTTTTGACATTCCTTATATCTGTGTATAGTTTTGTATTTCCAACTTCCAAAATAATTGCTGCAGGAGCATGTTACTGAGAGATATGCAGTGCATCCAAGAACCCCCCCCCCCTTAAAACAAAGGGCTACTGTAACCAAACTATGTGCTCTATGAAAAATAGTTATCCTTTTCACATAAAACAGAAGTATTAAGCTTTCAAAGGATACCTTAATGGCGTCCATCCGTATATGATGTACTAGGCATCATTGTTTAGAAAATGACATGTAAAAAGTAAATTGTACTTTACATAGTCATCAATCGCAAAAGTAAAGTATAAAAGTCACATAAGGCATATTCTATTATTATGGCAATTTTCCCCCTCAGTCATCAAGGTATCACCTGAAACAGGGGTGTCGATCCGTGTCCATGATTGGGGATGGGGGGTGGGAGGGGGCATCCCCCTCCCACACAAGGGACTTTTTCAAAATTCTGTTTATAAACTTGCATTTTAGAGCATCTCAGAATGGTTTAAATGAGTAAATAGTGTTTAAAGTCACGGCAAATACAACAAAATATTAATAATCATATAATTATTCAAATATGTGTTTTATAATTTATTTGTAAAGGCAGGAAAAAGACAGTTTGTTGTTCAATGCTCGAAGAAAAAGTTTTATTAATAATACAATTTCTTGGTACGCACTCCCTCCGAGATGATGACGTCATCAATGAGCTCAACGATGGTAGTATGGATCCTCACGCCGTACTCAGCACCCGCCTGGACAAAATGTATGGGGCGCCAATAAGGTCAAGATTAAGAATTTTTAAAATCAATTAATAATTGTAAAAACTATCATTTTACATTGATAATTAATCCTCAATATTAACTATCAATCAATAAGATTAACAATCAATTAATAATATGAACAATCAATCAATAATATTTAGCAATCAATCAATAATATGAACAATCAATCATTAACATTAACAATCAATAATATTAACAAAATTAACGAACTTGTCTTTGTAACAAAGCTATAATTTGTGAACGGACATACTTCCTCCTGAACTAACGTTTAATTTCTGAAACTATTATAGGACATACTGAAACCTATAATCTTTTTTGTAATGAAGCTATATTTTGTAAACTAACGTTAAATTTCGAAAGTAAAAGAAAGTGAAGCAATAGAAACAGAACAAAAACTATATTATTGTTTAAATGAAAGAGCAAACGTTTATAAATTCAAACCTATCTATTGGTTGAAAAACGTACCTAAATACTTGTGAACCAATCCACTTCCTTTTGAACTAACGTAAAAATTTAGAAACTAACGACAAACTGAAAACTAATTAACTAAATACAAGTCAACGGTGAGGGCTAAGCTCTCTTGCGAACTTGCGAACCAATCCACTTCCTTTTGAACTAACGTAAAAATTTAGAAACTAACGACAAACTGAAAACTATTTAACTAAATACAAGTCAACGGTGAGGGCTAAGCTCTCTTGCGAACTTGCGAACCAATCCACTTCCTTTTGAACTAACGTAAAATTTTAGAAACTAACGACAAACTGAAAACTAATTAACTAAATACAAGTCAACGGTGAGGGCTAAGCTCTCTTGCGAACTTGCGAACCAATCCACTTCCTTTTGAACTAACGTAGAAATTTAGAAACTAACGACAAACTGAAAACTAATTAACTAAATACAAGTCGACGGTGAGGGCTAAGCTCTCTTGCGAACTTGCGAACCAATCCACTTCCTTTTGAACTAACGTAAAAATTTGGAAACTAACGACAAACTGAAAACTAATTAACTAAATATACAAGTCAACGGTACGGTGAGAGGGTTTATGCACGCTTGGGCTAAAACCACTTGGTCTAATTTCCAGATGGGCTACCTTCATTCGGGCTAAACCCTCTTGGTCCACTCTTCATTTGGTCTAATTTGCACTTTGTCTAATAATCAGAAGGTCTATTGACCACTTGGGCTAATTATCACTTGGTCTAATCACCATTTGGTCTAATTACCATTTGGTCTACTTTATTTTGTTGTCACTTTAAGAAAAAAAGACAAACCATGGTTTAATTCGATTTGTAGATCCAAACTACGACTAATAAGGAAGCTATATGCAGAGATTTAAGAAAAACACCATGGAATACAGCATTACGGCTAAAAGTTCTATACGAACAAAAACTCCTTGAAAGAATAATACGTAAAAATCACAGAGCTCACAAAAAAACGTATATTTGATAAATTACTCTCTCAAGACAACAGCGACCCCTCATCCTTTTGGAGACTTGTCGACAGAATAAAACAAAAACAAAAACAGAGATGATACTTCTACAAATATGACAGCGAAAGAATGGCACGATCATTTTAAAAAGCTTATAAGCAGAGATTATAAAGTTAACTTTGATACTGAAAAAGACTCAAAACAAGTAAATTATGATATACGAAAACTGAACTCTACTATCACAGACAGAGAGGTCTTGGATGCTATTAAAACTCTTAAAAGAAGGAAATCAGGTGGTATTGATAACTTATTAAATGAAATGATTATATCCTCAGGGAACGTTCACGATAGAACTTATGTAGACATATTTAATGCTATTTTAAAAACAGGAATTTATCCACATATTTGGAGGGATAACCTCATAAAATCAATATTCAAAGGAGGATGCAGTAACGACCCCTCTAATTATAGAGGAATAGCCCTCGAGCTCCCTTACAAAACTATTATCAAGAATACTTTACAATAGACTTCAAACATATCTCGAAGAAAACAATATATCCTCTAAGCAGATAGGTTTTAGAAAAGGTTGCAGAAATAGTGACCACATATTTACCTTAAAGACACTAGTAGATAAAATGTTTAAAAATAAGAAATATTTATACGTGTGCTTTGTGGATTTCCGCAAAGCGTTCGATCTTGTGAACAGAAAAGCTTTACTCTTCAAATTAAGAAATTACAACATAACCGGTCCATTCTACGACGTAATTGAAAATATGTTTAAAGATTTTAAAGATGTACGATTCTCTATTAAACTCCAAAACAAAATTACCCCTTCTTTTCCCACTTCAGTAGGAGTAAAACAAGGGTGTGTACTAAGCCCGACCCTTTTCTCTCTGTTTCTGAACAATATTGTAGATTCATTCGGAGAAGATTGCCATCCGGTGACATTAGATTCAGGAGAAAAAAATTTCATGTCTTATATACGCTAATGATCTTGTAATCGTATCTGAATATTGTGAAAAGTGGAATTTAGAAATTAACACTGAAAAGACAAAGATAATGATTTTCAACAAGGCTGGAAGAATGATAGAAGAGAAAGGTGTTTTTATTTGATAAAACCAAGATAGAAATAACTAACGAAAACGAATACAAATATTTAGGTATAATCTTCAAACCATCGGGCACATTTACACAGGCAATCAAACATCTAATCAATAAGGCCAAAAAGGCCATGTTTAGCCTACAAAACGTCTTCCCGAAAGACCGAATAACACGATAAAAACTATTTTCGAAAAATCAACTCAAGGCAATTTCAATAGCCCTGTCTGTCACCTTTAGAAATGCGCGAACATTACAGTGGCGTATTACGTAATCCGAACCTGATTTCTATGGGCAGTACAATTGGCCTTTGAAATTGCCCTTGAGTTTATTTTTCGAAAGTAGTTTTTGTGTTGAATGCTCATAGACAGTCTCGGGAGCAAAAATCATACTGGCAAGAAACTTATCAACATAGTCACATATACTACTCTCCTTTTATCATAATACACATGTACGAGATTATTTAACATTCCATTCACGATTTCGAACAAATTTTAGTGAAAATATCTGAAAGAAACGCTTGGTAACGGCTTTTCACTGCCTCACGCTAGGACCATATATCCACCCGAAGGTTCCCCGCACAATAAACCAAGCGCTTCGCACTATGTGTAACGTATTCTATACACACAGCAATCCTAATGTGAGTAGTGTGTGTGGCCGTTGTCAGTGGCGGCACCAGGATTTTTAAAGTGGGGGGAAAAAGAAAATGTTGGGGGGGGGGGGGCAAGGGCGGACAAAAAAACTTTTTGTAGTGAAAATGTACAGAATATTCGGCTATAAACCTACCCAGATATGAGGACATTTTGAGCATCTAGCTGAACTGCCCGATTATAAAGAGGTGTTAGTTATATACTGCGAGCGAGCGAAGCGAGCGAGCAAAAATTTTGACATTTTTCGTAGTAAAAATGTACAGAAATTACATATTCGGCTATAAAACTACCCCAATATGCATGAGGACATTTGAGCATCTTGCTGCCCGATTATGAGGTGGTAGTTATTTATTGCGAACACTTTTTGTCGTGAAAATGTACAGAAATTATATTCGGCTATGAAACTACCCAGATATGAGGACATTTGAGCATCTTGCTGCCCGATAATAAGGTGGTAGTTATACATTGCGAACGGGCAAAAATTTTGAAACTTTTTGTGGTGAAAATGTACAGAAATGATTATTTGGCTATAAAACTACCCCAATATGAGGACATTTGATCATCTCGCGGCCTGATTATGTGGTGGGAGTTATAGGCCTGTATTGCGAGCAAGCGAAGCGACCGAGCAAAATTTTTGACACTATTATAGTGGAAATGTACTGAAATTATTCGGCTATAAAACTACCCAAAGTCGGTCTTACGAACCGGCGAATAGCCTAAATTTGGGTCCAAAAATGATTTTGACTTTTTTGCATATTTGGATAGTATATGTCCGAATCTATCGAGTAACAAAATTTTATTACTCAAATCGCTTTATTTTTAGAGTAATATCATTTTTTATATTTCGGTTAGAACGACGAATAGCACTGCGCGTTCTTACGAACCGGCGAATAGCTATTCGACGCCTGTTCTGACCGAAGTTTGCTGTAACGCGGTCTTACGAACCGGCGAATACGTCATGTTATAAGCAAAGTTTATCCGAAAGGTGAGTATAAGTGTATTAATTTATTCAAATCTTTCCGAACAGATCATATTATATGTATGTGTTTCATTAATTTTTATTTTTATTACTATTTTTGCTTTAAAAATATATTACAAGCTGTTTTTGTCACTTATGCCATAAAATCTGTTTCTACAGCCCCATATGCTTGTATTTACGCAGTTTTTCCAGAAAGCTCAGCCGTATAGTCGATCTAACGTTATATGTAAATCTAACTGAGATCAAGTACGAATCTGAATTCACTACTTAAAGATCCAAATTTTCTCACAGAAGTTAAACTCTGCAAAATCTAATGTCGTTCATAAATTCCATTATTAGCCTAGGCCAGGGCCAAATTAGTCTAACTTCTGCAGTTAGAAATGGTCTAACAAGTTAGACTAGATGACTAACGTTAGAGTCTAGAGTCTAGTTGATATTAAGTTCATATCTTACCTAGATTTCTTTTACTGCTACTGTTCAGATTGACATTATTACTCATAAATTTCGAACTGTTATAAATATAAATCTAGACCGGGCCTAGATCTAGATCTAACAGTAACAGTTAACATTAGATTTAACTTAATAGTTGAATCTGGAAATCTAGAAAGGTAGAATGACTTCTGTATTGGGGAAGAACAGACTACACAGTTTACAATTACAGTCTTCTCACAAAAAGTTTATATCTTACCTAGATCTGTACCCGAATAATATACATTTTGATAGCATTATTAAGGGGTTTTGAGGAATTGCTTATTTGGAATAATCTTACCATACTAAACGTAAAGGTATACATCTACATAATGTTTGCTATTAAGAGAGTTCATGGAATATAGATCTAATATGTGCACTCGCAAATTACCCCAATGTGAAATACTTTTGGGAATTAATAGGTGGGATTAATGCAAAGTTACCCTAATGACTTATGAAATTTGTATTTTAAATTGTTCTCTCCTTAATCTTAAAAGGGGCCTACAATGGAACCAAGCAGGGATTGCCTTGTCCGTTGGGACAAGGATGGTAGTTCCAATGTTGTTAGTATGTCAGAGCTAAAATTTCGGAAAGGCAGTACCCCACGTAAAGGGACTATAGTCAAAATGAAGTGGCCAGATGGTTGGTGGCGGGGCACAATTCTGATGGTTGAAGAAAATACAGATGAGGAGCCCATGGACGAGGAGCTTCACTTGAATATAGAAGATGATGACACTGACAATGCTGGAGATGCAGATGACAGTGACGAGGATGAAAATCTTCCGTTGGCTAACTTTGGTAAATCAATCAAAAAAAGAACTTGATTTTTATTTACTTATTAAAAAGAATACAATTGAAAATGTAATTACCTGACCTCTTCAGAACTGCACAATGTGTAGTTTTGATGGATGGCACAAAGCATTTTTTTTTCAATTTCGACTTTCATGTGATTGTAGATTTTTGTTGTTTAGTAAACTCTAAATACTAAAGAATAAGATTATGTGACTTACGATAATATCATGCAGAATGAAGAAAAATTATTTTGGGAAAGTTTTGGTTGAAATAAATCCACTATAAAATGTATGATATGTTAATATGTTATGGATAAAATTAAAGTTCTAATCAGTATGGTATTGCTCTTGTGTTTCCTTGATTAATTCTTGTGTTACAGTTAGGAAAATCAATTCAATCCCCAAGATTTGCAGTCTTTCTGAGGAGCAGACAAAGAAATGTAAGTATGACAGGATTTTATTCTTTTGTGCATATTTCAAGTGATTAAAGATAACAGACCATTTGCATTAATTGACAACCAATTTTTGAGTGGCTCTCCTAGAATAACATATCACGTCACAACTCATACCGTAGGATTACAGATGTAACCTACATGTACTCCCATCCCTTCAGATCAAGCTTCTTGCCAAAGCCAAAATCACAATGGTGAGAAACTTGCTGCATGCAATAATGTCATCTTTAAACTGTATTTTTCAATTAGTGACCCAGAAGGTGGACAATATTTGTGATGACTTTTGTATGTCCATGATTTAGTTGACTAATAACTTTCATTATAACTATTCAGCAGGTCCAGCAACTCACACATCAGGATTTCCGAAGCAACCCACTGCTGTCCCAACTCAGGCATCAGGATTGCAGATGCAACATATTGCTGTTCCAACTCAGGCATCAGGATTGCAGATACAACCTACTGCTCTCCAAACTCAGGCATCAGGATTGCAGATGCAACCTACTGGTCTCCCAACTCAGGCATCAGGATTGCAGATGCAACCTACTGCTCTCCCAACTCAGACATCAGGATTGCAGATGAAACCTACTGCTCTCCCAACTCAGGCATCAGGATTGCAGATGCAACCTACTGGTCTCCCAACTCAGGCATCAGGATTGCAGATGCAACCTACTGCTCTCCCAACTCAGACATCAGGATTGCAGATGAAACCTACTGCTCTCCCAACTCAGGCATCAGGATTGCAGATGCAACCTACTGCTGTCCAAACTCAGGCATCAGGATTGCAGATACAACCTTCTGCCATCCCTTCAAATCAAACTTCTTGCCAAAGCCAGAATCACTACGGTGAGAAACTTGCTGCATGCCATAATGTTATCTTCAATTTTTTATTTCTATCAGTGACAGGGAAGTGGACAATATTTGTGATGATATTTTTGTATATCCATGATTTAGTTGACTAATATATTTCATTATAATTATTCAATAGGTCCAGTAACTCGGGCATCAGGATTGCAGATGCAACCTACTGCTCTCCAAACTCAGGCATCAGGATTGCAGATGCAACCTACTGCTCTCCAAACTCAGGCATCAGGATTGCAGATGCAACCTACTGCTCTCCCAACTCAGGCATCAGGATTGCAGATGCAACCTACATGTACTCCCATCCCTTCAGATCAAGCTTCTTGCCAAAGCCAGAATCATAATGGTGAGAAATTTGCTGCATGCCATAATGTTATCTTAAAACTGGGTTTTTCAATCAGTGACTCGGAGGTGGAAAATATTTGTGATGATATTTTTTGTATGTCCATGATTTAGTTGGCTAATATATTTTCATAATAATTATTCAACAGGTCCAGTAACTCAGGCATCAGGATTGCAGTTGCAACCTACTGCTCTCCCAACTCAGGCATCAGGATTGCAGATGCAACCTACATGTACTCCCATCCCTTCAGATCAAGCTTCTTGCCAAAGCCAGAATCATAATGGTGAGAAATTTGCTGCATGCCATAATGTTATCTTAAAACTGGGTTTTTCAATCAGTGACTCGGAGGTGGAAAATATTTGTGATGATATTTTTTGTATGTCCATGATTTAGTTGGCTAATATATTTTCATAATAATTATTCAACAGGTCCAGTTACTCAGGCATCAGGATTGCAGATGCAACCTACTGCTCTCCCAACTCAGGCATCAGGATTGCAGATGCAACCTACTGATCTCCCAACTCAGACATCAGGATTGCAGATGCAACCTACTGCTCTCCCAACTCAGGCATCAGGATTGCAGATGCAACCTACTGATCTCCCAACTCAGACATCAGGATTGCAGATGCAAACTACTGCTCTCCCAACTCAGGCATCAGGATTGCAGATGCAACCTACTGCTCTCCCAACTCAGACATCAGGATTGCAGATGCAACCTACTGATCTCCCAACTCAGGCATCAGGATTGCAGATGCAACCTACTGCTCTCCCAAATCGGGCATCAGGATTGCAGATGCAACCTACTGCTCTCCCAACTCAGGCATCAGGATTGCAGATGCAACCTACTGCTCTCCCTAATCGGGCATCAGGATTGCAGATGCAACCTACTGCTCTCCCAACTCAGGCATCAGGATTTCCAGATGCAACCTACATGTACTCCCATCCCTTCAGATCAAGCTTCTTGCCAAAGCCAGAATCACAATGGTGAGAAATTTGCTGCATGCCATAATGTTATCTTAAAACTGTGTTTTTCAATCAGTGACCCGGAGGTAGACAATATTTGTGATATTTTTGTATGTCCATGATTTAGTTGGCTAATATATTTCATTATAATTATTCAACAGTTCCAGTAACTCAGGCATCAGGATTGCAGATGCAACCTACTGCTCTCCAAACTCAGACATCAGGATTGCAGATGAAACCTACTGCTCTCCCAACTCAGGCATCAGGATTGCAGATGCAACCTACTGCTCTCCCAACTCAGGCATCAGGATTGCAGATGCAACCTACTGTCATCCCTTCAGACCATGCTTCTTGCCAAAGCCAGAATCACAATGGTGAGAAATTTGTTGCATGCCATATAGCGTATTCTTAAATTTTTTTTGTTTAGTGAGCAGGAGTAGAAAAGTATCTTTAATCTTTAATTACTTATATGTCAATGGTTCAATTCATCATATGGCTAGAAGAAGGGCGTTAACACCCTCGCTTGCCATTAACTAAATTTCTGCTTTGATTGCTAAATACATGCTATACTAATTTTTTTTTTTCACAACATGGATCTATACCTATCGAATAATACATGTAAAAAGATAAAAACTGATCTTCGCTACCTAATTTTAGTAATTTTGTAACAAATAAGGAAATGCTCTTGAAGCATTTCAAAGATCTTCTGCCAGCCACATGTCGAAATGACTAAGATTTTTTGTTTGTATTACTCATCAGGTCTAGCAACTCAGGCACCAGGAATGCGTGCTTTACCACTTGATGACATCCCTCCAGGTCCAGCTCACTGCCAGAGCCACATGTGCAACAACGAGGTATTTGCTGCATGCCATAGGTGCCTAGCGTTGCTCTGTTTTGACCACTTTGAACGTAGTGAGCCATGTGCAGATCACATGGAAGTGTTCTTCCCTGAACATTTTGAGGTTGATGGGTTTAATAGTGATACAGTTGAACAGCTTGAGCAGCCTTTGGCAAAGAAATCAGAAAGCATAAGATCTAAAAACCGTATTGTAAAGCAAATGCGTAACAAGGGTGAAGGGTATCGGTCAGAGAAGTCTGGGAATCTTGTAAATGGTAGAAGGCATCTTTCTCGTTCTCGATGCAATACTAATACTCTACCCTGTGAAATGAAAAATCTGAAGTGTTCTTTGATTAGCGATCAGGAAATGCTCAATATCCGGAATGCTTTTTATGACATAGGCAGTTTGAATCTACAAAGAGAGTGGCTTGCAAGGTATCTTGAGAGCAAGCCCTGTGGTAAGGGGGGTCGTAAGAAACGGACAATTTCCTACTTCTTGCCCCATTGTTCACCAGAAGGACAGAAATTCCCAGTGTGTAGGCAGATGTTCCTTGCAACATTGGGGATTTCTGACAGACAGGTGAAAACAGTGCTTGAGAAGAGGAACAATCAGTCCGGTGTGCTCAAAGGTGAAAAGAGAGGAGGAAAACAAAAACTTGATCCAACCCAAAAGGAAAAAATTGTCGAGCATCTAACAAGATTTCCCAGGGTTCCCTCACACTACTGCCGTGCCTCTTCTTCTTATACATACTTAGCTTCTGATTTGACACAGGCTCAAATGCATAGAATGTTTGTAGAAGAATATGGAGAGTGTGCATCCTTGAGTACCTACAAAAGAGTATTCAAAATGCTTCAGTACAAAATCCATAGGCCAAAAAAGGATATGTGTGGATTATGTGAAGACAACGTGAATACACACAGTGCGGGTAAAGACTGTATGAACGAGGTATACATGAAACATAGAGCTGAAATTGAGCGAGTTAGGAGCATCAAAAATCAGAGTAAGCAAAAATCAAAAACAAATCCACGTTCATCTGCAGCTGCCATATTTGATCTTCAGCAGGTCATATATGTTCCAAAGTCTAACAGATCTGAAATTTTCTATAAGCGCAGATTGGCCTGTTACAACCTTACAGTGTATGATTTACGCACAAGGGATGGCATCTGCTATTTCTCAAATGAGACGATAACAAAGAGGGGCTCATGTGAAGTAGCATCATATCTTCTTGATTACCTTCGTGATGTAGATAGCATGGGTGTTAGGGAAGTAGACCTCTTTAGCGATGGATGCAGTGGCCAAAACAAGAACTCGGTTTTGCCATCCATGGCGATCGCTTTCTTGAGGGAGTCAGTAAATGTGAATTGTATAACTTTCCATTTCTTTGAGACAAATCATGGTCAGAGTGAGTGTGATGCTATCCACTCTGTAATTGAGAAGAAGGTTTCCCAAACCGTTGAGATTCTGCATCCATCTCATCTGGCAAGTCTCATTAAGGGAGCCAGATATGTCCCAGGACCTTACATTGTGAAGTGTGTCCAGTCTTCAGATATCCTAGACTGGAAATCGTATTCTCAGGCTCTAGGTATGCTGAGGACGAGATCGTCCGATGAAGGTGAATCTGTTGACTGGATGACCTTCAAGCAAGTGCGCCTACACAAGGACTTGCCAGACAAAATCTTCTATAAGGTTTCTCACTGCCAGGAAGACTTTCTCACAATAACACTAGGTCACGGACGTAGGCCAATGCAGGCAGTCGGGCTTCCCCAGAAGCTGTATTTGTGTAGGCCCAAGCTTTCGGGGGGCAAGTATCAAGATCTTGTAAGCCTTTGTGAAGGAGCAACCCCTGTGGTTTCTCAGTCGGAACTTAAGGACTTCTACAAAAATCTTCCCCATAACTGAGTAATCAGATTGGTAATGGTCACATGGCTGATGGATATTAGACGTCAATTTGTCTTTTTTTGTCTTGATACTAACAATTTTCATTTACATTTCAGAATGCTTCACGGATGGTCAACTTAATAATGAAAACAAGTTTTTGAGAGATTCTGATTGACAGGTAAGTATAGCAAGTGTGTTATGTGGCAGTGGTTGTCATGTGTTCTGTTAATTGTTACTTTATGTCTGATGGTCCTTTTCTAATAGATCCTGAAGTTTGGAAGACTCTGGCCTTTCTATAACATTACCTGAGGTGTTTGTCTCTCCAGATTCAGACTCTTTTCAGAGTCAGATTTCTTTTCCAACTTTAACAGAAAGCCCTTTGTAATATTATTACATGTCCCAGGACCTTACATTATGAAGTGTGTCCAGTCTTCAGATATCCTAGACTGGAGATCGTATTCTCAGGCTCTAGGTTGCTGAGGACGAGATCGTCCGATGAAGGTGAATCTGTTGACTGGACGACCTTCAAGCAAGTGCGCCTACACAAGGATTTCCCAGACAAAATCTTCTTTAAGGTTTCTCACTGCCAGAAAGTCTTTCTCACAATAACAATAGGTTGGGATATGTTGACTGGACGACCTTCAAGCAAGTGCGCCTACACAAGGACTTCCCAAACAAAATCTTCTTTAAGTTTTCTCACTGCCAGAAAGTCTTTCTCACAATAACAATAGGTTGGGATATGTTGACTGGACGACCTTCAAGCAAGTGCGCCTACACAAGGACTGCCCAGACAAAGTCTTCTTTAAGGCTTCTCACTGCCAGGAAGACTTTCTCACAATAACAATAGGTCACGGACGTAGGCCAGTGCAGGCAGTCGGGATTCTCCAGAAGCTGTATTTGTGTAGGCCCAAGCTTTCGGGGGGCAAGTATCAAGATCTCGTAAGCCCTTGTGAAAGACCAACCCCTGTGGTTTTTCATCCAGAACTTATGGACTTCTACAAAAATCTTCCCCATAACTGAGTAATCAGATTGGTAATGGTCACATGGCTGATGGATATTAGGCGTCAATTTGTCTTTTTTGTCTTGATACTAACACTTTTCATTTACATTTCAGAATGCTTCACGGATGGTCAACTTAATAATGAAAACAAGTTTTTGAGAGATTCTGATTGACAGGTAAGTATAGCAAGTGTGTTATGTGGCAGTGGTTGTCATGTGTTCTGTTAATTGTTACTTTATGTCTGATGGTCCTATTCTAATAGATCCTGGAGTTTGGAAGACTCTGGCCTTTCTATTACATTACCTGAGGTGTTTGTCTCTCCAGATTCAGAATCAGATTTCTTTTCCAACTTGAACAGAAAACCTTTGTAATATTATTCTAACTGTCTTATCACAGCTGAAGAACTACAAGTGCAATTTGATTTAGGTATTGATGATACAGATTTTTTTTCTACTTTCAGATTCATTAAATTTAGTGAATGTTCTTGCTAGGGAAGCTAGAGCATGTATCTACACTTAGGTATGATTGTCTCTATGGTAATCAGGGGATTGAATTCTTTAAATGTGAGCAGCTAGGATTCAGACATCTATTCAATGTACAAACATGCATAGCTGTTGCTTTGATGAAGTTTGAGGTTTTCTTAACAACACATATATGTATATGTATATATGTATATATGTATATGAATACTGATAGATGAACAGGGTTGACAAATGTAGAATGAATGTAGAATGAATGATTCAATAGCTAAATTACATATAACGTTGGCTTGGACACGACGCAGTTGCTACGAGGATAAAAAGGTAACACACGTACTGGTAGATATTGATCCATTTTAACTACTTAAACAAAAAAAGTGCCTACCATCAAAGGCTAAAATAATAAAAATAAATGAAGGAAAATACATGTTTGTCATGATTGGTCTGTTCTGTTCACATCTGGAAGTATAAAATTTGATATAAACATACTGTATAATTTTGAAAGAAAACATATTCACTTTACATTTCAGCTTCATAGAAGTAAATCTTGTGTTTCCTTTACTATTTTGTGATATTAATCCAACTTACAAAGGATGTTGAAAATTAGTCGTACATTGATCTACATTTTGGTAAACATAGAAATCCATTCATTTTCTCTCTTGTCTCATTATGATGTTGAATTAAATTATAATAATCTAGTGCTGAATTAGGTAAATTACTGGGAAGTAATATAAAATAAATTAGTGGCAAGTGTATGCGTTTATGCGTTTTTGGCACAAAAGAGATATGGCTCGCATTTCCATTTTCTGACATAGCAATATACATGTACAACTAAAATTAGATTATATGTATTTCCCCATACCTCAGTGCTAGAATTTTGAGGTTATCTGAATGATTGATATAATAGTGTCCATACATATCAGTGAACAAAATGTCTTGGTTTAGATAAAATACTTACTTTTTTACCTTCACACTTATTTATTATTTAGATATAGTTCTTTGAAACTAAATGGCTATCGATAGTTCCAAGAAAAGAGGTTTCCTCCATATAATTTCATTTTAAACCAGTTAGTATTAAATATATGAAATATATTCGAATCATATGTAAATATTCTAAAATTGAAGAAGTCTAAGTTATTTTAATATTATTAATATGTATCATATATCATATGTATGTCTTGGCACTTTCCATCCCTCATCCTCTTCCTTTCATTCTCTTTTTACTAATCTTTTTCTTTCTCCCCTTCATATCTTTCACAACCTAATTTCATCTGCTCTATCCATCACCTTCTTGTTTTACTCTATGTTTGTCTTTCCTCTCTCATTCCTACATTTGCCTTTGGTTCTACCTCCTTTACTTTGATTCTGTTGCTTCAAATCTTTTTATGTGCTTTTCCTTTATCTCCAACTTTTCAACATCTGGTTTCCTCTGCCTTATGACGTCTTCTATTGTTGTGTGTTTCCCTTTTCTTTGCCATACACATTTTATGTCGAATCGTTTGTATTCTTGTCTTATGTATAATGTGCGATATCTATTTCTGACTTTATATGAATTTTATAGTATGTTAAATTGATATTTTGTATATTTGCTGAAAAAGTTGGAAAAGGATTTTATGCCAAATATATTGTTTCCTTGTTTATGACGAATAAATCTGAATATAATTGAATTATATAAAAAGAACAATGACTTTTTAAAAATTTGATGTTTAATAGATATTCTGTAACTTCATTCCGGTGTCGTTTCTAATGAACTCAAAAGTATACATACTCATATTTGCTATTTGTAAATATTGAATCCAAACGGAAAACAGAATGATTCTAGAAATTTAGGAGATTGCAGTTTTTCATTTTACATATGAAGTGGCTCTTATATTCTTACACTGGTGCCAAATAAGAGCAGTATTAATAACCTATTAGCAAAGCTCCATCTTTGTGGTAATGTAAATACAATGTTGATTAAATCAAAATGGTTGTTTGATGAGAAAGCTACAGCTTCTTTCTTCTGTCATTTATATAATGATTTTTTGAAACTCTAAGTCAAATATGTTGATGTTTCATGAAAAATCTATACAGCTTCTTTCTGCTGTAATTTGTACAATGATCATTTGAAACTCTAAGTAAAATTTGATGTTTCATTAAAAAAACTATACAGCTCCTTTCTGCTCTCATTTGTACAATGATAATTTGAAACTATAAGTAAAAAGTCAAATAGATTATCATTTTATTATTGAATTGAATAAAATTGTATTACAAATTAACAGTAGGAACAAGTTATGTACTTCAAAATCATATGTATCCAAACTTCTTGAATATATGGTAATGAATTTAATTGATTAAATTGGGAGCTTGAAGTACTTACACTCATTGGATGATGTTTTTATCAATTTTAAAATGACTCCTTATGAAATAAATAGAAATTGATGGATTGAAAAGGATATGAATGCTGTTTTGAAATTAACTTAATTTGATTGCAATTTTGAAATAAATAGACTTTCTCTGTATACTTTCTAGTTCATCTCATCTTTTTGAAAGTGATTATCATAATTATCTTAAAACAGGCGTGTGAAAGAGGATGAAAGTGGATTTGGGAGAATAGTTATGAATGATGAGAAAGGAATGAGAAGATGTTAATGAAGTGTGAGTTATTGAATAGAAAATATTACTGAATGAGCTAGAATGAAGATTAAAACAAAGAATGATAAAGAACAGTCGTAGCATTGGTGGAGAAAATGTTCAATTAAAAAATCGAAATATATCATTATTTGGTTGACAGATTTCAATCGACTGTCAAGCTGTAAATGAGAGGAAATTTACGTTCAATATAGCGAATGAATACCCAATAATGCATGCACTAACACATACTATACAGAATGGAACAAGAAAGTTTTGTTCATTTATTTTTATTGTACTTTTGCGAATCAAACATCTACCATATTACTTTGACATACAAAATTAATTCACACGCACCCTCCATTGTGACGTCAAATTATGAAAAGTTTGTTGACACACATAGACGCGCGTGTTATACACACACAGCCTTCGTTCTTACGAACCGGCGAATAGGCGGCGAATACGTATGCGCTGACCGCGCGTACTAGCTCTTCGTTCTTACGAACCGTCGAATAAGTGGCGAATAGCGTATACTTGACCGAGGGTACCACTTTTTCGTTTTTACGAACCGGCGAATAGGTTTGAAAGCTTATAAGTTGAATTTTCTTTATATATGTTGTTTGATACATACATGATATCGAAGAGCAGGATATATACTCTTTCGTCTTGCAAAATTGCTGGAAAACAACGTTCAAAAGGATATGTATTCACCGCTCAAAAAAGTAGAAAACTTTGAACGCGTTTTTCTCTGAACTGTGTTTCTACGCGAGGGTGGGCTATTCGCCGGTTCGTAAGACTGGCGACGAATAGGATATTTACAATTCAAATTCAAATTCAAATTCAAATTCAAATTTATTGACATAAAATCCTGACATAATAGGATTATCATCAAAACAAAACAAAACAAAACATCATGACAGCAGCATATTGGATAGAAAACCAACCTTGACAACACATAAGAAAATTATATCAGAACCGATTGGCATATAGGATAGGATTATACTCTACAGAAAGTAATGTTGCTATTCTTAGAAACAAAGCAAAACACAAAAAATAACGGAATGATGAATAGAAGCAAAACCTCAATGAAACAAAGGTAAATTATATTCTTTAAAAAATGTATATGTATCGTGTTACTTACTCTACTGAAAGAGATGTTGTTATCATTTAGAAAAAACAGACAAAGGAAAACACCGATAACAACAAAAGTAATATGTTGAATACAAACAAAGGCAAATTACATCAAAACAATATTGTATCGGGTTCACTCGACATAAAAGAACAGTAGTAGAACAGTAGAACAGAGCGGGTGTAACAGCGGTATCAACCCCAGAATATATGAGGAGCATATCAAATAAAAACAAAACCTCATCAAAACATATAAGAGCAAGTCATATCAAAACACTAAGGCACTGTATATCAAGTAGCACTCGATGTTACAAAGTTATGGAAGGGACCATTATTATTATACTGATTATTACTATCATTATTATTATTATGATTATGATTATGATTATTGTTAGTAGTGTTATTGTTATCTTTGAATTATTTTTATTGTATTTTATTTATTTATATTATTTATGTAATTTTATTTATTTATTCGTTTATTTATTTCTATTTTTATTCTTCTTATTATTATTATTTATTTATTTATTTATTTATTTATTTATTTATTTTAGCCGTGATTCAATCTTTCTGTGTACATATTGTTAAGTCCAATTACACAGAGTTTACTTACATCCATATCGTTACTACCTAATATTAAATGAAATTTATTGTCATCATTCATGCTTAAGAAATCCGGGAACACATTCTTTAACTGGTTGAATAGTTCAGTTCTGAGTGCTTGGAGGGAATTGCAGTCGATTATGAAATGATATTCGTCCTCTACTGAGGTCTTACATAAGGGGCATATTCTATCGCTAATTGCGAGTTTGTTTTTTTGTATCTACCTTGTTCTATCATAAGTTTACTGTTGCTTATTCTTAGTTTTGCAAAGTTTATAATGTGTGTTTTGTCGGCGTCTAGAAGGAGGTAGTTTTCAATCTTATAGTTATTTTTAAGTTTTTTATAAGTTCTCAATTTATTACCATTTTCAGCGAGACCTTTTTTCCAGGATATTATATACCGATCATTTAATTTATTTGTTATTGCATTCAAAAGCGCTTTTAGAGAAAGTGCCTTGATTTTCCCACACATGGGAGAAACCAATTTGTCGTAGTAGCATTTTTATATATTTCTTAAATCCGTTATTGGTATATTGTGAAGCAGCATATGCGCTTTTTATAAGATTCTTTTCTTTTGTGGTAATAATATGATGCCAGTACCCTACGCTTCGTTTTAGAGCTGATATATATAACGGGTAACGACCAAACTCGGCCAAAATAGCACTATTAGTTGATGACCTATGTACTCCGAGAACCGTTTTCAGGAACTGGTTCTGTATTTTTTCAGGAAGAAAAGAATTATATAATTGTTCTGTAAATATTTGTATTCGTTAGTTATTTTAACAGGGAAGTCGTTTATGGTAAATATATTCTTTCTTATAACTCGTCCTGCCTTATTGAATATCATTACTTGTGTCTTATTCATATTCACCTTTAAGTCCCATTTTTTGCAATACTCATTTAATTTATTCAAACATGTTTGAAGCCCGAATGCGGTCTCGGATAGTATAACGAGGTCATCTGCATATAGTAGACAAGATATTTTGTCCCCGTCCAAAGTCACTGGTCTGCACTCCTCGCCAAATATGTCGACTAAATCGTTAATATATAATGAAAATAATATTGGACTGAGTATACAACCTTGTTTTAGTCCCACTGATGTATTAAAATATGGCGTTCTTCCTTGTTGTAATTTCACAGAAAAATCAACACTAGCATACATATCTTTCAAAGTATTTAGGAAATCGCCATGCATCGCATATTTTTTAAGTTTATGGAAAAGGGCCTTCCTATTTACCGAGTCGAAAGCTTTCTTAAAGTCCACAAAGCAGGCATGTATATGCGTTTTCTTTTTGAAAGCTTGGTCTATTATTGTTTTGAGTGTTAATACATGGTCACTGGTGCGGTATCCTTTTCTAAAGCCTATCTGTTCTTTACAGATTATGTTATTGTCTTCTGTATAATCGTTAAGTCTATTATATAAAGGATCCTTGCAAATAGCTTACCCATGCAGCTTGTCAGGGCAATACTTCTATAGTTATCAGGGTCATTAACCGACCCTGATTTAAATATTGGCTTTATTAAGTTCCTCCTCAACTGTCAGGATAGATTCCCGTCTTTAATATTGCATTAAAAATGTTTGTTATTACATCTATGTCAAATTTACAGGAGATAATTAACATTTCATTCAGAACATTGTCAGGCCCGCAAGATTTTTTTCTTTTTAGGGATTTTATGGCATTTAGGACTTCTTGCTTCTCTATTTTCATATTCAATATGCTACTGTTGCTATTACTATACCTAGGATCTACCTCGTTAATTTCATTATACTGGTTTTCATGATTCCTATTCATTAAATCTTTTATGTAATCATACCATTCTCCTGGGGATATACTGGAACTAGTTTTTCTCTCTTACTTTTGTTTTAGGATGTCAACAAAGTTCCAAAAACTAGATGTATCATTGTTCTCTATGCTATTTATCTTCTCTAATAAGTGCCTTTTATATATTCTGTATTTTTTCCGTGTCATCTTTTTAAAAGCTTTCCGTTCGTGTAGGATTTTCAATCTTAAATCTGCGTCCCATGGTTTTGATTTCAATTTTCTACTGATGGTCTTGATTAATTTAATTTTACTTTTGCGTTCCATATCGAACCATGGTTTATTTTTCTTCCTATTACGCTGATTTGTCCTTCTATTTCCTCTAATACCCCCTGCTGCCTTTTGAAGCATTTGTGTAAAACAATTGACACTGTGATTTATTTTATTTTCAATTTCCTCCTTGTGGTAATTTGTCATGTCTATCGAAGGTAATTCACTAATCAAAATATCTATTTCCTTAAATTCAGATTTGTTCAGGTTATTTTTAAAACGTTCTTCGTGTATTTTAGACCACTTAATTGATGGTATCTCATATACTTCTATATCATGTTTTTCTACAATAAAAGCCTGTAACGTCGCTATGATTTGGCAGTGATCAGATAGTAATGGCTGAAAGTCTTCGACCTCAAATGACAATAGAGTCTGCATAAAAGATTCGCTACATATACAGTAATCAACTATAGACGATCCTTGTGTATTAAAGAAAGTCACCTTTCCCATTGTGTCCCCGAGCGTTCTCCCATTCAGTATTCGAAGTTGTGCACTTACACACATATCTATAAGTTGCCTCCCGTAGCTGTTTGTCACTTGCTCGCTGAGAGTATTTCGTCTTGGGGGTGTATTGTCTGGGATATAAGTACTTTGAAGTATATCATCTAAGGGGTCGTTTGCATCAGCCGGGATATAATCAAGATCGTTCTTATTTATGTGGGCGTTTAGGTCCCCCATTATCATTATATCTCCTTGATTGGTCCATTTTGCTACGCTATTTTCCAAATTATCAAATATTTCTTTGTCTATCCCGGTTCTCGTAGTAAAAGTCGAGTTTGCGGGAGGGATGTATGCGAAGCATAGGAATAGATTGCGTTTGAGTCCAAAAAAGCGCTTGTCTAATCGTAACCAAATGTATTCACTGCAAGACATATCTACAGTCTTTATTCCTTTTACAATCGAGTGCTTAATGAATATTCCCAACCCCCCTCTTGCTCTGCGGTTGTCAGTCGTTCGACAGTTCGCAATAAATCTATACCCATCGAGAGTGTCAATGGTTCATTTAGTTGGGCATGTGTTTCACACAGAAATATTATGTCTGACGTAAGCTTCCTTTGGAAGTCAGTATCATCAAGTTTAGAGAATCGCTGTCCGTCTATTCGTTTAAATAGACCGTTTACGTTCCATGAGCTAATAGTGAATTGTCTAGATATTTTGGAAACCATTATTTGGGTCAGAATAAAAGGTACCAGAAATGTATGGATTTTTTATTACTTTTTATCATTTTACAAACATCGTAACTGTGCATGAGCAAATGCATATTCATCAAAGTACATCGTTAATGTGTACATTTTCAATGTAGAGAGAAAGAAAGAAAGAAAAAAAAAATACATTGTCTATCAAATTAAATCGATAAATACATATATCTATATAAACCTTGTAAATATGCATGTGCAAATGCATATTCAATCAAATTTTCAATTTCATTGTCTATCAAATCACATCGATAAATAAATATATTTCTTTAAACATCGTAAATGTGCATTAGCAAATGCATATTCAATCAAAATACATCGTTAATGTGTACATTTTCAATGTGGAGAAGAAGAAGAAAAAAAAATACATTGTCTATCTGGATAAACAAATATATTTCTATAATCATCGTGAATGTGCATGAGCAAATGCATATTCAATCAAATTACATCGTTAATGTGTACATTTAATGTGGAGAAGAAGATAAGAAAAAATACATTGTCTATCAAATTGCATCGATAAATAAATATATTTCTAGACACATCGTAAATGTGCATTAGCAAATGCATATTCAATCGAATTACATCGTTAATGTGTACATTCAATGTGGAGAAGAAGATAGGAAAAATACATTGTCTATCAAATTGCATCGATAAATAAATATATTTCTATAAACATCGTAAATGTGCATTAGCAAATGCATATTCAATCAAATTACATCATTAATGTGTACATTCAATGTGAAGAAGAAGATAAGAAAAAATACATTGTCTATCAAATTGCATCGATAAATAAAAGAAGATAGAGAGAAAGCGTAATTCCCCTTAAATAGGTTTTAGAACAACATGACATTGTCAAATAGATTATGAGCACTACATACGGTAACCTTACATTATATAGAAATGCTAAGAAATAGGGATATACATTAGCTCCAATGACTAAGCTTAAACTTGAATATATGAAGAATGTGCTATTTCACTTTCAAGTTACATTCATTGAGTCTAACACTTTCAGTGTCACGGTGGAGAAAGAAGAGAAGAAAATTCATTGTCAATCAAATCACTGATAAGAATTCCTCTTGGGATGACCTGATGGCGGGGTCATTGATTTGTGTTGGATCTTAATTCCTCCCGAACCCCCTTCTGTTTCTTCTCTTTTCGCCTTCTTTCAAAGGCTCTCTCGCTCCATATAGTCATTGGTGTTAATTTCAATGTTTCAATTTAAAAAAAAAAAAAAAAGACAAAAAGACAAAAAGACAAAACAACAACAACAAATAGGAAAACGGGCGGAAGAAAAAAAAAATAAACAAATGAATAGCGAACAAACAAGCAAACAATTTTGGCTAACTTTGTCGCAAAAGGCACATTATCAGTTAGTTTTCGGGATACAAAATAGCAATTTTTGCGAATCAAAACGAAATAAAACTACCCCCCCCCCCTCCAATAAAAAAAACAAAAACAAAAACAAAAACAAAAACGAAAAAACCCTGAGTAATCAATGGTATTTAAATTGGAAACCTAACAAGGTTTTGTCTACCCTGATTACTTTGATTCTAAGATATTCATGAGAACTTCCGCCAGGTTGCTCGCAAGTGATTGATTCTTGGTTTGGGTATGATTATTGTATTTTGATCTGGGACTTTTCTCTTTTGCTTCGTGGGCATTTCCGTGTCTCGCTCGGGGACCGAAAATAGTGTGGATGAGGTTGCCCGACAACAGCCTTGTCCCTTCCTCATTTGGATGGACGCTATCATCGAAGTAGCGCTCAATGGGGGCACCAAAGTTGGTAAAATTTGTATTGGTGCAGAGAGTGATGCCTTGTTGTCCTTCAAATATTGGCTCAATTAGTCGCCTGAATGTATTCACTTTATCATTCCATGGTTTTGTAAGGCATGGAATGGGGAGGGATAATATCAGACGATTCGTTTTCGTTTTAGCTTTCCTGACTGTGACGAGGGACGAGTTGATGTTGGACGAGTTGTAAAATGGACGTCGAAGAGGTAGAATAGAGTTTTTCTAAACCTACGACCACGACTTCGCCTCGTTCATTTGTACCTTGTTCATCGGCTGGATGATGGTGATGTTGGTGTGAGCAGGACCCGTAACAAAATGGGGGAATGTCTGGAATCACTATGAAAGCACTCTTACAGTCACTGGACCAGACGAACTTCACTTCTTTGCGTAGTAGATTGGTTAGCGGAGCCACGACATCAGAGAAGTTATGGCAGAACCGTCTGTAGTAGCCTGCCATGCCCAGAAACCGCATCAGTTCCTTCCGGTTGGTTGGAGTCGGGAAAGCCAGAATTGCTTTTGTTGGACAAAATTCATCCTTTGTCATTTTTGTGAGACACTGATGTACTCCTTTGTGTAGAGTATTTACATGTGAAAATGTTTAAGATGTTTGTTTGCATCACAGAGAATCAGAGAGTTGTTCAGAAGGTTGGCTGCTGCCAAAATGACAGTGAATCTGGCAAAGAGTGAGTTTGGAGGTGCTAGTGTTAGTTTCCTGGGTCATGTTGTTGGCTCTGGTCACGTTCGACCACTCTCGGCGAAGGTAGAAGCAATTCTGGCTTTCCCGACTCCAACCAACCGGAAGGAACTGATGCGGTTTCTGGGCATGGCAGGCTACTACAGACGGTTCTGCCATAACTTCTCTGATGTCGTGGCTCCGCTAACCAATCTACTACGCAAAGAAGTGAAGTTCGTCTGGTCCAGTGACTGTAAGAGTGCTTTCGACCAGGTGAAAGCTCTCTTATCTACCAATCCTGTGTTGATGGCTCCAGACTTCAACCAGCCGTTCAGCCTGATGGTGGATGCTAGTGATGTTGGCGCTGGTGCTGTGCTAACTCAGAAGGACGCAGCAGGAGTCGACAGACCTATATCCTTCTTTTCTAAGAAGTTTTCCCCTAGTCAGAAGAACTATTCGACTGTGGAGAAAGAGACTCTATCAATGATCCTAGCACTTGAACATTTCAGCGTGTATGTTCATGGATCGCAGTACCCAGTCAGAGTATTGACGGATCATAACCCACTGACATTTCTTAGTAAAATGAAACACAAAAACCAGAGATTGACACGTTGGAGCTTGTTGCTGCAAGAGTATAACTTGAACATTGAGCACATTGCAGGAAAGAACAATGTTATTGCAGATGCTCTATCTCGTGTGTGAACTTGAACTTAATCTCTGTGAAATTACATGGAAAGTGGACTTACCTTATGTGAGATACTTCGTGAATATTTGAGCAGTTTATTGATATGAACTGGAATTCCATGTGGAGAAGAAAAACAGAACTTTGAACTTGATAATCAGAGACTGATTGGACTCAGTGAAGCAATTTTCTTCTTGTGTTTGCTTTTTCAGAGCTTTTTGATATATTGCATATCTTTATGTATTTCTGAAAGTGAAATGATTAGTATTTTCTGTTGTGAAGAATTTAACATGCATGACAACATTCTGGTGTTAAATTCCCTTTTCGATTTTACAAAAGAATTTAAAAAAAAAAGAGAAAAGTTAGTTCTCGTTTGGTTATGCATGTGTGTCACTTTCAAAACAGGAAATAAGATTTGATTTTTCATGTTTCATTGAAAAATGTTGTTTGTTGACAATTGTATTATTGGAACCAAGGAGAAAAGGTATTCTCTTGTATTTTGGTCCCTTGAAGATGAAAGATAAATGTCATTGTTATGAAAATGCATAAGATTGCATTAACAGTGAAAAATTTTACCACATCGTTATATTTTGAAGATATGTTGTTTTATCTTTGAGACAGATATATTATTGCTGAAAGTTGTTTCTTAATTCATTGGAAGAAAAAAATTTACATCTTTGCGAAAGCTATTTTTGTTGAATTGCCAAGAAGCAATTACATGACAGAGATGACTCATTTCATGTATTATAACATGTCAGTGATTTTAACATGTTTTGTTGTTTGTTGAGAAACAATTTCTTAAGTAAATTTAAATAGAAGAAATTGGATAAATACAACTTCTGATTTATGCACACATTAAGTGATAAATGTAAAGGTGCAGGATATTGGAAGAATTTTTGTGTTGAAACTTATGAAAGTTATTATTTTCATATTACATATGAATGCCATAACCACTAGACAAACTTGACTTCAGTATACAAGCTGTGATACCATCTGCATGTTGGTACTACCCAGATTTTCGTGAGTTAAATTGTTTTCTCAGAATTCTAAACTTATCTGAGGGTACAGATAGTTTCCATATTTATCAGCATTTGATGATTGATGTATTTTTGACAGTGTCAGAAACAAAAGTGACAGTGCAGCTAAAAGCAGCGCAGCATAGCCAATTGCATAAAATACTTCATGTTTTGTGATGATATATTTTGTTGGACAAAATTCATCCTTTGTCATTTTTGTGAGACACTGATGTACTCCTTTGTGTAGAGTATTTACATGTGAAAATGTTTAAGATGTTTGTTTGCATCACAGAGAATTATGAGCATTTTACTGCAGTTGCATATCAAATTGATTGCTTGTTTATGTCTCCTTGCAAATGAACATGTTTTTATATTACTTGTAAGCCAAGAAATTGTGTTTATACTATGTTTTACAAGAACACAATTCGTGCATTTATAATGAGCTTGTGCTATTTTTAGGTACCAACAAATCGATCGATACTAGTTTTTCGCAGTATGACAGTATTACTGTATATGTATTATGAAAGAAGGCATTTTATTTTGCATGTACGATATCGATAGGGATGATTTAATTATGTACATACTTCTTTCGTTACACTCATAAGTATGTTTTTATGGAGGGGAGTGTGACGAGGGACGAGTTGATGTTGGACGAGTTGTAAAATGGACGTCGAAGAGGTAGAATAGAGTTTTTCTAAACCTACGACCACGACTTCGCCTCGTTCTTTTGTACCTTGTTCATCGGCTGAATGATGGTGATGATGGTGTGAGCAGGACCCGTAACACTGACTAGTGATTCGTATTTAGTCGCTGCTTGGTCTGCGGACTGAGCTTTAAGATTGTTAATACCCGTGTGGAGTATTATGGTTTCTTTATTACTTAGGCTATCGATCACATTGCTTGCTTCCTCGATCGTGGGAGCATATGCTCTTATCCCATCCCCCCCCCCCCCCCCCCCCCCCCCCCCGCTCTTGCCGTAAGTTTTCCAACATGGATATTTTTGCATATGGAATCGTGGATTAGCGCAATGTCCCCACGATCGGTGGCCTTGTTTCTTTCAACCTTCTCCCAAGCTTCATTCATATCATCATCATTTACCTGATATTCTACTTTACTTTTGTTAGGACTTTTTTGTCTTTCTGATTCTGTTGAACTGTCATTCCTGTTTTTCATGAAGCTTTTCAATTTCCTTGCGATTCATTTGGAAAGCCATGTTTCTTTCATGTGCTATGGTTTTGTCCTTATCATGAAGTCTTTCCTTGTATTCTTGCCTCATATTTTCCATGAGTTGCTCCTGTTCGAATATTCTTGCAATTAGTTTACCATTCTCAATCTCACAACTTATCTTTTGCATTTTTAAGTCTTCGATGTCTTTAGCTAGTTTACTTTTTTCCTTCTGGTGATCAGCTTTAAGTTTATTCATTTCTGCTGCATGTTTGTTTCAATCTGTTTGTAGTTCTTTTTTTCAAGTTAAAGGGGAAGTTCACCCCGAAGATTACTTGTGTTTAAAAAATGCAGAAAAAATAAAGAAAAATATTGGCGAAAGTTTGGACAAAATCCGTTAAAGAATAACGGAGTTATGGACTTTTGAAGTTTTGATTTTGTGACGTCACATGCGAGCAGCTCCTCCATGATGTAATGTGATAAATATTCCATAAAATACAATTTTCTCAGAAAATTTAGAATATTTTCGTCTGTGCATTTGATATATTGTCAGAAATGTTATTCAATACTAGATTCTGAAAAGAAACAATATTAATTTATCGTGGAACGTAAAAAAAAATGCGAATATATGGAATATTTATTACATGACCAATGGGCAGCTGCTCGCATGTGACGTCACGAATCCAAAACTTTAAATACTCATAACTCTTTTATTATTTGACCGATTTTCATCAAACCTTCGCCAATATTTTTCTTTATTTTTTCTGCATTTTTTAAACTCAAGTAATCTTCAGGGTGAACTTTCCCTTTAACAATCTCTTTCTCATTTTCTTTCACTTGGCTTTCCACCAACCGAATTCCTGGTGTCGATTCTAATTTAGAGTTCAGCTGCACTATTTTTTCAATTGCATTAGATTGGTTTTCATTGCACTTATCCTGCTGAGTAATTACCAGGGACAAAGTTTTTGTGAGGTTGACAATCGTCGTTTCCATAATGCTCAGACGGTCGCCAATGCACTGTAATGATTCAGTCAAAAGGGGGCTCTCGACTGAATATCCGTGGTGCATGTTGGTGGGGTGGGGTGCGGTGGGAGGGCTACGGGGGCTGTCGAGTGAATTTCCACGGTCGATGTTGGTGGGATGGGGTGCAGTGGGAGGGCTAGGGGGGCCCTCGATCTCCGTCGTCTCAGTTATGGACGAACTGCTTGTTTGGGCAGGCTCAGTTAAAGCAGCCTGCTCGTCGACCTCTTCGTCCGTTTCGGGGTGGTCATCGTCAACGTGGTTGGCCTCCTGATTCTCATCTGGTAGGTCGACTTCGAGTGGTCCTGTGTTGTCGCTCTCCTTGCAGAGGCCTTGTTGGGTCTGCAATTTGTTTACGATGTCCAGGGTGGGCTGGAATTCTTCCTTGCTCCAGACCTCGTAAAGCTTTCCTTGTATAAGAATTTTGCCCGTTGTCACATATACAATGACTCTTAATCCATCTTCTTCAGTGCCAATCCATTTTCTGGCCGCAAATTCTACTTTAAGTGAGTCATTAGTATTCATTGTTACTGACCATTCGGATTTAGATGTCAGTCTTTGTCCAATCGCGCTTATCCACGCGTGGATCCTTGTAGCTTTTGTCGTAAAGCTGGTGCAGTTCGCATTCTTCATGTAGAGAGATAAGTCGATTTGCTCAAAAGGGATAACTTTACCCGATGGATTCTTCTGTTTGAGTTTATATGGCCCCTTGATTGGATATCTCTGCCTTATTTCGTCAGAGGTTAGTTCTACGGGCGCCATTTTGTGTTATGTATATTTTCCGCAGGTATATGGGCTGAGAATGTCCAAAATTATAAATATCATATGCAGATATAATAGTTTGGCTGATCAGAATGGTCAGTATATGTCACTATATCTATAGCTACTAGAGCTAACAATATCGGTGTAATATAAAGAGTCCCGCTGCAACTGCCGTAGTTGAATCCAGTTAATTTTGCTTTTAGGAATGTTTTATACTTTGACGGTTAACCATAACATAATATAGTGACAGATCGTATGAAAAAAGCATATAGAGTGGTAGAAGCACTACTTATTCTGTCACTCTTATATATGTGGACAGAGTTACAACGATGCTATATCGGGCAGTGTACGTTGAACGCATAACGTAGGACGCATATAATGTACTCACGTAGATTGTATATGTTGCTCAGTGTTCGCTTGGGTCCGTCAACGAATCCTCATGCGAATATTGCGATTTTCGTCCATGTAGAGTGTTCCAATATCTGTATTCCATATAATCAAGTTCCATATAAATTTAGGCGTATCTAGTATCCATGGTATCTGGCTGTTATTTAGAATCCATTTCTGGTACCTTTTGCAGAGATTTTAAAGAGGATTCATGCTCACGTCCGTGCTCATGCGACTATACACGGGCCTACAAGTAGTCGCATGTTTACACGAGCTGAGCGAACAAATTTGCCACATGCCCCCCCCCCCCCCCCCCACCTTGATGCCGCCACTGCTTTCCAAGTTTCCGTTTTCTTTCTTTTTCCTTCTTTTCTCCATTCCTTTTTCACTTTTTTCTTTCCTTTTCTTTTCTTTTTCATTTTCCACCCTTTTATTTTTTTTCACTCCGAAAATTATTGGGGGGGGGGGGGGGCAAATGCCCCCCCCCCATGCCCCCCCCCCCTCTTGGTGCCGCCACTGGCCGTTGTTTGAATTTACATCCCCTCTTTTTGGGCCCAGGGATTTTTATTACTTTTCACCTCTCATTCAGTAAATATTTCACTTGAGGAGGAAAAAACTTCACAGCATCTTAGTTAAGTTAGTACCCTTCTTTTTATTAAGTAAAATCAAAGAAATCTCACGAAAAGTTTTTGAAGGCCTCCCAAAACTATCTGTTACCTTTAGTACCATACTTAAAACTTTTCGATACCTGTATAAGACCGATCATTCTATATAATTTTGAAATATGGGGGCTTAAATATTTGATAAATGAGACTAAAGAACTTGAAAAATGCTATAAAACTTTCCTACCAGAAGCCTTACAAATAAAATTTTTAAAAATCCTAATAGGAACGAATAGATCGGCGATGAACAGCGCTGTCTTGGCGAACCGGACGATTCCCCCTTGCTTTGATAACATTAAAAGATGCAGTTGGCTGTTGGCACCACATAATAAACTCCGCTAAAAAAAGCTTAATAAACCAAACTTACACTGAAGGCATGAACATAAACATCAATTATTGCAAACACATGAAATCTTTTTTAAATTCATTAAGATTTTCACATATTTGACAAAATCATGACACGTTTGTTGGAACTCAAAAGCGCGAATTGGTGCAAAACCGCGAATTGCCGCCTAAGCATGTAGAAAATAAGTTCAGCGCGTAGTGTCATACTCTACGTATGTGCGACAGTGTTCCAGCGCGGCGGCGTGTGTTGGAGTACAACATAGAGATTCTATAATCTTTTTGGAGTACAAAAGTCAAAGACATTCTATGTCATTATTATAGAATTTCTTTGACAAAAGCGCGAATTGGTGCAAAACCGCAAATTGCTAGACGCGGATCGTGTAACATTGTTTAACCCGCTCTGAACCCTACAAAACATCAAACATTTCTCATTAATTATCATGAAGCAGGGGCGTAAATCCACTTTGAAAAGTGGGGGGGGGGGGGGGGTGATCCAGAATATGTTGGTAGTTTGGTAGTCAGTCACTCACCGTCTCACGTAATAACTGCATGGACTGCACCAGCTGTGCGTGTTTGTTGTGCATATGTGCATGCTGTGCAATTACTGTACACATGTCACGCTGAACTTATTTTCTACATGCATAGGCGGCAATTCGCGGTTTTGCACCAATTCGCGCTTTTGAGTTCCAACACACGTTTTCTATCAGAAGGTTCAGGGAAGCTATACTCGGCAAATTAAAAGATAGATATCATAAAAGCCTGGAAAGACACCCTAATTAATGAAAACAATACCGAATACTCTACAAAATTGAAAACATATAAAATCCTTTAAAAAAACAATTACAAATTGGAAAATTACCTTTTAATTTTATAGTAAAAAACAACTTTTAATTTTATAGTCCTAAAACTTTTATGTACATTTCCGCGGGCGGATGTATATCGTCTGCTAGCGCAAGATCTCATTTGATGTGGATCTCACATGATCGACTATACACGCCTATGTACATGCCCACCTTACGTCATCAATAACAACATACGGTTGAACGTGTGTAATACGACAACTTTTTTTTGGGGGGGGGGGTGGGTTAAAAGCATGCATATTCCCGTTTATTTATGCATGGTCTATTGGACTCATCGAGCCTTAATTATATCCTTTCAGAGCTTTAAATTTCATGTAAATTACATTTTTCATAATTTCAAATAAATACTAGGGGACTCAAAATCATTTCAAAACCCTTGTTTTCATGTGGGAGCTGGAAGGCCAAAAGCATGCATATTCCCGGGGATTTATGTGGAGTTTACTGGACTCATGTAGCCTAAATTATACCTTTTCAGAGATTTAAATTTCATGTAAATCACATTTTCATAATATGGGAATTTAAATCATTTCAAAATGCCCGTTTCCATGTGTTAAAGGGAAATCCAACCTTAATAGCAAGTTGCTTTGAAAGAAAGAGGAAAAATCAGAGAAGCAGATTGGTGAAAGTTTGAACGAAATCGGACAAGCAATAAGAAATAAGAATTTTTGAAAGTTGTAATCACTATACATATGGGAATTTCAAATTGGCAGAATAGGTAATGTCACTGTGATGTAGCTGTGGACAACTCCCCCATTCGCTCCAACACACGAAATGACTAAAATGTCACTTTTTTCAGAATGTATTACTCAGTATGATCTTTTTCTTTTGTAACAGAGCAAAACAAGTTTTACATGAATTGTCCCTCCTTTGTAAATAGCCTTACCCCCCCCCCCCTTCAGTGGAATGAATTAGTCCAGAATCTTCTGGCATTTTTCTGTACTTTCTGTTTGAAAAAAAAAAGAAGCACCACACTCAGCTCACCAGCTATGTAGTCTCTTAGTCTTGAGAAAGTTCTCTCCTTTTAAGAGATACTGTGCAGTCATCAGTGTCAGAGTTAAAAGAATGAAGGCTGATCTTGTCACAAGCTTTATGGGCATGAAGTAGTCGGGGTTCTTCTTTCTTTCTTCTTTCTTCTTCTTGTTCTTCTTTCTTCTTGTTCTTCTTCATTGCTATGTTGTACTCCTTAACGACGGGAGGAATAAAGTGGAAAGACCCTACGTATACATCCTCTTCTGGGTTTTTTATTTCCTTGTGTTACATTTTGGCATCACGGACAGGATTCCCTTCAGATGGGACGTCGTCACGCATGAACCCTGACTGCGCAGGACTGATGTGATCAGCGAATTGCTTCTATCACCAAGGGACTTGGAAACCTCGATTCCAGAGTGGTTGACAGCAATGTGAAGTATTTTTCGTGATTAATGGACATTTGAATACTTTTATCAACATGGCATAGTGGACAGGATTTTCACCTCAACAAAGCCCTGGCCTTCTGTGCAGCTTCTTCAGCGGAGGATTCCGTCAACTTTGATCTGGGACGTTGAAGTTTTGTAAATATTACTGTAGGTTAAGGCGTAACCATGGTAATTGTGTGTATGGTTACGAGAGCTGTAGCTAGGTCGGTTTTGATATTTTAATTGTAGGCTATATACATTGAATTCGTTTCGAGGTCTCTGTATAGGAATGATTTTTGAGGACATAATTTTAGTGTATTTGGGTTAGATTGTGTCTGTCGGAGGAATATTGCTATTCAAATGTTGTGCGTGGTATCATAGTAATGCTGTGTTTTGGAACAGTCAAAACCTCTATTGTATGTAACTTTGGTCGGTTGGGTGGAGCCACAGGATGTTGGAATCCAGAGACACCGATATTTTACATATTGATAGGAGGGTTTACAGTATGAGTAGAGCATGTATGCAGCTCTAGCTTTGATGGCTTTGTCAATAATGAATAGTCGGAATATTTCTTGCTTTGAAATTTGGGGGCATAAAGTGTAAATTTATTGGAAAGTATTAGTAATGTTGTTAATTTAGGGTACGAACATTTTGTTGGTTTGTTGGTTTTAGAGACTGCTTTTGAAAAAGCAGGGGAGCCTATGTCCGTAATGTTTTATTCAATTTTTTTTGGTCAGCGATTTTTGTGCGGTAACTGAGTGCGTGTATAGTTTGTTATGGATATTGCATTGCATTGTTTCATATTGATATTTCTTATGTAATTAGAAATTGCCTGGAATTACTGTTAGAATTAGTCGGGTTGAAGTATTTAATGTTAATTCCGAAAACCTCGACATGAGACCGGATTCGAATTGCATGAGAGAAATACGGGTTGACTATTCGGAACAGTAAAAGAGTTTCTCCGCACCTTTGTTTTTCTGTTAACCTCGTGAGGAGGCCGGAAAGAGCAAATTGGTAGCGTTGAGTATAGCCATAGGTTACTAGGATTTCTTTGTGAATTGCAATGGTGATAGTGATATCCATGATCGTAACGAAGCACAGATTATTTACCTGATGGGTATTTTGTGAAAGTATTAAATTGTTTTGTGTAGGTCTAGAAATGACACTGGGTATAGGTTTACATGTTGTGTATACTGTTAAAGTCATTTGGTTTGTGAGAGACGCCTGTAATATGAAGATTTATGTCGATAACAAAGGATTGGCAGTAGACTCTATAGAACTGTTAGGATCAGTCGGTTAGCACTTAGTCTGATGTCAGTGCTAGGAGCCTCGTCATGAATCTAGTCCCGGGGGGGGGGGCCACTCAGGTATATTGGTGTACACATGCGCGTCCAAAAAAACGCGTAAAAAGGGGTCTTTTTTCATCCAGGACGCGTAACGTGCGTTACGTGTTAAGGGGTCCGAAAACGCCGATTTTCAACAAAAAGGGGGTGCTGAACGGAATGCGGCCAAACGCGTTTAGGGGGTCATTTTCATTCCGGCGGCAATGTCCTACATAATTGAAGTAAATAATAACATTTGTAATTTACCCAACAGCAGTTCCTATAAGTGCAGTTTATTTTGTTTGCCTTGTGTGAAGAATTTATCCACCAAAGGTGAAGAATATGTCAGTTTGCAAAAGGTCACTTGAATTCAAGTGGTGTATTTTTTATGTTGGTTAAAGTTAATCTTGTTTAGGGAGTAATATTTAAGATAAACTTGTTTAGGGGGTAATATTTCAATCAAACCTGTTTAGGGGTTATTTTTATGAAAAAACACGCGAAATCCTCGTTAAGGGGTAATTTTTACGAAAAAAAGCACGCGAAATCCTTGTTAAGGGGTGTCTTTTCACCAAAGTATGAAACTTGTTTAGGGGGCATTTTTTAAATCCATGGACACGCATGTGTACACCAATATACCTGAGTGCCCCCCCCCCCCCGGGAGTCTAGTATTGCGTAGTGAGGAGTGTATGCACTAAATATGTTTTCTGTGATTCTCGTCATGAGACCTGAAAGTTCGTATTAGTGGTGCGGGTGGGCCAATTGTGTTACGATTTGAATTTTCATGTTCTGTGTTATGCAATTTATTTTTTAATCGCACGATTAATATTAGTTTGCATATTGGCAAGGTGGTAGGGCTATAAAATCTGAAATAGCTGTATTATGGTGACAATTTATAAAGGGAATGTAGTGTAATTAATTTTTGTAGCCTGAGTGTCGGGACGCCACTCAATTAAGCAGGGAAGTGTGTAACAGAGCAAAAAAAGTTTTACATGAATTGTCCCTCCTTTGTAAATAGCCTCCCCCCCCCCCCTTCAGTGGAATGGATTAGTCCAGAATCTTCTGGCATTTTTCTGTACTTTCTGTTTGAAAAAAAAAGAAGCACCACACTCAGCTCACCAGCCATGTAGTCTCTTAGTCTTGAGAAAGTTCTCTCCTTTTAAGAGATACTGCATGTGCAGTCATCAGTGTCAGGGTTAAAAGAATGAAGGCTGATCTTGTCACTTGCTTTATGGGCATGAAGTAGTCGGGGTTCTTCTGTCTTTCTTCTTCTTGTTCTTCTTCATTGCTATGTTGTACTCCTTAACGACGGGAGGAATAAAGTGGAAAGACCTATACATCCTCTTCTGGGTTTTTTATTTCCCTGTGTTACACTTTCATGAGGACCTATAACAATGCTATCTCTAATATATTCTGAGTACTGCTCCGAGGGTAAAAGCACCTTGAAGAAAACCGCAAATTAATGATATTTTTGTGTACTACAAATGGGAGAGTTGTCCACAAAAATGTCACAATCGAATCACCAAATTGCCAATTTGAGATTCGCATAAATGTAGTGATCTCATTTTTCAAACATCCATAACTCTCTTATTCCTTGTCTGATTTCTTTCAAACTTTCACTATAATCCTGTTTTTCTTATTTTTCTGCTTTCACACAAATCATCTCATTACCAAGGTTGAATTGCCCTTTAACCTATATGGGCAACACACCCACCTGCCCGCCAAAATGATTAGTGTAAGGGTTAGGGGTTAGGGTTAGGGTTAGGGTTAGGGTTTAGGGTTAGGGGTTAGGGTTTGGGGTTAGGGTTTAGGGTTAGGGTTAGGGTTTAGGGTTTAGGGTTAGGGTTTAGGGCTATATTTATTTCAGGAAAAGGACCTCCGTGTACCTCAAAAAAGACCTCTTTGTACCCCAAAAAAGACTGTACCCCAAAAAGGACATTTATGTACCTGGCCATTTTCGGGTACATGTCCTTTTTGGGGTACATAAAGGTCCTTTTTGGGGTACATGAGTCTAAATTCGGGTACATGAAGGTCTTTTCTCAGGGTTACGGAGGTCCTTTTTATGGTACAATTAGGTCTCTTTTGAGGTACATTGTGTCCTTTTTGAGGTACATTAGTCTATTTTGTGGTACTATGAAGTCTTTTTTGAGGTACAAGTCTAATTTGGGGTACATAAGTCTATTTTGAGGTACATGTCCTTTTTGGGGTACATGGGACTGTCGTGTACCACAAAAAAGACCTTTTAGTACCCCAAAATAGACAATGTACCTCAAATTCGCCTTTGTTGTACCTTTTCAAAGTTTTGTTTATTTTTTAAAACAGAGATGTGTATTTTAAAAATTTACTAATGGAAAATGATGAGAGATAAATCAGAAATTACTGTATGAAAGGATTTAAATTATCGTTGTTTAATAATGGAAATATAAGAAAAAAACAAAAAAAATCACTTTTGATTGATTTTTCGTGTTTAAAAGTCATCTTTAATCAGTAATTGCAGGATAATGCATAAAGAACCGAAAAACTGGTTATAACGAGTACGTCCAGAAATTAGTACTCTCCTTCATATCTTTGGGGCATCCTATAAAATTGATTATTGACAAAATAACGATATTTTTTCTACCTCGTTGTCGTTATCAAAGATAAAAAATAATTGCACCAAAACGAGGGTGTTTAATGACATCGCGCTCACGGCGCTGCATTCTAGCGTTACGTAGCGCCCTCGCGCTCGGCCTCTAACCCCTAAGAATAACATCGTGAATTTGAGAAAGCTAACACAGACAAGGTAAATATTATTTATTAAATTTTGATTTATGTGTTACTGTCAAATATGCACGTCATATCTATTTTGAATTTAAGCTGTGTATGTTACAGATGCGAGAAGAGATTTCATGATTAGAGGAAAAAATTAAACTATAATCAGGGCTAGAAATCTACCGACACGTTAACCCTCATCGTCCCCAGAACTCTGGGGCTGAAATCCGGCTCTGTGGCGATGGCAGCATATAGTCTACCACTCATTTTCCCAGCTGAACTTATGTTGGACTATGATTAAAAAGAACTGTTCGATGTATTTCACTGACGTTTTATATAGGTATTGCTAAACTGATTCCTCTCAGTCTCATTTTGAAATTTTAACACGAATCACAGGTTAGTCAGACAATGATCCCACTCATTTTGACAATTTGTCCATGAAGAACGTATGATGGGGAGCCCCTTGTCTGTGCACCTAACATTTCACTTGAAATTGACAAGCTTTTCCTTTGGTGTTCCTCTAATGACTGACCTCATTCTAATCCTCATATCCTAGAGTGTAACTGTGCCGAAAATCTGATTAAAATTCCAATAAGACCAATTTCATTTTCACAAGAATAGGCGACGCTGTCATTTTGACACTAAAAAAGGGAAGGTTCCCTTGTCTGCGCACTCATTCACTTAACACGCAGTTCGGGATATTTTGCATGAAAGGTGGCATTTTCAAGGCATATGAGTAAAAATGCATAAAATAGACGTTCTTCACCAGTTTTTTCCCCATTTTTTCGCTGATACATATCACTAATATTGATATGAAGATGACTGTGTTCATTGCGTCTTTTGTGATGTTAGAATCGCGCAGTTACGCATAGTCTAGATCTATATGCGCAGACATGATGCACCAAATCATACATGTTTTCCTCTCACACAAGGAAAAAACGATCGAAATTCAGTATCGTTCGACAAGACGGCAGAACAAGTCCCCTACCCCTTTGTTTGCTGTTATATTTTCCTTTAAAAATTAATAACCAATTAATAGATCCTATATTCTTTCTAATATTCAGTCAGGTGTTTCTGCAGAGATTATGCATGTTTGAGGCTGTACGTCATCCATGGAGAAAATTACGTTTATTTCTTGCGTACAAGAGGTAAAGAACCCAAATTCAGTGTTCCACCATAGGACTGTCAGTGATCATGGTGAGTACATGTAGATTATTCATGTTTATTTTCAAATAAAGGTATTTGTTAAATATAAAGGCTTTGAAATGATTAGAATAATAGTTAACTATGCTGCACCTGAAACAATTTGATGTATAATGAAAGAAATTAAGCATAATGTAGGGCTCTCTCTTGCCCTACCATAGGCTATATCTTGCCCTAATCTCCCCCAGAACTCTTGGGCTTAAAATGGCTGCTGCGGCATACCTCTGTCTTGCCCTTGTGCAAAACTTTTTCTTCATTATCAATTGAAAAACGTTTATTAATTTCTTTGAAATTTTCACAGGTTACTCGGACAATGATCCCACTCATTTTGACACTTCGTCCATAAAGAACGTACATGTTTTCCTCTCACACAAGGAAAAGACGATCGAAATTCAGTGTCGTTCGACAAGACGGCAGAAGAAGTCCCCTACCCCTTTGTTTGCTGTTATATTTTCCTTGAAAAATTAATAACCAATTAATGTATTCGTTTTAATATTCAGTCAGGTGTTTCTGCAGTGATTACGCATGTTCGGAGGTGTACGTCATCCATGGAGAAAATTACGTTTATTTCCTGCGCACAAGAGGTAAACAACCCAAATTCAGCGTTCCACCATAGGACTGTCAGTGATCATGGTGAGTACATGTAGATTATTCATGTTTATTTTCAAATAAAGGTATTGTTAAATATAAAGGCTTTGAAATGATTAGAATAATAGTTAACTATGCTGCACGTGAAACAATTTGATGTTTAATGAAAGAAATTAAGCATAATGTAGGGCTCTCTCTTTCCCTACCATAGGCTATATCTTGCCCTAATCTCCCCCAGAACTCCGGGGCTGACAGTGACTGCTGCGGCATACCACTCTCTTGCCCTTGTGCAAAACTTTTTCTTCATTATCAATTGAAAAACGTTTATCATTTTCTTGGAAATTTTCACAGGTTAGTCCGAAAATGATCCCGCTCATTTTGACACTTCGTCCATGAAGAATGTACATGTTTTTCCTCTCACACAAGGAAAAAACGATCAAAATTCAGTGTCGTTCGACAAGACGGCAGAACAAGTCCCCTACCCCTTTGTTTGCTGTTATATTTTCCTTGAGAAATTAACAACTAATTAATGTATTCAATTTAATATTCAGTCAGGTGTTTCTGCAAGAATTACACATGTTTGGGGGTGTCATCCATAGAGAAAATTACGTTTATTTCCTGCGTACAAGAGGTAAACAACCCAAATTCAGTGTTCCACCATAGGACTGTCAGTGATCATGGTGAGTACATGTAGATTACTCATGTATATTTTTAAATAAAGGTATTTGTTAAATATAAAGGCTTTGAAATGATTAGAATAATAGTTAACTATGCTGCACGTGAAACAATTTGATGTTTAATGAAAGAAATTAAGCATAATGTAGGGCTCTCTCTTGCCCTACCATAGGCTATATCTTGCCCTAATCTCCCCCAGAACTCTGGGGCTGACAATGGATGCTGCGGCATACCTCTCTCTTGCCCTTATGCAAAAGTTTTTCTTTATTATCAATTGAAAAACGTTTATTAATTTCTTGGATATTTTTACAGGTTAGTCGTATACAATGATCCAGCTCATTTTGACACCTGAAGAATGTAATAAATTTATTTCTTCTTCTTTTTTTCTTCTTCTAGAAAATTGCTGCTTCAGAGTACTGAAGATATATCGCACTGGGAGTATGAGAGGAAAAACGACGGAAACTCAGAGTCCTACGACAAGAAAGCACCATGCCCCTCCAATTTTCTGTGCTGTAATTATTTTCTATAAAAATGAACAACCGTTTCATACGTTTTATTGAATGTTTTAACAGGAATTCCTACAATGATTACGCTGATTTTGACATGTCATCCAATAAGGATGTATGTGTATTCCATCTTCCCATCTATCTTTCCATTTATCTTTCAACCGATTCTATCTTTTTATTTGTTATTCTTTCCTTCTTTCTTTCTGGTCGCATTTTGTGCTTTGTTGGATGGGTTCGAATCCCATGAAGTTCCAAATATCACTTCAGAACTTTCATTGGTGGCAACAGCATGAAATGAGATCTAAAGCTTTATATTCCTAACTAATTACATCATCCACATGCATATCCTTTTGAAATAAGAAAATCTTGATTATGTAATAATGTAGGGTGTATACCTATAGGGGGAAACTGTCATGCAGTTGAGTCTGAAATAAAGTCTTGAATTTAATTCATGTACAGGTATCATACAAGTTACTCATTGCAGCATTGTTCCACGTTATCCACAAAGAACGTACTCATATTTCTTGCGTAAGAGAGGAAAGCGACGGAAATTCACAGTCCTACGACATGACAGCAGCATGCCCCCAATTTCCTGTGCTGTAATTATTTTTTATAAAAATGAACAACCGTGTAATACATTTCATTGAATATTTAACAGGAATTCCTGCAATGATTACGCTCATTTTGGCATCCACTAAGATCGTATGCGTATTCCATCTTTCCATCTATCTTTCCATGAATCAACCGATTTTATCTTTTTATTTGTTATTCTTTCCTTCTATCTCTCTGTCATCCCATCTTTCTGGTCGCATTTGTGCTTGTTGGATGGGTTATCATTCATGCCTGTCTGAAGCCCTTACCTCCCCCGGACCTCTGGGGCAGAACGAGGGCTGCAGCAGCATACCCCTCTTCCCCTGCTGTAAATTATTTTTAATTATAAATTTTAAAAATGCTTGATAGATTTCTTTGAAATTTTCAACATGTTAGTCGTACAATGATCCTGCTCATTTTGACATCTCGTCCATGGAGAACGTATGTAATTCTCTCGTATAAGAGGAAAACGACTGAAATTCAGCGTCATACGACAAGACAGAAATTTAGGAGTTTTAAGATAAATTCCCCCTTGTTTATTTTTGAATTGAGGCATGCATGAAGTTCATAGCTGTATTCTTATAACTTAGGGAAATGTGCCTATTCTTAACTTAGTTAAGTGAATGTATCAGAGTTACATGTAGAATTACTCTGGGTACTATTCTATAAAAAACAAACTTTTTATTTGGTATATGTTTGAATGCTGAGCTTCTTCCACCATGTTCAAATGATTATGATTCGGTATCGAAAAATGAATTAAAGCTTGAATCTGAATATCTGTGCACACGCTTATGCCCAAAGACATATAAATTGCTAACAATGTACATAGAACAGTGCACCAAAACCACTGAATTTTACATTAGTTTGGGATGGACAGTGCACTGTACATATAGGCAGCATAGAATATTGTACATATTGACCATACTGTGAGTGCCACACAGTATGCAGTTAATTCCTGCTGGTATGTCCGGTCACAACCTTTTAAGCCTGTTGCTATGGTCACCGGAGTTAATGTTTACTTTATCGACGAGCTTCACTCTACTCTCTAGATCTATCTGGATTAACTCCGGATTTACTCGTGATCATTGAACATTTTATGTGTTTTCATAAGGTCGGAAAATGTTTGTAATTACGGCTTACAAGGCCTAAAGTTAGGCCTAAAGTTAGATCTAGATATAGACTATGCCTGCAGTGCAGTGCAGTGCAGTGCTGCACTGCTGTGCCAACGTAGCCTACTTGTCACTGTCTAAGACTATGATGAATACTGACAGTGTCATAACTTTTCATCTAGTCCCCCTTATTGTCTTAATTTCTCTTTCATATTAACAATTCAGTGCCAGGGCACTTGTCTCCCAGAACTCCTGGCCTGACATTCTGCTGCTTTCTGGTGAGGGTAGCTGTGCAAGGTATGGTATTGCCGGTATTGATAAATTTGAATGTCCCTTTTTTTTTCTTTATCGTTTTATTTTTAAAACTATGCATGTAAAAACCATTTACGATATTCAAACTAGCATTCCTGACCTAGAATATGCAAGGGAAAATTCAAAATAAGCCTCTGAATTCCTGCATTATTGTGCATACTTAGAGTAGTCTACTTGTTCTTTCTTGAACACAGAACTATAGACTCTAACTTTAAGTTCATAGATTTGTACATTTCCTGTGAACCCCTAATATTCCTAAATAATTACGCTCATTTTGGGATGTCATCCATGTAGAACGTACGCACATTTCTTGTGTACGAGAGGAAAACGACGGAAATGCAGGGTCCAGCGACAAGACAGCAGCATACCCACATTTCATGTGCTGTAATTATTTTCTGTGAGAAATTAAACGTTTCATACATTTTATTGAATGTTTGACAGGAATTCCTACAATGATTACGCTGATTTTGACGTGTCATCCAATAAGGATGTATGCGTATTCCATCTTTCCATCTATCTTTTCACTCATCTTTCAACCAATTCTATCTTTTTATTTGTTATTCTTTCCTTCTTTATTTCTGGTCACATTTTGTGCTATGTTGGATGGGTTCGAATCCCATGAAGTTCCATATATCAATTTAGAACTTTTATTGGTGGCAACAGCATGATATGAGGTCAGCTTTATATTCCTAACTAAATGACATCATCCACATATCCTTTTGAAATAACAAAAATAAGAAAATCTTGATTATGTATGGCGTACCAAAATGTACGGGAGAAACTGCCATGCAGTTGAGTCTGAAATAAAGTCTTGAATTTAATTCATGTGCAGGTATACTACAAGTTACTCATTGCAGCATTGTTGCATGTCATCCATGAAGAACGTACCGGTACGCATATTTCTTAAGTAAGAGAGGAAAACGACGGAAATTCAGAGTCTTATGACAAGACAGCAGCTAGCATTCACCCCATTTCCTGTGCTGTAATTATTTTCTATGAGAAATTAACAACCATGTAATGCATTTTATTGAATGTTTTAACAGGAATTCCTACAATGATTACGCTCATTTTGGCATGTCATCCACTAAGAAGGTATATGCGTATTCCATTTCCATTCATCTTTCAACCGATTTTTTATTCGTTATTCTTTCCTTCTATCTTTCTGGTCGCATTTTGTGCTATGTTGGATGGGTTCGAATTGGCTTGCAACGTGCACTCACGTAATCACGTCATGGTGCAATTTCATGTTTCGAGTACTTTCGTAGGAAAACATCATTTACGAAGTGTTGGGTCTACACTTCGCTATTTTACCTGCCAGTAAACAACAAATAATTATGTCTCTACGTGAGGTTATGTGAGGTTTTATCAACTTTACCCAACAGTTTATCGCGATTTCTTAAATTGCAAGTGCTTTTATTGAGACTACTAATGACGTCATTCAGTTTTTTGACAACAATTGTCTTGCGAAGATTTCGTTGCAACAAAAATCGAGAACTTTCCGAGCCCTGGTTGGAATGAAATCGTGAGTAATTTAACGATTCCAAGAGATTTGCAATTGCAAAGTTTATTTTTGTCATATTTCAATGTATTGTATTGTGCAGAAAAGGAAAGAAAAAACCCCGAGAAAAGACCTTCATGTACCCGAATTTAGACACATGTACCCCAAAAAGGACCTTTATGTACCCCAAAAATGGACATGTAACCCAAAATGGCCAGGTACATAAATATCCTTTTTTGGGGTACAGTCTTTTTTGGGGTACAAAGAAAAACGTTTATTAATTTCTTTGTAATTTTCACTGGTAAGTCGGACAATGATCCCACTCATTTTAATAATTTGTCCATGAAGAACGTACATGTTTTCCTATCACACAAGGAAAAAACGATCAAAAGTCAGTGTTGTTCGACAAGACGGCAGAACAAGTCCTCTAGCTACCCCTTTGCTGTTATATTTTCCTTGAGAAATTAACAACTAATTAATGTATTCTATTTAAAATTCAGTCAGGTGTTTCTGCAATGATTACGCATGTTTGGGGGTGTCATCCATGGAGAAAATTATGTTTATTTCCTGCGTAAGAGAGGTAAACATCCCAAATTTAGCGTTCCACCATAGGACTGTCAGTGATCATGGTGAGTACATGTAGATTATTCATGTTTATTTTCAAATGAAGGTATTTGTCAAATATAAAGGCTTTGTAATGACTAGAATAATAGTTAACTATGCTGCACCTGAAACAATTTGATGTTTAATGAAAGAAATTAAGCATAATGTAGGGCTCTCTCTTGCCCTACCATAGGCTATATCTTGCCCTAATCTCCCCCAGAACTCTGGGGCTGACAATGGCTGCTGCGGCATACCTTCTCTTGCCCTTGTGCAAAACTTTTCCTTCATTATCAATTGAAAAACGTTTATTAATTTCTTGGAAATTTTCACAGGTTAGTCGGAAAATGATCCCACTCATTTTGACACTTCGTCCATAAAGAACGTACATCCTCTCACACAAGGAAAAAACGATCGAAATTCAGTGTCGTTCGACAAGACGGCAGAACAAGTCCCCTACCCCTTTGTTTAATGTTATATTTTCCTTGAAAAATTAATAACCAATAAATGTATTCGTTTTAATATTCAGTCAGGTGTTTCTGCAAGGATTACGCATGTTTGGGGGTGTCATCCATAGAGAAAATTACGTTTATTTCCTGCGTACAAGAGGTAAACAATCCAAATTCAGTGTTCCACCATAGGACTGTCAGTGATCATGGTGAGTACATGTAGATTATTCATGTTTATTTTCAAATGAAGGTATTTGTTTAATATAAAGGCTTTGAAATTATTAGAATAATAGTTAAATATGCTGCACCTGCAAGAATTTGATGTTTAATGAAAGAATTTAAGCATAATGTACGGCTCTCTCTTGCCCTACCATAGGCTATATCTTGCCCTAATCTCCCCCAGAACTCTGGGGCTGACAATGGATGCTGCGGCATACCCCTCTCTAGCCCTTGTGCAAAAGTTTTTCTTTATTATCAATTGAAAAACGTTTATTAATTTCTTGGATACAATGATCCAGCTCATTTTGACACCTCGTCCATGAAGAATGTAATACATTTATTTCTTCTTCTTCTTTTTCTTCTTCTAGAAAATTGCTGCTTCAGAGTACTGAAGATATATCGCACTGGGAGTATGAGAGGAAAAACGACGGAAACTCAGAGTGCTACGACAAGAAAGCACCATGCCCCCCAAATTTCCGTGCTGTAATTATTTTCTATAAAAATAAACAACCGTTTCATACATTTTATTGAATGTTTTAACAGGAATTCCTACAATGATTACGCTGATTTTGACATGTCATCCAATAAGGATGTATGCGTATTCCATCTTCCCATCTATCTTTCCATTCATCTTTCAACCGATTCTATGTTTTTATTTGTTATTCTTTCCTTCTTTCTTTCTGGTCGCATTTTGTGCTTTGTTGGATGGGTTCGAATCCCATGAAGTTCCAAATATCACTTCAGAACTTTCATTGGTGGCAACAGCATGAAATGAGATCTAAAGCTTTATATTCCTAACTAATGACATCATCCACATGCATATCCTTTTGAAATAAGAAAATCTTGATTATGTAATAATGTAGGGTGTATACCTATTGGGGGAGACTACCATGCATTTGAGTCTGAAATAAAGTCTTGAATTTAATTCATGTGCAGGTATCATACAAATTACTCATTGCAGCATTGTTGCACGTTATCCACGAAGAACGTCTACATATTTCTTGCGTAAGAGAGGAAAGCGACGGAAATTCACAGTCCTACAACATGACAGCAGCATGCCCCCCAATTTCCTGTGCTGTAATTATTTTTTATAAAAATGAACAACCGTTTGATACATTTTATTGAATATTTTAACAGGAATTCCTGCAATGATTACGCTCATTTTGGCATGTCATCCACTAAGATCGTATGCGTATTCCATCTTTCCATCTATCTTTCCATGAATCAACCGATTCTATCTTTTTATTTGTTATTCTTTCCTTCTATCTCTCTGTCATCCCATTTTTCTGGTCGCATTTGTGCTTGTTGGATGGGTTATCATTCATGCCTGTCTGAAGCCCTTATCTCCCCCAGAACTCTGGGGCAGAACGAGGGCTGCAGCAACATACCCCTCTTCCCCTGCTGTAAATTATTTTTAATTATAAATTTAAAAAACGCTTGATAGATTTCTTTGAAATTTTCAACATGTTAGTCGTACAATGATCCTGCTCATTTTGACATCTCGTCCATGGAGAACGTATGTAATTCTCTCGTGTAAGAGGAAAACGACCGAAATTCAGCGTCGTACGACAAGACAGAAATTTAAGAGTTTTAAGATAAATTCCCCCTTGTTTATTTTTGAATTGAGGCATGCATGAAGTTCATAGCTGTATTCTTATAACTTAGGGAAATGTGCCTATTCTTAACTTAGTTCAGTGAATGTATCAGAGTTACATGTAGAATTACTCTGGGTACTATTCTATAAAAAACAAACTTTTTATTTGGTATATGTTTGAATGATGAGCTTCTTCCACCATGTTCAAATGATGATGATTCGGTATCCAAAAATGAATTAAAGCTTGAATCTGAATATCTGTGCACACGCTTATATGCCCAAAGCCATATAAACTGCTAACAATGTACATAGAACAGTGCACCAAAACCACATAACTGAATTTTACATTAGTTTGGGATGGACAGTGCACTGTACATATAGGCAGCATAGAATATTGTACATATTGACCATACTGTGAGTGCCACACAGTATGCAGTAATTCCTGCTGGTATGTCCGGTCACAACCTTTTAAGCCTGTTGCTATGGTCACCGGAGTTAATGTTTACTTTATCGACGAGCTTCACTCTACTCTCTAGATCTATCTGGATTTACTCCGGATTTACTCGTGATCATTGAACATTTTATGTGTTTTCATAAGGTAGGAAAATGTTTGTAATTACGGCTTACGAGGCCTAAAGTTAGGCCTAAAGTTAGATCTAGATATAGACTATGCCTGCAGTGCAGTGCAGTGCTGCACTGCTGTGCCAACGTAGCCTACTTGTCACTGTCTAAGACTATGATGAATACTGACAGTGTCATAACTTTTCATCTAGCCCCCCCCCCCCCCTTATTGTCTTAATTTCTCTTTCATATTAACAAGGCAGTGCCAGGGTACTTGTCTCCCAGAACTCCTGGCCTGACATTCTGCTGCTTTCTGGTGAGGGTAGCTGTGCAAGGTATGGTATTAGTACTGATAACTTTGAATGTCCCTTTTTTTTTCTTTATTGTTTTATTTTTAAAACTATGCATGTAAAACCATTTACGATATTCAAACTAGCATTCCTGACCTAGAATATTCCAGGGAAAATTCAAAATAAGCCTCTGAATTCCTGCATTATTGTGCATAATTAGAGTAGTCTACTTGTTCTGTCTTGAACACAAAACTATAGACTCTAACTTTAAGTTCATAGATTTGTACATTTTATTTCCCTGTGAACCCCTAATATTCCTACATAAATAATTACGCTCATTTCAGCTATGTCATCCATGAAGAACGTACGCATATTTCTTGCGTACGAGAGGAAAATGACGGAAATGCAGGGTCCAGCGACAAGACAGCAGCATCATGTGCTGTAATTATTTTCTGTGAGAAATTAACCGTTTCATACAGTTTATTGAATGTTTTGACAGGAATTCCTACAATGATTACGCTTATTTTGACGTGTCATCCACTAAGGACGTATGCGTATTCCATCTTTCCATCTATCTTTTCACTCATCTTTTAACCGATTCTATCTTTTTATTTGTTATTATTTCCTTCTTTCTTTCAGGTCGCATTTTGTGCTCTGTTGGATGGGTTCGAATCCCATGAAGTTCCAAATATCAATTCAGAACTTTCATTGGTGGCAACAGCATGAAATGAGATCTAAAGCTTTATATTCCTAAACTAATGACATCATCCACATGCATATCCTTTTGAAATAAGAAAATTTTGAATATGTAATAATGTATGGCGTATACCTAAAGGGGGAGACTGCCATGCAGTTGAGTCTGAAATAAAGTCTTGAATTTATTTCATACAAGTTACTCATTGCAGCATTGTTGCATGTCATCCATGAAGAACGAACCGGTACGCATATTTATTGCGTAAGAGAGGAAAACGACGGAAATTCAGAGTCGTACGACAAGACAGCAGCATTCCCCCTATTTCCTGTGCTGTAATTATTTTCTATGAGAAATTAACAACCATGTAATGCCTTTCATCGAATGTTTTAACAGGAATTCCTACAATGATTACGCTCATTTTGGCATGTCATCCACTAAGAACTTATATGCGTATTCCATTTCCATTCATCTTTCAACCGATATTTTATTTGTTATTCTTTATGGTTGCATTTTGTGCTATGTTGGATGGGTTCGAATTGGCTTGCAACGTGCACTCACGAAATCATGTCATGGTGCAATGTTTCGAGAACTTTCGTAGAAAAACATCATTTACGAAGTGTTGGGTCTACACTTCGCTATTTTACCTGCCAGTAAACCACAAATAATTATGTCTCTACATGAGGTTAAGTGTGGTTTTATCCACTTTACCCAACAGTTTATCACGATTTTTTAAATTTCAAGTGCTTTAATCGAGACTAGTAATGACGTCATGCAGTTTTTTGACAATTGTCTTGTGAAGAGTTTGTTGCAACAAAAATCGAGAACCTTTCCGAGCCCTGGTTGGAATGAAATCGTGAGTAATTTAACGATTCCAAGAAATTTGCAATTGCAAACTTTATTTTTGTCATATTTTAATGTATTGTATTGTGCAGAAAAGGAAAGAAAAAACCCCGAGAAAAGACCTTCATGTACCCGAATTTAGACACATGTACCCCAAAAAGGACCTTTATGTACCCCAATATGGACACGTACCACAAAATGGCCAGGTACATAAATGTCCTTTTTCACTGACGTTTTATATAGGTATTGCTAAACTGATTCCTCTCATTTTGAAATTTTCACACGAATCACAGGTTAGTCGGACAATGATCCCACTGAGTTTGACACTTCGTCCAAGAAGAACGTAGTCTCTACATGTTTTCTTCTCACACAAAACGATCCAAATTCAGTGTTGTTCGACAAGACGGCAGAACAAGTCCCCTAAACCCCTTTGCTGTTATATTTTCCTTGAGAAATTAATAACCAATTAATGTATTCTTTTAAATATTCAGTCAGGTGTTTCTGCAATGATAATGCATGTTTGGGGGTGTCATCCAGGGAGAAAATTATGTTTATTTCCTGCCTACAAGAGGTAAACAACCCAAATTCAGCGTACCACCACAGGACTCAGTGATCATGGTGAGTACATGTAGATTATTCATGTTTATTTTCAAATAAAGGTATTTGTTGAATATAAAGGCTTTGAAATGATTAGAATAATAGTTGAATATGCTGCACCTGAAACACTTTGATGTTTAATGAAAGATATTAAGCATAATGTAGGGCTCTCTCTTGCCTTACCATAGGCTTTATCTTGCCCTAATCTCCCCCAGAACTCTGGGGCTGACAATGGCTGCTGCGGCATACCTCTCTCTAGCCCTTGTGCAAAACTTTTTCTTCATTATAAATTGAAAAACGTTTATTAATTTCTTAGAAATTTTCACAGGTTATTGGGACAATGATCCCACTCATTTTGACACTTCGTCCATGAAGAACGTACATGTTTTCCTCTCACACAAGGAAAAAACGATCGAAATTCAGTGTCGTTCGACAAGACGGCAGAACAAGTCCCCTACCCCTTTGTTTGCTGTTATATTTTCCTTGAGAAATTAATAACCATTTAATGTATTTAAAAAAATATTCAGTCAGGTGTTTCTGCAATGATTACGCATGTTTTTTTAGGGGTGTCATCCAAAGAGAAGATTACGTTTATTTCCTGCGTGCAAGAGGTAAACAACCCAAATTCAGCGTTCCACCATAGGACTGTCAGTGATCAAGGTGAGTACATGTAGATTATTCATGTTTATTTTCAAATAAAGGTATTTGATGAATATAAAGGCTTTGAAATGATTAGAATAATAGTTAACTATGCTGCACCTGAACCCATTTGATGTTTAATGAAAGATATTAAGCATAATGTAGGGCTCTCTCTTGCCTTACCATAGGCTTTATCTTGCCCTAATCTCCCCCAGAACTCTGGGGCTGACAATGGCTGCTGCGGCATACCTCTCTCTAGCCCTTGTGCAAAACTTTTTCTTCATTATAAATTGAAAAACGTTTATTAATTTCTTAGAAATTTTCACAGGTTATTGGACAATGATCCCACTCATTTTGACACTTCGTCCATGAAGAACGTACATGTTTTCCTCTCACACAAGGAAAAAACGATCGAAATTCAGTGTCGTTCGACAAGACAGCAGAACAAGTCCCCTACCCCTTTGTTTGCTGTTATATTTTCCTTGAGAAATTAATAACCATTTAATGTATTTAAAAAAATATTTAGTCAGGTGTTTCTGCAATGATTACGCATGTTTCGGGGTGTCATCCATAGAGAAGATTACGTTTATTTCCTGCGTGCAAGAGGTAAACAACCCAAATTCAGCGTTCCACCATAGGACTGTCAGTGATCAAGGTGAGTACATGTAGATTATTCATGTTTATTTTCAAATAAAGGTATTTGATGAATATAAAGGCTTTGAAATGATTAGAATAATAGTTAACTATGCTGCACCTGAACCAATTTGATGTTTAATGAAAGATATTGAGCATAATGTAGGGCTCTCTCTTGCCTTACCATAGGCTTTATCTTGCCCTAATCTCCCCCAGAACTCTGGGGCGGACAATGGCTGCTGCGGCACACCTCTCTCTAGCCCTTGTGCAAAACTTTTTCTTCATTATAAATTGAAAAACGTTTATTAATTTCTTAGAAATTTTCACAGGTTATTCGGACAATGATCCCACTCATTTTGACACTTCGTCCATGAAGAACGTACATGTTTTCCTCTCACACAAGGAAAAAACGATCGAAATTCAGTGTCGTTCGACAAGACAGCAGAACAAGTCCCCTACCCCTTTGTTTGCTGTTATATTTTCCTTGAAAATTAATAACCATTTAATGTATTTTAAAAAATATTCAGTCAGGTGTTTCTGCAATGATTACGCATGTTTCGGGGTGTCATCCATGGAGAAGATTACGTTTATTTCCTGCGTGCAAGAGGAAAACAACCCAAATTCAGCGTTCCACCATAGGACTGTCAGTGATCAAGGTGAGTACATGTAGATTATTCATGTTTATTTTCAAATAAAGATATTTGATGAATATAAAGGCTTTGAAATGATTAGAATAATAGTTAACTATGCTGCACCTGAACCAATTTGATGTTTAATGAAAGATATTAAGCATAATGTAGGGCTCTCTCTTGCCTTACCATAGGCTTTATCTTGCCCTAATCTCCCCCAGAACTCTGGGGCTGACAATGGCTGCTGCGGCATACCTCTCTCTAGCCCTTGTGCAAAACTTTTTCTTCATTATAGATTGAAAAACGTTTATTAATTTCTTAGAAATTTTCACAGGTTAGTCGGACAATGATCCCACTCATTTTGACACTTCATCCGTGAAGAACGTACATGTTTTCCTCTCACACAAGGAAATAACGATCGAAATTCAGTGTCGTTCGACAAGACGGCAGATATTTTCCTTGAGAAATTACCAACTAATTAATGTATTCCATTTAATATTCAGTCAGTTGTTTTTGCAATGATTACGCATGTTAGGGGGTGTCATCCATGGAGAAAATTTTGTTTATTTCCTGCGTACAAGAGGTAAACAACCCAAATTCAGCGTTCCACCATAGGACTGTAAGTGATCATGGTGAGTACATGTAGATTATTCATAACATCTTATTTTCTGTGATGTAATTTTTTTTTTGGAGAAATTAACAACCCTTTTATGTACTTCACTGAATATTTAAGCAGGTGTTCATACAATGGTTACGCTCATTTTGGCTCGTCATCCATGAAGAACCTTTCTTGTGTATGAGAGGAAATCGACTGAAATTCAGCGGCCCACGACAAGACAGGTAATAATTATCGTACATATTGATGCGCCATGTTTATTTTTAATTTAAGCTATATATAGACTTATAGAAGGCTTTAGAATATTAGAATAGTAGGTAAATATCTTGTATTTGAAAGGATTTGATGTTAAGTGGAAGAAATTAATCTATATCAGGGCTATCTTTAGCCCTCATCTCCCCCAGAACTCTGCAGGTGAATGCTGGCTGCACTCCCATCTCAGTCTAGAGTGTAATGCAAAATTTTATTTTTTCTGTGAGAAATTAACAACCCCCATTTAATGTGTTTCAAAGAATTTGAAATCATGTATTCCAGCCATGATTAGGTTCATTTTAGCACACTATCCATGAAGAATGGTACGGATATTAATTGTGTAAGAGAGGAAAATGCCAGAAAATTGCGAGTCCTATGACAGGTCATGTCTATTCCCACTTTCTGTGCTGTAACTTGAGATCTAGATATTTTGCAAAGAGAAATTACTAACCATTTCATGTACTTTATTCAATCTTTCAACAGGAATTCCTACAATGATTACGCTCATTTTAGGATGTCATCCATGTAGAACGTACGCACATTTCTTGCGTACGACAGGAAACCAACCGAAATTCACAGTCCTATATATAAGACGGTAATTGATGGGATTAGATACTGTATGCTTTCCTGAGTGTAATGTGTATTTTGAAATTACATTTTGTACAGAGTAATTAGCCTTTTGATTTCTTAGAATAATAGTTAAATGTCTTGTTCCTGAGAAGATTTAATGTTTATGTCATTCTGTCATTTGGATATCCTTCCATTCTGCTGTCATTTATTTCATCCCTCTTTACATCCTTTATTCGATCATCTCAACCATCTCCATTTCCATCCACTCTTCTGTCAATCCATCTTTCTTTGATGTATTTTTCATTCTTCTGTCATTGTTATGTCATTCTATCCTTCCTTCTCTTATTGTTCTGTTCGTCTATGATTGTATTCATCTTTTTGTCCTTCTATTCTTTTTTCATTCATTCCATATATCTCTGTCAGCTTTTGTTATTTTATTCCACTCTTTCATTTTGTGCTCTGTTGGATGGGTTCGAATCCCATGAAGTTCCAAATATCAATTCAGAACTTTCAATGGTGGCAACAGCATGAAATGAGGTCTAAAACTTTATATTCCATAACAATTTCTCTTCATTCTTCTATCATTTCATCCACCCATCTCTATATCTGTCCACTCTTTTGTCAATCTATCCTTTCTTCTCTGTATCCTTTAATTTTTTAATTTTTTAATATCCTTCCATGCTTTTATCACATTTTGTATTGGAATTATACATGAAATCACGTTTCTGAGCAATTTTCGGTCTGACATGCAAGTACAAAATTATGCGTAACTTTGTAACCGCATACCCGGGGGTCGCGACTTTGGTCTCAAAAGATTCGCGAAATGTGAAGGAAAAAAGTCCTGAAATTTCAGTGCGTGATTATTTAGCATAAAAAATTTGTCGCGAAAAATGTTGAGGGGGGGGGGCTAAATAAGGCCCCCCCCCCCCCAGGCTACATAGGGTTAAGTGAAAAATTAAATAGGCTCATTGTTTGTGTGCATGCGGTGTGTCGACTCTAGTCGGCAGTAATGTTTCAGCACTGGTGATGGTGGTCGACCGTAGATGGTAAAGAGTTAATCTCATTTGATTTTCTTAATTTTAAGTTTGATTTTTATCATGAATGATTTATGAAAAAGCCTTCCAGGAATGTCAAAGGAAATAAATGAATGAGAGAACTTGTTTATTATTTGTTTATTTCATGGATTTATTAAAAGATAAAGTATGTATAAAAGGAAGAGAATGACGAAATTTTGTTATCATGTGCTTAATTTGTGTGTTTATTGTACCTAAATGTAGCACTTCCCATCACATTTAGTATAGTAAGGTTACAATTTGTGTGTTTATTGTACGTAAATGTAGCACTTCCCATCACATTTGAATTATGAGGCCGACGGAATTGTAACCTTACTATACATACAGCTTAAATAACATAAATCGTGACAAAATTCGTATATGAAAAAAAAAAGAAATCTTTGTTTTCCCCTGCGCGATTGAAGATGGAAGATAAATCTCATGTTTTATGCACCCAGTGTTTTGCGAAGGGGAAAATACTTCACCAATAAAATTTGTGACTGCCATGTCAGAGAGATAGTGGTTTTAGCGTATTAACAAAGAACTGATAAAGCAAAACAAAATTTGAGAATAGAGCATGGCCGTACGCAGCGGGGGAGGGGGGGGGGGAGGGGCAGGGTCAGTTGCCCTCCTTCCCTAGAAAATTTGGAAAACTTACATATTTTTACTGTCAATTTTTGCAAAATCCAACAAAAGTGTGCTCCAAATCCTTCAATTTCACTTAAAAGAATGCAAAAGTGCCCTCGCTTTTGAGCTTCTTTGAAAATTTTTATGCGTCCCGCCCCTCCCCCCCCCCCCCCTCCCCCAGGAAAAAAAATCTCTGTACGGCCATGGAATAGTCCTATGGAAATCTCAACTCTTATCCCAAAAGATATGGCTATTAAATCTTTTAAAAACAATTCTTATGTAAACCCGTTTACACACAAGTGATAAAATGAACCTAATCCATTATAGCTTAACACAAATTATGCAATTAATTCTGTAATTAGAGCAAGGGCAATAATGGAAAAGGGAAAGTGGATATGTGTGAGTGTGCGGGTAATAGAGAAAGAAAGGAAGAGAGAGGGAGTGGGAGAAGGGAGGGATAGTAAGGGCCGGAAAGAATAAATTTAATTTCATTTGAAAGTTTGAATCTGTATTGTTGTGAATTTAAGGGAGATTTGATTAATAGAAAAGGGGGAAAAAGGGAATTTGGAATTGCAAACATGTAAATAAACTTGATATTTTATAATCATCGTGGAAAATAATTTTGAAAAAAAAAAAATGAAAACAAAATAAAAAGAAAATCGAGCAATAAAATGCTAAGCCAGGAGTTGCGGGAGAAACTGGTTTTATGTTCTGCTGGAGACAAATGCCATTTTCAAATCAATCAAACCTTTGAGAGGAAGACAGACACCTTGGAATCTTCTAATTTCTTTGGACATGCTGAAATAAAAAAAAAAAAAAAAAAAAAAAATAAGTTGGGCCGATCAAATGAAGAGCGTTTACCATAATAAATTTGAACCAGCAGTCCAGGCGAAGGTCTGAACTAACTGGAGTTGGAAAGTGTATGCTTGATTTCTTGTAGAAATAGGGGTCTACCTCAACTGTTACATCTTATAATTTGGGTGGGAAAAAAAGGAAGATTTTCCAAAGAATTAAAGATATGCCAACTACCCTATTAAAGAGTTTTAGCTAATTTACCTATCCCCAACATATCCAATAAAAACTCCCATTCGGTGCCCCCTTAAATAATGCCACGGTTGCACCCCCCCCCCCCCCCACACGACCATTGCTCTGAAGAAAAATCCTATAGCTATTTTCGTGGAGAAAAAAGAAGAATTTCAAAACAATGATTCATAACTACCTCATTAAAGAGGCTTAGCTATTACCTACCTCCAATATAGAATGAAAAACTCTCATTCGGTGCCCCCTAAAATAATGCCACGGTTGCACCCCATCCCTCCACCTATGGCTCTGAAGAAAAATCCTATAGCTATTTTCGTGTAGAAAAACTTGAATTTCAGAACAATTATTCATAACTACCCCATTAAAAAGGCTAAGCTATTACCTACCTCCAATAGACCCAATAAAAAACTCTCATTCGGTGCCCCCTAAAATAATGCCACGGTTGCACCCCATCCCCCTTACCTATGGCTCTGAAGAAAAATCCTATAGCTATTTTGGTGTAGAAAAACTTGAATTTCAGAACAATTATTGATAACTACCCCATTAAAAAGGCTAAGCTATTACCTACCTCCAATAGACCCAATAAAAAACTCTCATTCGGTGCTCCCTAAAATAATGCAACGGTTGCACCCCCCCCCCCCCCCCCCGCAGTCATCCAAATTATAAGAATATTGAAAAGGCTCTTCTTCTATGACATAGGACAAGATAAAGATATAAAATTATTATTGTAAGAGTAATACCCATTCACTCAGCTACGTCTATATAGCCCCCAATCCCCCCCCCCCCCGAGAAAAAAATCATTAGGTACCCTTCCCTAAACTGCAAAGCATCCACATGCAGGCCTGACCCCCAAAAGAAAAATCCTTGTTTGAGATGAGGTAAATCATTGTTCCTGAGGAGACGTATAGAATTAGAAGGTGTTAATTTCCATTTAACCTCTTATTTCTTCTCTCCTTATGTATTTCTTTGTTTTGCCTTGAATATCCTCTGGTCTTTTCTTATGTATTTCTTTGTTTTACCTTCCATTTTCTTCCAAGTCATATGCTGATGTATCTACGCTTGACTATAGTATATTTGGCTATTGACGATGTGTAAAGTTCAGAGCTGCCCTCTACGTCCAAGTGCAGCAAGGGTGACTTTTGCTTGATTATGGCCTATTCGGTTAGGGTTAGACCCCATTAGGGTTAGTCATATTAAACCCCTTTCCCATAGATATAAGCAATAATACTTTTAGGTGTGTGTAGATAAATAACTAATCGTGATTTTAAAAAAAGAAAAAAATTCATTAAACGTAGGAATAAGAAATCAGAGCCATGCAAAATGAGGTTAGGGTTAGGGTTTTCTCCGCTTTTGGTCCTCTAAGCTTAGTTTTTTTAATCACAAAAATGGCCATATTTCAGTGAAAAATAGGGGGTTAGGGCTAATTTTTGGATATGTTGTATCAAATGGTATCAGCTTTCTGGCAAAAAATTGAAAAAAAAATTGGATGAATATTTCATGATGTCATTCTGAAGCAGGGAAGTACGAATTGTCTTGAAACCCTTGTATGAGACAACTTCATTTTTTGGCCAAGTTCGATTTTCGACAAATTTCTTGAAGGGGTTAGAGGTCAGACATACGGGGTTAGAACGCTGTTTTGAACAGGTTTCATCTAGCGCATCGCAGCGTAAAAATTTCAGTCGGGAACCATGCTAACTAGAAAAAGGACCTGCGCGCACCCCAAAGTGTTTATTTAGCAGATATCTTTTTCGTTTGAGGAAAAAAGTGGGGAAAGTTGCCAAAATATACTAGATTAGGGTGATACCTACATACTATTCAAAATTCAGCCCAAAAGAACAATGAAATAAAAAATTATGACCATTTTTCCAAAAAAATTCTGGGGTTAGCAAAAAGGACCTCCATGTACCCTGAAAAGGACATTTAAGTACCTTAAAGTACCTTTCTTGACTTTACACTGGATTTTGAAACCTTTAACCTTTGACCTTTGACCTCATTTTCAGTGTAGGGGTAGAGTAGGTTCTAAACTACAAATAGTTTAACGTTTGAGTTTAACCCCCCACTACTTTTCCTAAAATTGCAATTTTAGTGAACCCTTGTTGCTAAAAAACTCTGAAATAAACACAGTTAGGGTTAGGGTTAGGGTTAGGGTTAGGGTTAGGGTTAGGGTTAGGGTTAGGGTTAGGGTTAGGGCTATGGTTTTGTACCTTTGGGCACCCGAAAATTGACTTTGGGTACCCGAAAATTAACCTTATGTACCCGAAAATTAACCTCATGTACCCGAAAATTAACTGGTTCCCCGAAAATTAACTATGGTTCCCTCAAAATTGACTATGGTACCCGAAAATTTACTTTGGGTACCCGAAAATTAACCCTGGGTACCCCAAAATTAACCTTGGTTCCCCGAAAATTAACCTTGGTTCCCCGAAAATTAACCATGGGTACCCCAAAATTAACCATGGGTACCCGAAAATTAACCATGGGTGCCCGAAAACTTACCTTTGGGTACCCGAATATACTTCTTATGTTTGAATTTTTTTTTCTTTGCAATTTGACCTTTCCAGTCATTATGAACTAATAAAATATGATCATTGATTATTATTTTATCACTCCAGAAGAACTTGGGGATTATTTTTGTTTTTTAAAGAAATAAGAGTAATTTTATGATGCAGTGTTTATTTCTCAGAAATTTTCCGATTTTTCGACGTTTTTGGAGTATTTTGTCAGATTTTATCTTCAAATATCTTCTAATATATCGTGTTTCTTACTTTAGGCGGGCAGGGGTAGCTTTAGTATTTAATAATCAATCTATTTCTCATTGCATTATCGATAATATGATTTTATTAAAAAGATATCTGCAATTATGTAAAGTAATGACAAAAATCAACTCAAAAATTTACGGACTGATTTGTGGATTTGTGAGGGAGACCGTTAGCTGAGCCAAAACCGGACCTACTTTCTTCTTTCCCATCTCTTTTGACGTGACCAAGTTTTGATCATGTTCATGTTCATGTTTCATGATTAAATCCACAATTTGCGAGGTAATTGGAAACCTGTAGGGTCAAGACATGATGAAAAATTTACCAGGAGAACGGAGACATGGTTTCAGACAAAGAAAGGCTGATTAAAAGGTTAAAACTAAGGCATTATGGTCTCCTTTCTGTGACCATGGACTGGTTATTCTCAGGCCGCCAGACCCGGCGTACAGAGGGGCTACGGTACGTAAACGATCGAGTAGGACAGCTGGTCATGAAACAGTTGTGTGGTGACGGGCCGTGTGGTGACTACTCTTACTAGAAATACATATAGAATGACCCCCATTATTTTTTGAAATTCTTTGTTGTTGCCATTTAAACTTTATGTACAGGTAGAGAAGGAGTGTACAATACATGAAATGAGTTTTCAGACCAAGATTCTGTCCATGAAGGTGACAAAATAAGCTCAAAGTTGATCATTTCTGCACGTAGTTTGACTCTGTTCAGCCATTTGGATAAAGTGGGTGTGTAAATTATGCATGTAGAATGACCCCCATTATTTTTTGAAATTCTTTGTTGTTGCCATTTAAACTTTATGTACAGGTAAAGAAGGAGTGTACAATACATGAAATGAATTTTCAGACCAAGATCATATCCACAAAAGTGACAAATTAAGCTCAAAGTTTGCTAATTTCTGCGCAAAGTTTGACTCTGTTCAGCCTTTCTGATAAAGTGGGTGTTTATCACCGGTATGATTTGTGTACGGTTTCTTGTTGTCTTTCAACCATTTTGTTTGGGTAAATAGACATGTACAGGAGAATTATCAATCCTAGAAAGCAATAATGTCAGAATTGTGGCTGAAATAGTTGCTAAATTAATAAACATGTACCAGATGCTACCTGTACATGTAATCTATGTTTACTACCATGTATGTTATCAATGGAAAATTTGGTACATGTACTTACATGCAATAGAAATTATGCATATAGAATGACCCCCATTATTTTTTGAAATTCTTTGTTGTTGCCATTTAAACTTCATGTACAGGTAGAGAAGGAGTGTACAATACATGAAATGAATTTTCAGACCAAGATCATATCCACAAAAGTGACAAATTAAGCTCAAAGTTTGCTAATTTCTGCGCATCGTTCGACTCTGTTTAGCCTTTATGATAAAGTGGGTGATTACTACCGGTGTGTTTTTTGTTTGCGTAGAGGTTCTTGTTGGTTTTAGAACATGAAAATACATGTACAGGAGGCCAAAATAGTTGCTAAATTATATACGTGTACATGTACCAGATCTATGTTACATGTACATGTCTAGTTCCATATGTACATGTATGTTGTCAATGGAGAATTTGGTACATGTACTTACATGTATTAGAAATTATGCATATAGAATGACCCCCATTATTTTTTGAAATTCTTTGTTGTTGCCATTTAAACTTTATGTACAGGTAGAGAAGGAAATTACGATAACTGAAATGTATTTTCAGACCAAGATCATGTCCTGAAGAGTGGCAAAATAAGCTCAAAGTTTTGCTAATTTCTACGCAGAGTTCGACTCTGTTTAGCCTTTCTGATAAAGTGGGCGTTTAATACCGGTATGTTTTTTGTTCTTCCTTTTTTCCTTATGTATTTCTTTGTTTTTCTTCGCTCTTCATTTTTTTCTTATGTATTCTTTTGTTTTTCTGCTCTCTGTCTTCCTTTTTTCCTTATGTATTTCTTTGTTTTTATTCTCCATATCTTCTTTTTATTTCTTTATGTATTTCTTTGTTTCTCTTCTATCTTCTTTTTTTCCTTATGTATTTCTTTGTTTTTTTCTCGTTTTTTTTGTTATGTATTTCTTTGTTTTTTCTCTCTTCTTTTTCCCTTATGCATTTGTTAATTTTTTTCTCTCCGTCTTCCTTTCCTTATGTATTTCTTTGTTTTTATTCTCCATATCTTCTTTTTATTTCTTTATGTATTTCTTTGTTTCTCTTCTATCTTCTTTTTTTTCCTTATGTATTTCTTTGTTTTTCTTCTCGTTTATTTGTTATATATTTCTTTGTTTTTCTTCACTCTTCTTTTTTCCTTATGTATTCCTTTGTTTTTCTTCTCTCCGTCTTCCTTTCATTATGTATTTCTTTGTTTTTCTTCCATCTTCTTTTTTCCTTATGTATTTCTTTGTTTTTATTCTCAATATCTTCCTTTTTTTTCCTTTATGTATTTCCTTGTTTTTCTTCACTCTTCTTTTTTCCTTATGTATCCCTTTGTTTTTCTTCTCTCTGTCTTCCTTTTTCCTTATGTATTTCTTTGTTTTTCTTCTATCTTCTTTATTCCTTATATATTTCTTTGTTTTTATTCTCCATATCTTCTTTTTATTTCTTTATGTATTTCTTTGTTTCTCTTCTATCTTCTTTTTTTCCTTATGTATTTCTTTGTTTTTTTCTCGTTTTTTTTGTTATGTATTTCTTTGTTTTTTCTCTCTTCTTTTTCCCTTATGTATTTGTTTATTTTTTTCTCTCCGTCTTCCTTTCCTTATGTATTTTTTTGTTTTTCTTCTATCTTCTTTATTCCTTATGTATTTCTTTGTTTTTATTCTCCATATCTTCTTTTTATTTCTTTATGTATTTCTTTGTTTCTCTTCTATCTTCTTTTTTTCCTTATGTATTTCTTTGTTTTTCTTCTCTCTGTCTTCCTTTTTTCCTTATGTATTTCTTTGTTTGTCTTCTCTCTGTCTTCCTTTTCAGTATGCACAACACTTGGGTCAAATACGGGCGAACGACTAATAAGAGACTAGGAAAATCGCTGGACCGTTCAACCTTGCTGTGTGGGGCTTTCGTAACAATCAGCAAATATAACGGTTTTGCGTGATTTTACTACACTGTACATGTATTAGAAATTATGCATATAGAATGACCCCCATTATTTTTTGAAATTCTTTGTGGTTGCCATTTAAACTTTATGTACAGGTAGAGAAGGAATTTACGATAACTGAAATGAATTTTCAGACCAAGATCATGTCCTGAAGAGTGACAAAATAAGCTCAAAGTTTGCTAATTTCTGTGCAAAGTTCAACTCTGTTCAGCCTTTCAGATAAAGTGGGTGTTTACTACTGGTGTGTTTTTTGTTTGCGTAGGGATTCTTGTTGGCTTTAGAACATGAAAATACATGTACAGGAGGCCAAAATAGTTGCTAAATTTATATACGTGTACATGTACCAGATGTTACATGTACATGTCTAGTTCCATATGTACATGTATGTTGTCAATGGAGAATTTGGTACATGTACTTACATGTATTAGAAATTATGCATATAGAATGACCCCCATTATTTTTTGAAATTCTTTGTTGTTGCATTTTAAACTTTATGTACAGGTAGAGAAGGAATTTACGATAACTGAAATGTATTTTTAGACCAAGATCATGTCCTGAAGAGTGACAAAATAAGCTCAAAGTTTGCTAATTTCTACGCAAAGTTCGACTCTGTTTAGCCTTTCTGATAAAGTGGGTGTTTACTACCGGTGTGTTTTTTGTTTGCGTAGGGATTCTTGTTGGCTTTAGAACATGAAAATACATGTACAGGAGGCCAAAATAGTTGCTATACTTATATACGTACATGTACCAGATGTTACATGTACATGTCTAGTTGTATGTTGTCAATGGAGAATTTGGTACATGTACTTACATGTATTAGAAATTATGCATATAGAATGACCCCCATTATTTTTTGAAATTCTTTGTTGTTGCCATTTAAACTTTATGTACAGGTAGAGAAGGAATGTATGATACTTGAAATGAATTTTCAGACCAAGATCATGTCCAGAAGAGTGACAAAATAAGCTCAAAGTTTGTTAATTTCTGCGCAAAGTTCGACTCTGTTCAGCCTTTATGATAAAGTGGGTGTTTACTACCGGTGTGTTTTTTGTTTGCGTAGGGATTCTTGTTGGCTTTAGAACATGAAAATACATGTACAGGAGGCCAAAATAGTTGCTAAATTTATATACGTGTACATGTACCAGATGTTACATGTACATGTCTAGTTCCATATGTACATGTATGTTGTCAATGGAAAATTTGGTACATGTACTTACATGTAATAGAAATTATGCTTATAGAATGACCCCCATTATTTTTTTAAATTCTTTGTTGTTGCCATTTAAACTTTATGTACAGGTAGAGAAGGAATGTATGATACTTGAAATGAATTTTCAGACCAAGATCATGTCCTGAAGAGTGACAAAATAAGCTCAAATGTTGCCAATTTCTGCGCAAAGTTCGACTCTGTTCAGCCTTTCTATTAAAGCGGGCGTTTAATACCGGTATGTTTTTTGTTTGCGTAGGGATTCATGTTGGCTTTAGAACATGGAAATACATGTACAGGAGGCCAAAATAGTTGCAAAATTATATATGTGTACATGTACCAGATGCTACATGTACATGTCTAGTTCCATATGTACATGTATGTTGTCAAAGGAGAATTTGGTACATGTACTTATTAGAAATTATGCATATAGAATGACCCCCATTATTTTTTGAAATTCTTTGTTGTTGCCATTTAAATTTTATGTACAGGTAGAGAAGGAATTTACGATAACTGAAATGTATTTTTAGACCAAGATCATGTCCTGAAGAGTGACAAAATAAGCTCAAAGTTTGCTAATTTCTACGCAAAGTTCGACTCTGTTTAGCCTTTCTGATAAAGTGGGTGTTTACTACCGGTGTGTTTTTTGTTTGCGTAGGGATTCTTGTTGGCTTTAGAACATGAAAATACATGTACAGGAGGCCAAATAGTTGCTATACTTATATACGTACATGTACCAGATGTTACATGTACATGTCTAGTTGTATGTTGTCAATGGAGAATTTGGTACATGTACTTACATGTATTAGAAATTGTGCATATAGAATGACCCCCATTATTTTTTGAAATTCTTTTTTGTTGCCATTTAAACTTTGTGTACAGGTAGAGAAGGAATGTATGATACTTGAAATGAATTTTCAGACCAAGATCATGTCCTGAAGAGTGACAAAATAAGCTCAAATGTTGCCAATTTCTGCGCAAAGTTCGACTCTGTTCAGCCTTTCTATTAAAGCGGGCGTTTAATACCGGTATGTTTTTTGTTTGCGTAGGGATTCTTGTTGGCTTTAGAACATGGAAATACATGTACAGGAGGCCAAAATAGTTGCTAAATTATATACGTGTACATGTACCAGATGCTACATGTACATGTCTAGTTCCATATGTACATGTATGTTATCAATGGAAAATTTGGTACATGTACTTACATGTATTAGAAATTATGCATATAGAATGACCCCCATTATTTTTTGAAATTCTTTGTTGTTGCCATTTAAACTTCATGTACAGGTAGGGAAGGCATGTACGATACATGAAATGAATTTTCAGACGAAGATTCTGTCCACGAAGGTGACAAAATAAACTAAAAGTTTGCTAATTTCTACGCAAAGTTCGACTCTGTTTAGCCTTTCTGATAAAGTGGGTGTTTACTACCGGTGTGTTTTTTGTTTGCGTAGGGATTCTTGTTGGCTTTAGAACATGGAAATACATGTACAGGAGGCCAAAATAGTTGCTAAATTATATACGTATGTATGTACCAGATGTTACATGTACATGTCTAGTTCCATACATGTTGTCAATGGAGAATTTGGTACATGTACTTACATGTATTAGAAATTATGCATATAGAATGACCCCCATTATTTTTTGAAATTCTTTGTTCTTGCCATTTAAACTTTATGTACAGGTAGAGAAGGAATTAACGACAACTGAAATGAATTTTCAGACCAAGATCATGTGCTGAAGAGTGACAAAATAAGCTCAAAGTTTGCTAATTTCCGTGCAAAGTTCAACTCTGTTCAGCCTTTCAGATAAAGTGGGTGTTTACTACTGGTGTGTTTTTTGTTTGCGTAGGGATTCTTGTTGGCTTTAGAACATGAAAATACATGTACAGGAGGCCAAAATAGTTGCTAAATTTATATACGTGTACATGTACCAGATGTTACATGTACATGTCTAGTTCCATATGTACATGTATGTTGTCAATGGAGAATTTGGTACATGTACTTACATGTATTAGAAATTATGCATATAGAATGACCACCATTATTTTTTTAAATTCTTTGTTGTTGCCATTTAAACTTTATGTACAGGTAGAGAAGGAATTTACGATAACTGAAATGAATTTTCAGACCAAGATCATGTCCAGAAGAGTGACAAATAAAGCTCAAAGTTTGCTAATTTCTGTGCAAAGTTCGACTCTGTTTAGCCTTTCAGATAAAGTGGGTGTTTACTACCGGTGTGTTTTTTGTTTGCGTAGGGATTCTTGTTGGCTTTAGAACATGAAAATACATGTACAGGAGGCCAAAATAGTTGCTAAATTATATACGTGTACATGTACCAGATGTTACATGTACATGTCTAGTTCCATATGTACATGTATGTTGTCAGTTGAGAATTTGGCACATGTACTTATTAGAAATTATGCATATAGAATGACCCCCATTATTTTTTGAAATTCTTTAGAGATGTTTCATGTATACTATTATAAAGACATGTTTATTTAATTTTTTAATTGGCAAGTTGTAAGTCATGGCTGCTATCACTGCCCAATTTATACCAGCATAAGTATTTAGTGTTGTTTATCATGATGAATGTATGTAAATTTTGTAAATAAATATTTGTAAATAATTTATTCCAAATAATTTACACATTTTCTTTCCTTTTAGTGTACCTCTCATTGCTGAGTTATGAAAGTCAGAGATCAAAGAAAAAAGGGGGGGGGTAGGGAGAAAGGGAGACAGTGTGTGTATGTGTGTGTGTGAGAGGGAGAGAGAGAGAGAGAAAGAAGGAGGGAGTGAGATCACAGAGAATAGAGAGAAAGAAGGAGAGGGATACATGAAAAGGGAGAGAGAATGAGATAGATCTTATAGAATAGTAGCAAGAAGGAGAGGGATACAAGAAAAGGGAGAGAGAGAGAATGAGATAGATCTTAGAGAATAGTAGAGATAGAGAGAGAGAGGAAGATAGGTAAGAGAGAAAGAGAAAGAAAGATTGTTTGAAAGAGTGAAACGTGTGATACCCCACTCTCCTTATCTCTGTCTTACTCCCCCTTATTATTTCTCTCAGGGGCCCGTTTAACAAAACCGTGATAATTAAGTCTAAGTTCGTAGACATCCCATAGAAAACGCGTGTTGATTTTACAACAGACGTTTCTGTGTATTATCCAAGAAGTTAGACTCATGATGGCTCTGTGAAAGGGGCCCCTGGCCTCTTTTTCTTTCTCTCCCTCACTCAATCCCCATCCTCTCTTTATCTACCTCTCTCTCCTAATTCTTTCTCTCTTACTCCCGCCTTCCCCTTTTCTCTATCTCTTTCTCCTTGATACTTTCCCTCTTCATTTCTACCTCTGTCTCCTGATCTGTCAATCACTAAATCTCTTTATCGTCCTCGTGCCCCTCCCCCATCTCTCTCTTTCTCTCTCTCCTGGTCAGACAAGCAATCATTCAACCTGTTATACCCCTCACTCCCCCGTCTCTCTTTCTCTCCCTTTTCTTGTGATCTGTCAATCATTCAATCTATCTCTTTCCCTCTGTGAATCACAATGCAAGAAAACAAAGAAAATAAAAAGCATCACACATCAGATCAACTCATTATTAAATCTCGCATGAACGTACAGCTATAAGTATGTAGATTTTTCCTTTTTTGCAATATATACAGAAGAAGTTTATTTACAAACTATAAAATATCACAAATCAATATTGGAAGTGAAAAATAATTTCTAAAAATGGGACAAATTCAATTGCATACTATTGAAATAAATTATCTTAGCTACTGCAAGGTCGACCAGCTTGCCAGCGTTAGGACTGTTTGCAAGCTGGTCTCCTTGTTTATGAAGATGGGCGGTGCAGTGATATAGCTGGCTTTTAAACACAGCAATACAAGACAAACAAAAATGAGGTAAAGGAAATAAGATTAAAATTATATAATTAAAGTGTTAAAAATATGTACAAAATTATTTACAAGCAATATTTACATATTTTGTATATTACTATGAGTATGTACAACCAGAAATTTATAATCAACAAATTGATAAAATTACTATGAGCAGAAAATTGAAATTAAACAATTGAATAATTCATGCACAAACATGACTCAAAAGATGATTAACTAATTGAAAGCAATACCACAGCACATTTGATATTGCATGGTGCTGCATCATTTCTTGATTGCACTGTTCTCAAGAGGTTAATAGGCACCTGTTAAATACAACACCCCTTCCCTCTTGTTCTTTTCATCCCTCTCCTTGGAATGTGCCTGTCATGCAATGCAATTTACAGATATGACATCATATTGCCCCTTTAAATTAACAATTTGCAAAGTTGTCTATGTGAGTCCAGACCCTATGAAAACTGATATCAATAATATTTCCTCAGAACGGTGTACACACTTTTTATATGGCAATTGACCTCTTTTAACTCTTGTAAGTTACTAAAACATAAGCTAACTAATTAAATCATGCACCATCTTAGAAAACACTTGAATAGGATGTAAATTTGAGCAATGGATTAAACGTGTTTAGCTGTGGTTTGTAAAACCTGTGGTAGCGCTAGTTGAGTGGTCCCCCAGCGGGGGTCTCATTTTGTGCTATGTCGGATGGGTTCGATTCCCATGATGTTCCAGATATCAATTAAGAACTTTCATTGGTGGCGACAACATGAAATGAGACTAAATCTGTATACTCATGAAAAATCTTTTTAAAAAATGCATTCATGTCCACAGGGTACCCACCACCGTTGGTCGTCTCCATCTGACAGCAAAGGGAATGTCCCCCAAATTGCGGGTTGGGCCAGGGTTAGGTTAAGGTACTCGGCAACTCGTAAGTGGCTTAAAATCCATCCATGGTATGTCTTGGGAAGCGGCGAAGGCAGTGTCAGCTGACCTATGTATGTATAGAAAAGAAAAAAGCTTTGGATGATATGCAGGTCACATGATATCATGATTTTATGATTTTACATATGTAGAATAAGAACTTTTGCAAATTTTCACCCTGGGAGTTTATGCGAATTTCTTGAAATATCTTGGTTCTACATATTCCGAAGTTAAATCGGTGAGAAAATTATGACGGAAGAAGGTCAATAACATTCATTTTCAAGTCGATGTCGATGCCCGTGCCAAATTTTGTTGGACAAAATCAAAGGGTCTTAAAGCTATGCAAACGTACAAACAAATGAATGTATGATGGGGGGGACCTAAAGCTACATGTACGCACTTTGTTTCCACCGGCTAAAAAGTCACCTTTTTAATGATTAATGCGAATTTATTTCATACATCTTGGTTCTACATACTCTTAAATTAAATCAATGAGAATATTAGGACGGACAATTATCAATAACATTAATTTTCAAGTCGATGTCGATACCCATGTTGAATTTGGTGGACAAAATGAAAGGGTCCTAAAGCTACGCACACGTAATAAATGAATGCAAATCTTGATTTTGAAGCTGACTAATGTGAATTTCACCCCATTTCCATGTAATGATAATATCACAAAAATAAGGGAAAATTACTCATTCTTTTTGGCAAACGTAAATGATAATCTGGCTGCTTAGTCGCACCAAAAGTTTTTGGCATTGAACATGTGGTATTGCGCGTATTTGCGGGGTGCGTAGCTTTAGGACCCCTAAGCATAAATCTTAATTTTGAAGCTGACTGATGTGAATTTCACCCCAATTACTAATTATGTCTAGTGATAATATTACAAAAAAATAACAGAAAAGTACTCATTCGTTTTGGTTAACGAAAATGATAATCTCGTTGCCAAGTCACATGAAAAGTTTGGCGCATTGAATGCATCGCATTTGGTATATGTGTGGGGTGAATAGCTTTAGGACCTGCGCAGATTTAGGACCCCTTACCATACGTAAATTAATAAATAGATAATAAACTCTTTGTGAGAAGTTTCCTCAAAGGCAAAGCCTTCTACTAAGTTCTAGACACTAAAACTAAAACTAAGTAAAACATGCAAATTGTTCATGTTTCTAGACCTATTTCAATTCTTGAGAAGTTGAGTATTCATGATATTTCATTTTTTGATGAATTTCTTATACAGACTATCATATTGTTTTTAATGATGACACTCATCGTAATGAGTGAATAAAGTTTAGTTGAAGTTGAAGTCCAAGAAGATATTTTTGGATGGGATAGATTTTGACGGTAGGCCCATGTCTAGTCCTCTGCGGGCTGGTCGGGCCGGGCTGGGGTGCAGCGCCGTGACGCGCCGCTGCAGCAAACATCCACCAAGCAAGTAGCTAAGCAAGGCCAAGAGTTGAGTTTTAACTCTTATTTGATGGTTATATAGGCCCTACGCTATTTGTTAGTTGGGTTGGATAAATAATAAAGATAAATGTTTCTCAACTTACCTGTAGATGTAGATTTTGCTCAATTTTGAGTTGAAAATCGGAGAGAGACAACTAGAATTTGAAGTGAACTTTACAAGCTAGGCCCAAGTTTGAATTGTATGGATGTTTGGAAATGAAATAGACGTACCGTACGTACACACTAACCCTAACTAACCCTAACCCTAACCTATAATCTCTGAATATTGTGATTTATTTGATGACCGATGAGTAAAAATTAAGCAAGTGAAATTGTAAATTAAAAATCAATGACGAGTCAAGTTAATTTATGGAAATTGATTTGGATTAAAAAAAACTACTTACTTGCTCGTAGTGGTATTTGTGCTGAAAACCTTTCACATGTGTAAAAAACCGGATTACATGAGCGCATGAATCCTGTGGTAGGGTTATGTCCATAGATGTCTAAAAAAAGGAGGAAAGCTGAAGTTAGCCGTACGAGATAATGTGAAATGTTAGTATCGCGATAGCCGGGAAAGCTGTATGTTAGCATGTTGATAATTTTTTGGAAGGGGAGGTATCGCGATAACAAGGTCGGTGGGCTTACTTCAGCCCGTGGGATTATTTGGTTTGTTATTGTTGGAAGCGCTCTCTACGTTGAAGATATGGCAATGCCGAAATTGGGATGAAAAATGGAGTTGTTTTGTGGCATTTTAAGAAATAAATAGATGAATTTATATGAATGGAATGGCAGAAAAGTGTTTTGGTGTTATTTTTGAATTGAAGTGAGGGTAATATAGCTCATAATTGATATTGAATTTTTGTTTGTGATGAGTTTTGGTGGACGGACTTTTTAGTGTTATACTGTAGAAAGCTATGGGTGTTAGTGGGTGTTAGATGAGTCGGAGCAAAAAAGGAGTGAATTAGGGTTGCTAATAATTGATATTTTGAATGAAAAAATGTGGAAAAAAAAGGTTGTATCATGTTGTGGTTGAATAAAATGTGACAACTAAAGCAGTCCGCTGCTCCAAAAGTAATTATTAAGGAAAATACAACAAGTTGAAAAGTGGGGAAAAAAGTGATTTTGGTCATTTTGCATAGATTTGAGGAAAAACTTTTTTTGTTTATTTGCTTATTATTAAAAAACTACTCAATGAAATGTTCCAATTTTTTGAGAACATGTTTCCGATGATATGATAAAGACATTAGAATTTTTTCCAGATTTTTAGGGGCCTATTAATTTTTTTTTTTTTTTGGTTGAATTAAAAAGAGATAATGGGTAGGGTTGACTTGTTGGTTTACTGCATTTTTTTGGAAAAATGAATTTCGTAACCCTGGAGGTCTTAATTAGGCTTATTAACCTAAGGGGGGTAATTATTAGTGGAAAGAATAGCAATCTAACAAAATCCTGGGAGTCCTAGGACCTCTGGAACACCCTAACCCAGTAAAGGTACCCAAGGGTCACTTTTTTTCATGTTTTGTGAATTTTGAATGGGTTGCCATGCATTTAATTGAACCAACGGCATTTTATAAATAGCCCAGCACAATAGCTTTAAGTTGAAAAAAAAAGTTTGAAAAAAGAGCAAGAAACAAAATATCTAATCAAAATAGTTGGCGAAATTTTCTGGGTTAACCCTCTGGTACCCGAAAAGTTACTTTTTGGTACCTCTGGGAGCTAAAAGGTTAATAAAACAAAAATGAAATGAAGGTTTGTCTCGAAATTGCTATTATATAAAATATAACTATTTAGTAATGTAATCTATAAGTAACAGTTTGATTGCATTCATAATAAAAGAATTATGAGCGTTTAAAAAAAAAAAGTCAAATCCAAAAACCCTAATTAGGGTTAGGGTTAGGGGGTTAGGGTTAGGGTTTAGGGTTAGGGTTAGGGGTTAGGGGTTAAGGGTTAGGGTTAGGGTTAGGGTTAGGGTTAGGGTTAGGGTTAGGGGTTAGGGTTAGGGGTTAGGGTTAGGGTTAGGGTTAGGGTTAGGGTTAGGGTTAGGGTTAGGGTTAGGGGTTAGGGTTAGGGTTAGGGTTAGGGTTAGGGTTAGGGTTAGGGTTAGGGTTAGGGGTTAGGGTTAGGGTTAGGGTTAGGGTTAGGGTTAGGGTTAGGGTTAGGGGTTAGGGTTAGGGTTAGGGTTAGGGTTAGGGTTAGGGTTAGGGTTAGGGTTAGGGTTAGGGTTAGGGTTAGGGTTAGGGTTAGGGTTAGGGTTAGGGTTAGGGTTAGGGTTAGGGTTAGGGTTAGGGTTAGGGTTAGGGGTTAGGGTTAGGGTTAGGGTTAGGGTTAGGGTTAGGGTTAGGGTTAGGGTTAGGGTTAGGGTTAGGGTTAGGGCTATGGTTTTGTACCTTTGGGCACCCGAAAATTGACTTTGGGTACCCGAAAATTAACCTCATGTACCCGAAAATTAACTGGTTCCCCGAAAATTAACTATGGTTCCCTCAAAATTGACTATGGTACCCGAAAATTTACCTTGGGTACCCAAAAATTAACCCTGGGTACCCCAAAATTAACCTTGGTTCCCCGAAAATTAACCTTGGTTCCCCGAAAATTAACCATGGGTACCCCAAAATTAACCATGGGTACCCGAAAATTAACCATGGGTGCCTGAAAACTTACCTTTGGGTACCCGAATATACTTCTTATGTTTGAATTTTTTTTTCTTTGCAATTTGACCTTTCCAGTCATTATGAACTAATAAAATATGATCATTGATTATTATTTTATCACTCCAGAAGAACTTGGGGATTATTTTTGTTTTTTAAAGAAATAAGAGTAATTTTATGATGCAGTGTTTATTTCTCAGAAATTTTCCGATTTTTCGACGTTTTCGGAGTATTTTGTCAGATTTTATCTTCAAATATCTTCTAATATATCGTGTTTCTTACTTTAGGCGGGCAGGGGTAGCTTTAGTATTTAATAATCAATCTATTTCTCATTGCATTATCGATAATATGATTTTATTAAAAAGATATCTGCAATTATGTAAAGTAATGACAAAAATCAACTCAAAAATTTACGGACTGATTTGTGGATTTGTGAGGGAGACCGTTAGCTGAGCCAAAACCGGACCTACTTTCTTCTTTCCCATCTCTTTTGACGTGACCAAGTTTTGATCATGTTCATGTTTCATGATTAAATCCACAATTTGCGAGGTAATTGGAAACCTGTAGGGTCAAGACATGATGGAAAATTTACCAGGAGAACGGAGACATGGTTTCAGACAAAGAAAGGCTGATTAAAAGGTTAAAACTAAGGCATTATGGTCTCCTTTCTGTGACCATGGACTGGTTATTCTCAGGCCGCCAGACCCGGCGTACAGAGGGGCTACGGTACGTAAACGATCGAGTAGGACAGCTGGTCATGAAACAGTTGTGTGGTGACGGGCCGTGTGGTGACTACTCTTACTAGAAATACATATAGAATGACCCCCATTATTTTTTGAAATTCTTTGTTGTTGCCATTTAAACTTTATGTACAGGTAGAGAAGGAGTGTACAATACATGAAATGAGTTTTCAGACCAAGATCATGTCCACAAAAGTGACAAATTAAGCTCAAAGTTGATCATTTCTGCACGTAGTTTGACTCTGTTCAGCCATTTGGATAAAGTGGGTGTGTAAATTATGCATGTAGAATGACCCCCATTATTTTTTGAAATTCTTTGTTGTTGCCATTTAAACTTTATGTACAGGTAGAGAAGGAGTGTACAATACATGAAATGAATTTTCAGACCAAGATCATATCCACAAAAGTGACAAATTAAGCTCAAAGTTTGCTAATTTCTGCGCAAAGTTTGACTCTGTTCAGCCTTTCTGATAAAGTGGGTGTTTATCACCGGTATGATTTGTGTACGGTTTCTTGTTGTCTTTCAACCATTTTGTTTGGGTAAATAGACATGTACAGGAGAATTATCAATCCTAGAAAGCAATAATGTCAGAATTGTGGCTGAAATAGTTGCTAAATTAATAAACATGTACCAGATGCTACCTGTACATGTAATCTATGTTTACTACCATGTATGTTATCAATGGAAAATTTGGTACATGTACTTACATGCAATAGAAATTATGCATATAGAATGACCCCCATTATTTTTTGAAATTCTTTGTTGTTGCCATTTAAACTTCATGTACAGGTAGAGAAGGAGTGTACAATACATGAAATGAATTTTCAGACCAAGATCATATCCACAAAAGTGACAAATTAAGCTCAAAGTTTGCTAATTTCTGCGCATCGTTCGACTCTGTTTAGCCTTTATGATAAAGTGGGTGTTTACTACCGGTGTGTTTTTTGTTTGCGTAGAGGTTCTTGTTGGTTTTAGAACATGAAAATACATGTACAGGAGGCCAAAATAGTTGCTAAATTATATACGTGTACATGTACCAGATCTATGTTACATGTACATGTCTAGTTCCATATGTACATGTATGTTGTCAATGGAGAATTTGGTACATGTACTTACATGTATTAGAAATTATGCATATAGAATGACCCCCATTATTTTTTGAAATTCTTTGTTGTTGCCATTTAAACTTTATGTACAGGTAGAGAAGGAAATTACGATAACTGAAATGTATTTTCAGACCAAGATCATGTCCTGAAGAGTGGCAAAATAAGCTCAAAGTTTTGCTAATTTCTACGCAAAGTTCGACTCTGTTTAGCCTTTCTGATAAAACGGGCGTTTAATACCGGTATGTTTTTTGTTCTTCCTTTTTTCCTTATGTATTTCTTTGTTTTTCTTCGCTCTTCATTTTTTTCTTATGTATTCTTTTGTTTTTCTGCTCTCTGTCTTCCTTTTTTCCTTATGTATTTCTTTGTTTTTATTCTCCATATCTTCTTTTTATTTCTTTATGTATTTCTTTGTTTCTCTTCTATCTTCTTTTTTTCCTTATGTATTTCTTTGTTTTTTTCTCTTTTTTTTGTTATGTATTTCTTTGTTTTTTCTCTCTTCTTTTTCCCTTATGTATTTGTTAATTTTTTTCTCTCCGTCTTCCTTTCCTTATGTATTTCTTTGTTTTTCTTGTATCTTCTTTATTCCTTATGTATTTCTTTGTTTTTATTCTCCGTATCTTCTTTTTATTTCTTTATGTATTTCTTTGTTTCTCTTCTATCTTATTTTTTTTCCTTATGTATTTCTTTGTTTTTCTTCTCGTTTATTTGTTATATATTTCTTTGTTTTTCTTCACTCTTCTTTTTTCCTTATGTATTCCTTTGTTTTTCTTCTCTCCGTCTCCCTTTCATTATGTATTTCTTTGTTTTTCTTCCATCTTCTTTTTTCCTTATGTATTTCTTTGTTTTTATTCTCAATATCTTCCTTTTTTTTCCTTTATGTATTTCCTTGTTTTTCTTCACTCTTCTTTTTTCCTTATGTATCCCTTTGTTTTTTCTTCTCTCTGTCTTCCTTTTTCCTTATGTATTTCTTTTTTTTTCTTCTATCTTCTTTATTCCTTATATATTTCTTTGTTTTTATTCTCCATATCTTCTTTTTATTTCTTTATGTATTTCTTTGTTTCTCTTCTATCTTCTTTTTCTTCCTTATGTATTTCTCTGTTTTTCTCTCTTCTTTTTCCCTTATGTATTTCTTTGTTTTTTTCTCGTTTTTTTTGTTATGTATTTCTTTGTTTTTTTCTCTCTTCTTTTTCCCTTATGTATTTGTTTATTTTTTTCTCTCCGTCTTCCTTTCCTTATGTATTTCTTTGTTTTTCTTCAATCTTCTTTATTCCTTATGTATTTCTTTGTTTTTCTTCGCTCTTCTTTTTTTTCTTATGTATTCTTTTGTTTTTCTGCTCTCTGTCTTCCTTTTTTCCTTATGTATTTCTTTGTTTTTATTCTCCATATCTTCTTTTTATTTCTTTATGTATTTCTTTGTTTCTCTTCTATCTTCTTTTTTTCCTTATGTATTTCTTTGTTTTTTTCTCGTTTTTTTTGTTATGTATTTCTTTGTTTTTTCTCTCTTCTTTTTCCCTTATGTATTTATTTTTTTCTCTCCGTCTTCCTTTCCTTATGTATTTTTTGGTTTTTCTTCTATCTTCTTTATTCCTTATGTATTTCTTTGTTTTTATTCTCCATATCTTCTTTTTATTTCTTTATGTATTTCTTTGTTTCTCTTCTATCTTCTTTTTTTCCTTATGTATTTCTTTGTTTTTCTTCACTCTTCTTTTTTCCTTATGTATTTCTTTGTTTTTCTTCTCTCTGTCTGCCTTTTTCCTTATGTATTTCTTTGTTTTTCTTCTATCTTCTTTATTCCTTATGTATTTCTTTGTTTTTATTCTCCATATCTTCTTTTTTTCCTTATGTATTTCTTTGTTTTTCTTCTCTCTGTCTTCCTTTTTTCCTTATGTATTTCTTTGTTTGTCTTCTCTCTGTCTTCCTTTTCAGTATGCACAACACTTGGGTCAAATACGGGCGAACGACTAATAAGAGACTAGGAAAATCGCTGGACCGTTCAACCTTGCTGTGTGGGGCTTTCGTAACAATCAGCAAATATAACGGTTTTGCGTGATTTTACTACACTGTACATGTATTAGAAATTATGCATATAGAATGACCCCCATTATTTTTTGAAATTCTTTGTGGTTGCCATTTAAACTTTATGTACAGGTAGAGAAGGAATTTACGATAACTGAAATGAATTTTCAGACCAAGATCATGTCCTGAAGAGTGACAAAATAAGCTCAAAGTTTGCTAATTTCTGTGCAAAGTTCAACTCTGTTCAGCCTTTCAGATAAAGTGGGTGTTTACTACTGGTGTGTTTTTTGTTTGCGTAGGGATTCTTGTTGGCTTTAAAACATGAAAATACATGTACAGGAGGCCAAAATAGTTGCTAAATTTATATACGTGTACATGTACCAGATGTTACATGTACATGTCTAGTTCCATATGTACATGTATGTTGTCAATGGTGAATTTGGTACATGTGCTTACATGTATTAGAAATTATGCATATAGAATGACCCCCATTATTTTTTGAAATTCTTTGTTGTTGCATTTTAAACTTTATGTACAGGTAGAGAAGGAATTTACGATAACTGAAATGTATTTTTAGACCAAGATCATGTCCTGAAGAGTGACAAAATAAGCTCAAAGTTTGCTAATTTCTACGCAAAGTTCGACTCTGTTTAGCCTTTCTGATAAAGTGGGTGTTTACTACCGGTGTGTTTTTTGTTTGCGTAGGGATTCTTGTTGGCTTTAGAACATGAAAATACATGTACAGGAGGCCAAAATAGTTGCTATACTTATATACGTACATGTACCAGATTTTACATGTACATGTCTAGTTGTATGTTGTCAATGGAGAATTTGGTACATGTACTTACATGTATTAGAAATTATGCATATAGAATGACCCCCATTATTTTTTGAAATTCTTTGTTGTTGCCATTTAAACTTCATGTACAGGTAGGGAAGGCATGTACGATACATGAAATGAATTTTCAGACGAAGATTCTGTCCACGAAGGTGACAAAATAAACTAAAAGTTTGCTAATTTCTGCGCAAAGTTTAACTCCGTTCAGCCTTTCTGATAAAGCGGGCGTTTAATACCGGTATGTTTTTTGTTTGCGTAGGGATTCTTGTTGGCTTTAGAACATGGAAATACATGTACAGGAGGCCAAAATAGTTGCTAAATTATATACGTATGTATGTACCAGATGTTACATGTACATGTCTAGTTCCATACATGTTGTCAACATTTGGAGAATTTGGTACATGTACTTACAAAATAGTTGCTATACTTATATACGTACATGTACCAGATTTTACATGTACATGTCTAGTTGTATGTTGTCAATGGAGAATTTGGTACATGTACTTACATGTATTAGAAATTATGCATATAGAATGACCCCCATTATTTTTTGAAATTCTTTGTTGTTGCCATTTAAACTTCATGTACAGGTAGGGAAGGCATGTACGATACATGAAATGAATTTTCAGACGAAGATTCTGTCCACGAAGGTGACAAAATAAACTAAAAGTTTGCTAATTTCTGCGCAAAGTTTAACTCCGTTCAGCCTTTCTGATAAAGCGGGCGTTTAATACCGGTATGTTTTTTGTTTGCGTAGGGATTCTTGTTGGCTTTAGAACATGGAAATACATGTACAGGAGGCCAAAATAGTTGCTAAATTATATACACGTATGTATGTACCAGATGTTACATGTACATGTCTAGTTCCATACATGTTGTCAACATTTGGAGAATTTGGTACATGTACTTACAAAATAGTTGCTAAATTATATATGTATGTATGTACCAGATGTTACATGTACATGTCTAGTTCCATACATGTTGTCAATGGAGAATTTGGTACATGTACTTACAAAATAGTTGCTAAATTATATACGTATGTATGTACCAGATGTTACATGTACATGTCTAGTTCCATACATGTTGTCAATGGAGAATTTGGTACATGTACTTACATGTATTAGAAATTATGCATATAGAATGACCCCCATTATTTTTTGAAATTCTTTGTTGTTGCCATTTAAACTTTATGTACAGGTAGAGAAGGAATTTACGATAACTGAAATGAATTTTCAGTCCAAGATCATGTCCAGAAGAGTGACAAATAAAGCTCAAAGTTTGCTAATTTCTGTGCAAAGTTCAACTCTGTTCAGCCTTTCAGATAAAGTGGGTGTTTACTACTGGTGTGTTTTTTGTTTGCGTAGGGATTCTTGTTGGCTTTAGAACATGGAAATACATGTACAGGAGGCCAAAATAGTTGCTAAATTATATACGTGTACATGTACCAGATGCTACATGTACATGTCTAGTTCCATATGTACATGTATGTTATCAATGGAAAATTTGGTACATGTACTTACATGTATTAGAAATTATGCATATAGAATGACCCCCATTATTTTTTGAAATTCTTTGTTGTTGCCATTTAAACTTCATGTACAGGTAGGGAAGGCATGTACGATACATGAAATGAATTTTCAGACGAAGATTCTGTCCACGAAGGTGACAAAATAAACTAAAAGTTTGCTAATTTCTGTGCAAAGTTTAACTCCGTTCAGCCTTTCTGATAAAGCGGGCGTTTAATACCGGTATGTTTTTTGTTTGCGTAGGGATTCTTGTTGGCTTTAGAACATGAAAATACATGTACAGGAGGCCAAAATAGTTGCTAAATTATATACGTGTACATGTACCAGATGTTACATGTATGTACCTGTCTAGTTCCATATGTACATGTATGTTGTCAATGAAGAATTTGGAGAATGGAGAACATGAAAATACATGTACAGGAGGCCAAAATAGTTGCTAAATTATATACGTGTACATGTACCAGATGTTACATGTACATGTCTAGTTCCATATGTACATGTATGTTGTCAAAGGAGAATTTGGTACATGTACTTATTAGAAATTATGCATATAGAATGACCCCCATTATTTTTTGAAATTCTTTGTTGTTGCCATTTAAATTTTATGTACAGGTAAAGAAGGAATTTACGATAAATGAAATGTATTTTCAGACCAAGATCATGTCTTGAAGAGTGACAAAATAAGCTCAAAGTTTTGCTAATTTCTGCGCAATGTTCGACTCTGTCCAGCCTTTCTGATAAAGCGGTTGTTTAATACTGCTATGTTTTTTGTTTGCGTAGGGATTCATGTTGTCTTTAGAACATGAAAATATATGTACAGGAGGCCAAAATAGTTGGTAAATTATATACGTGTACATGTACCAGATGCTACATGTACATGTTTAGTTCCATATGTACATGTATGTTGTCAAAGGAGAATTTGGTACATGTACTTATTAGAAATTATGCATATAGAATGACCCCCATTATTTTTTGAAATTCTTTGTTGTTGCCATTTAAACTTTATGTACAGGTAGAGAAGGAATTTACGATAACTGAAATGTATTTTTAGACCAAGATCATGTCCTGAAGAGTGACAAAATAAGCTCAAAGTTTGCTAATTTCTACGCAAAGTTCGACTCTGTTTAGCCTTTCTGATAAAGTGGGTGTTTACTACCGGTGTGTTTTTTGTTTGCGTAGGGATTCTTGTTGGCTTTAGAACATGAAAATACATGTAAAGGAGGCCAAAATAGTTGCTATACTTATATACGTACATGTACCAGATGTTACATGTACATGTCTAGTTGTATGTTGTCAATGGAGAATTTGGTACATGTACTTACATGTATTAGAAATTATGCATATAGAATGACCCCCATTATTTTTTGAAATTCTTTTTTGTTGCCATTTAAACTTTGTGTACAGGTAGAGAAGGAATGTATGATACTTGAAATGAATTTTCAGACCAAGATCATGTCCTGAAGAGTGACAAAATAAGCTCAAATGTTGCCAATTTCTGCGCAAAGTTCGACTCTGTTCAGCCTTTCTATTAAAGTGGGTGTTTACTACCCGTGTGTTTTTTGTTTGCGTAGGGATTCTTGTTGGCTTTAGAACATGAAAATACATGTAAAATAGGCCAAAATAGTTGCTAAATTATATACGTGTACATGTACCAGATGTTACATGTACATGTCTAGTTCCATATGTACATGTATGTTGTCAGTTGAGAATTTGGCACATGTACTTATTAGAAATTATGCATATAGAATGACCCCCATTATTTTTTGAAATTCTTTAGAGATGTTTCATGTATACTATTATAAAGACATGTTTATTTAATTTTTTAATTGGCAAGTTGTAAGTCATGGCTGCTATCACTGCCCAATTTATACCAGCATAAGTATTCAGTGTTGTTTATCATGATGAATGTATGTAAATTTTGTAAATAAATATTTGTAAATAAATTATTCCAAATAATTTACACATTTTCTTTCCTTTTAGTGTACCTCTCATTGCTGAGTTATGAAAGTCAGAGATCAAAGAAAAAAGGGGGGTAGGGAGAAAGGGAGACAGTGTGTGTGTGTGTGTGTGAGAGGGAGAGAGAGAGAGAGAAAGAAGGAGGGAGTGAGATCACAGAGAATAGAGAGAAAGAAGGAGAGGGATACATGAAAAGGGAGAGAGAGAGAATGAGATAGATCTTATAGAATAGTAGCAAGAAGGAGAGGGATACAAGAAAAGGGAGAGAGAGAGAATGAGATAGATCTTAGAGAATAGTAGAGATAGAGAGAGAGAGGAAGATAGGTAAGAGAGAAAGAGAAAGAAAGATTGAAAGAGTGAAACGTGTGATACCCCACTCTCCTTATCTCTGTCTTACTCCCCCTTATTATTTCTCTCAGGGGCCCGTTTAACAAAACCGTGATAATTAAGTCTAAGTTCGTAGACATCCCATAGAAAACGCGTGTTGATTTTACAACAGACGTTTCTGTGTATTATCCAAGAAGTTAGACTCATGATGGCTCTGTGAAAGGGGCCCCTGGCCTCTTTTTCTTTCTCTCCCTCACTCAATCCCCATCCTCTCTTTATCTACCTCTCTCTCCTAATTCTTTCTCTCTTACTCCCGCCTTCCCCTTTTCTCTATCTCTTTCTCCTTGATACTTTCCCTCTTCATTTCTCCCTCTGTCTCCTGATCTGTCAATCACTAAATCTCTTTATCATCCTCGTGCCCCTCCCCCATCTCTCTCTTTCTCTCTCTCCTGGTCAGACAAGCAATCATTCAACCTGTTATACCCCTCACTCCCCCGTCTCTCTTTCTCTCCCTTTTCTTGTGATCTGTCAATCATTCAATCTATCTCTTTCCCTCTGTGAATCACAATGCAAGAAAACAAAGAAAATAAAAAGCATCACACATCACATCAACTCATTATTAAATCTCGCATGAACGTACAGCTATATGAAAGTATGTAGATTTTTCCTTTTTTGCAATATATACAGAAGAAGTTTATTTACAAACTATAAAATATCACAAATCAATATTGGAAGTGAAAAATAATTTCTAAAAATGGGACAAATTCAATTGCATACTATTGAAATAAATTATCTTAGCTACTGCAAGGTCGACCAGCTTGCCAGCGTTAGGACTGTTTGCAAGCTGGTCTCCTTGTTTATGAAGATGGGCGGTGCAGTGATATAGCTGGCTTTTAAACACAGCAATACAAGACAAACAAAAATGAGGTAAAGGAAATAAGATTAAAATTATATAATTAAAGTGTTAAAAATATGTACAAAATTATTTACAAGCAATATATACATATTTTGTATATTACTATAATGAGTATGTACAACCAGAAATTTATAATCAACAAATTGATAAAATTACTATGAGCAGAAAATTGAAATTAAACAATTGAATAATTCATGCACAAACATGACTCAAAAGATGATTAACTAATTGAAAGCAATACCACAGCACATTTGATATTGCATGGTGCTGCATCATTTCTTGATTGCACTGTTCTCAAGAGGTTAATAGGTACCTGTTAAATACAACACCCCTTCCCTCTTGTTCTTTTCATCCCTCTCCTTGGAATGTGCCTGTCATGCACTGCAATTTACAGATATGACATCATATTGCCCCTTTAAATTAACAATTTGCAAAGTTGTCTATGTGAGTCCAGACCCTATGAAAACTGATATCAATAATATTTCCTCAGAACGGTGTACACACTTTTTATATGGCAATTGACCTCTTTTAACTCTTGTAAGTTACTAAAACATAAGCTAACTAATTAAATCATGCACCATCTTAGAAAACACTTGAATAGGATGTAAATTTGAGCAATGGATTAAACGTGTTTAGCTGTGGTTTGTAAAACCTGTGGTAGCGCTAGTTGAGTGGTCCCCCAGCGGGGGTCTCATTTTGTGCTATGTCGGATGGGTTCTATTCCCATGATGTTCCAGATATCAATTAAGAACTTTCATTGGTGGCGACAACATGAAATGAGACTAAATCTGTATACTCATGAAAAATCTTTTAAAAAAATGCATTCATGTCCACAGGGTACCCACCACCGTTGGTCGTCTCCATCTGACAGCAAAGGGAATGTCCCCCAAATTGCGGGTTGGGCCAGGGTTAGGTTATGGTACTCGGCAACTCGTAAGTGGCTTAAAATCCATCCATGGTATGTCTTGGGAAGCGGCGAAGGCAGTGTCAGCTGACCTATGTATGTATAGAAAAGAAAAAAGCTTTGGATGATATGCAGGTCACATGATATCATGATTTTATGATTTTACATATGTAGAATAAGAACTTTTGCAAATTTTCACCCTGGGAGTTTATGCGAATTTCTTGAAATATCTTGGTTCTACATATTCCGAAGTTAAATCGGTGAGAAAATTATGACGGAAGAAGGTCAATAACATTAATTTTCAAGTCGATGTCGATGCCCGTGCCAAATTTTGTTGGACAAAATCAAAGGGTCTTAAAGCTATGCAAACGTACAAACAAATGAATGTATGATGGGGGGACCTAAAGCTACATGTACGCACTTTGTTTCCACCGGCTAAAAAGTCACCTTTTCAATGATTAATGTGAATTTATTTCATACATCTTGGTTCTACATACTCTTAAATTAAATCAATGAGAATATTAGGACGGACAATTATCAATAACATTAATTTTCAAGTCGATGTCGATACCCATGTTGAATTTGGTGGACAAAATGAAAGGGTCCTAAAGCTACGCACACGTAATAAATGAATGCAAATCTTGATTTTGAAGCTGACTAATGTGAATTTCACCCCATTTCCATATAATGATAATATCACAAAAATAAGGGAAAATTACTCATTCTTTTTGGCAAACGTAAATGATAATCTGGCTGCTTAGTCGCACCAAAAGTTTTTGGCATTGAACATGTGGTATTGCGCGTATTTGCGGGGTGCGTAGCTTTAGGACCCCTAAGCATAAATCTTAATTTTGAAGCTGACTGATGTGAATTTCACCCCAATTACTAATTATGTCTAGTGATAATATTACAAAAAAATAACAGAAAAGTACTCATTGGTTTTGGTTAACGAAAATGATAATCTCGTTGCCAAGTCACATGAAAAGTTTGGCGCATTGAATGCATCGCCTTTGGTATATGTGTGGGGTGAATAGCTTTAGGACCTGCGCAGATTTAGGACCCCTTACCATACGTAAATTAATAAATAGATAATAAACTCTTTGTGAGAAGTTTGCTCAAAGGCAAAGCCTTCTACTAAGTTCTAGACACTAAAACTAAAACTAAGTAAAACATGCAAATTGTTCATGTTTCTATTTCAATTCTTCAGAAGTTGAGTATTCATGATATTTCATTTTTTGATGAATTTCTTATACAGACTATCATATTGTTTTTAATGATGACACTCATCGTAATGAGTGAATAAAGTTTAGTTGAAGTTGAAGTCCAAGAAGATATTTTTGGATGGGATACATTTTGACGGTAGGCCCATGTCTAGTCCTCTGCGGGCTGGTCGGGCCGGGCTGGGGTGCAGCGCCGTGACGCGCCGCTGCAGCAAACATCCACCAAGCAAGTAGCTAAGCAAGGCCAAGAGTTGAGTTTTAACTCTTATTTGATGGTTATATAGGCCCTACGCTATTTGTTAGTTGGGTTGGATAAATAATAAAGATAAATGTTTCTCAACTTACCTGTAGATGTAGATTTTGCTCAATTTTGAGTTGAAAATCGGAGAGAGACAACTAGAATTTGAAGTGAACTTTACAAGCTAGGCCCAAGTTTGAA
>CM046835.1:467230-473108 GCA_025618425.1 Heliocidaris tuberculata | reverse complement strand
TTATATCTAACATGTCTAAGGTGCATAAATTAATGATTTTGGGGGTACAGGCAAAAAGGGAGAGGAGCTCACAAGATACGTCACGGAGGTGGCAATTTGTGTTTGATTGGTTACAACTTCCAAAATTCATAACTTTCTTATATTTCTTATCGTATTTTGCTGAACCTTGACTGATCTGTTTCTTTATTCTTTCTGCTTCTTTAAAAACCAACTTGTAATCAGGGTGATTTTTCCCCTTTAATATTCTTCTTCTACCAATGGATAACTTTTATCTTTAAAATACACATTTTACATCACCTGAACAGATTTCTCGACAACAAAAGCCTAGAGAAATAGACTTATAGTCACTACATTTACATTTCAAGGAGGAATATTTCATAATTAGGTGGGCTATACTTCAAGAACAGACCACCTCTTATTTTCGTTCTGTTTTTCTTTAATTCTTTAGTTCTTTATTTTTTATTTTTTTTCTTTCTTTATTTTTTCATTTCTATCCACTTTTTTGTGACAGCAATATCTCTATTATGGTTTGTTGAAATGTATTCCAATTTGACACAATGGTAGATATGGTTAGGAAGTTGTGCACCTAAACATTTTACCGTTAATGACGTCACTAGGCGCCATTTTGAAAAAAAAATCCGACATATACGATATCTATGCAATGGAAAGTCATAACATTTCCATATTTGGCATAATTCAAGTTAAATAAAAGAGAAATAAATTGAACATAAGCTGTGCGCATACGCGCACGTCAGTATAGTTGCAAGCATGCAAAATCTGAAAATGGTCAAAATGGTCTAGGATCAAATTTGGGTATGTTTCAGGCCATTTTAAACATTTTTCTTCGAGTGTGCACGTGCGTGCGGGCACATTCATGAGAAAAAAAGTTGCTTAAACAAAAGCACAAAAATAAGAGAAATAGATCAGTGAAAGTTTGAGAAAAATCCAAACAAAGAATAAGAGAGTAATGAATTTTAAAAATTCTATGGAAATTACAAATTGGCACAACTCCGGGTCATGTGACTGTGATGTCCTGTGATGTCATGGATTCACTACTCTACAATTGTTTTTTTATACACAAAAATGACCCCAAATATCCTTTTTTTTTCTCGAAATAGTAAAGGAATAGAATTAGTCTAAACAAGAGGACATGCCTCGAGCATAGGAAAAATGTTATGCACACACACACACAAAATGAAATTTAAAATTTTAATGATTTTTTAAATATACAGATATCATTTTTTCTTCTTCCCCCCCCCTTTTTTTTTTTGGGGGGGGGGGTCAATTTAATGAAAGTATATGCCTACTTTTGACAAGATGATATACAAAAACATGTTACCCTCACTATACTTCGAGCCAGGAATAAAAATGATGTTTTTTGAAGAAAAATGTAAAATAATGACATTTCATGTACAAAAACAAATCGGAAAGTAGTGAATCCATGACATCACAGGATATCACAGTCACATGACCGGGAGTTGCCAATTTGAGATTTCCATAGAATTTTAAAAAAATCAAACCTATCTTATTCTTTGTCGGATTTTTCTCAAACTTTCACTGATCTTTTTCTCTCATTTTTGTGCTTTTATTTAAGGCAACATTTTTTTGTCATGAATTAGTCTCTTTAAAGGGGAAGTCCTTACTTGTTTTGTGCACATTTATTGTATAATTGTAATTTATAATGAATATGCAACTTACATTCTTATACTATACTTTACTGTTCCATTGTTTTGAAGCAATATAATCATGCTTTTCATGCATGAGAATTTGTAGTTAAAAGGAAAATGAATGATGAACGAAATAATATTAATTTGTTTGTATATGCATTATGCAATCAGGGGCGTCGCTAGAACATTTTGAATGGGGGGGGGAGGGGGGGGGGACGAGTGCCGACAAATTTTCAGGATGTGATATCAAAATTTGCCGACAAAAATACTGCACCTTAATCCCCCCCCCCCCCCCCCACACACAAATAATAATAATAACAGAAAATCACAGATGTAGAGGGCCATTTTGCAAGGAGGGGGCTTACGCTTTTTGACCGAATATCAACTTTTCAATTTCTAAATTTTAGCGAGCGAACAAATTTAAAAAAACTTTTTGTATAGAAAATGTACAGAAGTTACATACAGAAGATACATAATTATCTGGGAACCTTGTTGCCCAAATATGTGGATATCCTGGCTCTTCGCTGCCCGAATATAAGTGGTGGTTGCCCGAATATCGGAACTTTGAAAATATTCCGGGGAGGGGGGCTGCAGCCCATTGCTGAAGGGGGACGCCTTTTGACCGAATATCAACTTTCCAATTTCTAAATCTTTTTCAACTTTTTGTAGAGAAAATTTACACAAGCTACATACAGATGTTACATAATTATCTGGGAACCTCGCTGCCCAAATATGTGGATATTCTGGCACTAACTGCGCTTCCCGAATATGAAGTGGTGGTTGCCCGAATATCAGAACTTTGAAAATCCTGGGGGGGGGGGGTGCAGCCTATTGTCGAAGGGGGACGCCTTTTGCCCGAATATTAATTTTCCAGCGTTTTGCGAGCGAGCGAAGCGAGCGAGCTAAAAAAAAATCGCCAGTGTTTTCCTTCTTTTTCTTTCTTTCCTTCCCTTCTTTTATTTCTGTTTTTGTTAGCGACGCTTGCGCGACGCCCCTGTATGCAATCCTACGTAAACGTATAGGTGTGCGTGCCTAGCCTGCAGATATGTATTGATTGTGCTTGATCTACTGTGAATTTCGAGGTCACACAACAACAATGTACAATTCAAATTTCAATGTTTGAAAGGAAACGAACTGGAAACTGGAATATGCTTTTCGAGGTCCCGCTCCAAGACATATATGCACTCATTGTAGTTTTAAGCATCGATATTCCATGTTACATCAAACAGCAGTTAACATAACTGTATCAACACAGAAAACCGTTGTAGCCAGGATTTTAGGGGGTCGGTTGTATGAGCACGCGAAGCGTGCTCTCCAGTGTCAGTGGGGGGAGGGGGGGAGAGGGGTAGGTGCAGGGAGGAAGGTGTTTACCCCTCCCGCGCGAAGCGCGAAATCTTTGAAGTTTTAGCAAATTTTGAGAGAAAGATAACGGCTTGTAGCGCCTTTTTAGGCTTTTTTCTCTCACTTCCCCTAGTTTTTTCGCTCTCGCTTTTTTTTTTAATTTGGCGGGGGGAGAATGCCCCCCCCCCCCCCCCCCCCGGATACGCGCCTGAACTCAGATAATACAAGATAATACATTCAGATGATTGTGATTGCTTCTCAAATATATCTTCATTTATTACATTTTGTCACTGCTCATTAGTTGCTGCTTCTCTTCTGCTTCCTCCTCTACAGGATGATATTAATTAAATGGAGGGCAACCCATGAGAAAGAAATTATGAAACATATGACAGCCTACCAATATGTACTGATACAAATATTCCCAAGTCTTTTTTACTAGAGGCAGCGCTCCCGGGGGGGGGGGGGGCCCACAGTGCCCCATCCACCACTTGCTCCTTTTTACTCTGACATTATAATTGCCCCATTTTCTTTTTAATAAATGCTTTGCGTGTAACAAGTGTGCTTTTCCCATCTGATTAGTGCCCTTTTTCAAATCTGATAAGTGCCCCATTTTCTTTACATTGAATGCCCTTTCCCCTCCTGATAAGTGCCTTTTGAAAATCTGATGAGTGCCCCCCTTTTTACTTCTGATGAGTTCCACTTTTGCTCTCCATTAAGTCCATTTTCCCCTCTTGTTAAGTGCCCCTTTTCAAATCTGATGAATGCCCATTTTTTACTTTTGATAAGTAAGTGACAATAATGATCCTTTCTTATATATGCCTCTTTCCCATTTTAATAAGTGCCCCTTTTCAAATCTTATGGATGAACTATTTTACTTCTGACAAGGTTCCCCCCCCCCCCCCCCCCTCCCCATTGCCCTTTTCCCCTTTTGACAATTCTCAGTTTTGAATATGAAGAATGCCCTTTTTTATTTAGATTTTTCCCCTTTCACTTTCTAACAAGTGCCATTTTCCCCTTTTGATAGATGCCCCTCACTCCTCATTTCATGACCGTTCTACAGCTCACATGTATAGTTGTAGTTGTTTAACTATAGTTTATAGCTATATTTAGGTGCAGGCAGCAATCTTGTATGGCAAAATGACGTCTTGAATTTAAGGCTACTCTAATACTTTATGATACATTTTTTGACACATATCATTGAATATCCTGCATAAATGTACTTTTAATTTTTGAGAATACCATCTTTATTTTACACAGTAACTCACTTCCGTTCATTTCCAGGAAATTTGGTGGCCACTTTGGACGCCATGCTGGATAGATTTGTAACTTTTATGTGATCTGGGCCCTCTTGCACAAAAAGTTGCGTTTAATCGCAACTCAAAAAATTAAACGCAAGTCCCAAATACTCGATCCTGATTGGTTGAAAATCAAGTTGCGTTTAATTTTATTTTTTGAGTTGCGTTTAATAGCAAATTTTTATGCAAGAGGGCCCTGAATTGATTTTTGACCCAAAGAATCTAGGTATTGACAGCAGAATTACATCTTTAAAATGGGTATTTCATTATTTATGGCTATTTTAGGTAGCGGCGGTCGTCTTGCATGACAAAACGGTGGCATATAATAAGGCACTGTCTTAAATATAAGGCTAGTCTCTCAACGACTATTCTGAGCCCTAAATGTACTTTTTTAAGCTTGAGAATTAAAGCCAATAAAGTAGATATTACCTCACTTCCAGTCATTTTTAAGGAAATTGGCAGCTATTTTGAACGCCATCTTGGATCACAAGGTTTTCTGAACCCCACAACACATTTTAAGTTGTTTGAATGGATTTTCCGACCCCAAAACCTAGGTAAAGACATCAAAATTACATCTCCGGGATTGACATTTCATAATTTATGGCAATTGTTTGGTTGCGGCGAACATTTTTGATGCCAAAATGTAAGGTACGATTTTAAATGTAAGGCTTCTCCTGTACCCTTTTTAATACCTTTACGCGTATCAATATCCCGAGTCATGAATGTTTTAATCTTGAATAATTACCCCTCTACTGTAAAAAGTACCTCAATTCCGGTCATTTTTAGGAAATTGGCGGCAATTTTTGGACGCCATCATGGATTTCCAGGTTTCCTGATCCCCATAACACATTGTAAGTGGTCTCCATGGATTCTTCGACCCCCCAAAACTACGAATAGACACCAAAATTACATCTCTAGGATGCATATGATTTAGCTAATCGTATAGTTGCTGGCGGCCATTTTGAAAACAACCACTTTCCGAAGGTCCGATTTTCTTAGATGATTTGTGTGAAAGTAGAAAAGTAAGAAAAACGGGATGGTGAAAGTTTGAAAAAAATCGGACAAAGAATAAGAAAGTTATGGATCTTTGAAAAATGAGATCATTAAATCCATGCGAATCTCAAATAGACGATGTAGCGAGTCGATTGTGACATAGCGACGGTCAACTCTCCCCTTTGTCGTACACTTCTAAACACCCTTTCCTCGGGGGAGTATACTAAAAATATATTGTAGGTCCTCATAAAAGAAACAGGCCCGTACTGAGTAACCTTTTGAAAAAATGACATTTTAGTAAATTTGTGTGTTGTAGCAAATGTAAAGTGATTACAACTTTCCAGAATTCATAAATTTCTTATTTCTTGTCCGATTTCGTTCAAACTTTCAACAGTCCCCTTCTCTAATTTTTCCTCCTTCTTTCAGAACAACGTGCTACTAAGGTTGAATTTATTGAATTCAGTGTGATGAATTTAGAGTTAACCAGCATAGAATAAAATATCAGCTCATAACCAATTGCAAGAAAATTGTTACATGTTGAAATTCATTGGTAAAATTTTCTTAAAACGAACCGACAATACA
>CM046835.1:429730-462230 GCA_025618425.1 Heliocidaris tuberculata | reverse complement strand
TTAGCAACAATAATGAAGTTTGTTGGAAATGATGAACCAGTGTGTTAGTGAATTTTGATTGGTTATGTCTTGTTGCTGTATTAACTGGATTAGCTGATCCTGAAGGTAATGCTTAAAGAAGAGCATGTTATTTGAGAAAATTTCTGCGACTTGTCTGGATGTGATTATAATGGTTATAGATAGCATATTTGCCAGTGAATAAATTCTTCAGATGCTATAGACATTAAAAGATAATTTCAATTTATTTTGGCAAAATGGGGGGGGGGGGGGGGAACAGCAAATACACCCCCTACACTTTTTCTCCTTCAATTTTCTCTTTAATCAAATGAAATTCAATGTAACATTTAAAGAATACATATACGTGTGCCTGATTAAAATGAAAATAAAATGGCGATTAATTTTTATTTGTAATTCATTTTTAATAACTGTTATGCAAGGCTATAGGTAAAGCACCTTTATTTGACATTTGTAAATATCTAAGTAAATTATTTGATTTTGTTTCTTGTTATTTTTTATTTTGCGTTAATATTTTCAGTACTTTGATTCATTATAAACGACTGATCTGCAAGACTACGTAAAAATTAGTCTTATTTAATGTTTCAATTTTGATTATTTCAATATAAATGGCTGATGTGTAAGACTAGTTTACGTAAATGGTGGATGAATTTCTATTCCTTAAATTCTATTATAAACGACTGATGTGGAAGACTAGTTAACGCACCTCTTCGAGAAGAGCCCCCGTTTTATAAAGAGTTGCGATTGATTGAAAATAATTTGCAATTGATATCAATAGCAACTCTGTACTTAAGAGATAGGAAATTGCAAATTGGAGATTGATTAGAGGAATTACTATCGATTCGGATTAATCGCAACTCTTTATAAGACGGGGCCCTGATGTATAAAATTTCAGCCATCGGGCACCACGCAGAGTGAAAAATCTGCCAAAATGGTAATTCCTCCGTATATTCATCAGGGCCTCAAAACAAGTTGAAACTGCACTTTTTAAATGATTTTTGTTACTCTTATTGGCTAGATTTCACCAGATTTCTTCTTCAAAATTATGATAACAAAAGTCTGAGGCGGGCTGAAAAAATGAAAGGGGGAGGTAATTAGAAAATAGGAATCAATTCCTCTCTCTTTAACCCTCTCCTCAACTTTTCTTTCCTTTTCATCCTCTTTCCTACTCCTCTCTCTCCCTTTTCTCTTACCTTTGATGACACAGAAGTTTGAACATTTTCCAATAAACTTCAACAAATCCTTTGATAATTCATCTTTTCTTTTTGTTTGTATTCTTTCCCTTCTGCTCCTTATATTTCTATTCTTTTTTTTCTGATTTCTCTTTTAAACCGACACAAATGACACAAAAGGTAAATACAAGATCATGTTTTAAATTACATATGACAGTATGTAATTTCCTTTCTGCTATATTGTATTTCTATTATTTTTCTGATTTATTTTTCTGATTTCTCTTTCAAACACATGTTTCAGTACAAGATCTCTCCTATCTTTTCCACTTTTGTTGTGTTCCAAAATAACTTTATATACGCTCCAGAAATCTATGGTCAGTAATAAATTAGACTGGCAATTACCTTCTATTTCAGTAAGTGCAAGATGCTAATCTTGGTTGTTTGGACATTGTATACTTCTTGCAATATATTTTCAACATGCGTGAGAAAGGTTTGTTTAGAACACATTCAGTGAAAGCATGGATAATATCTTCTTTTACTTTACACACTGAACATAAATCTTCTCTAATTAGACCCCATTTAAAAAGATTGCTTCTGGTGATAAATTGTACAATAATTTTAGGTTAAATTCCCGTAACTTATATTCTTTAATTTGCACAAGGTTACACTTAAATACATGTGACCAATTTATATCAATGTTAAGTTTATTTTCTCAATATGAACAACATGTGTAGGTTAGAAAGTTTCGCGAGGGAAACAATTTATATAAAACATTCCTACTCAGTTCATTAATGCATTTTAATCTGTTTCCAATAAGCAATCTCGGAACATCAAATCCTTCTTGCTGTCTACTGTTAGAAAAGTTCTCATCGTTTAACTTACGGATCCATACTGCTGGTATTGCTTTTTCAGTTTCGCATAGTCAAACATCACAGTACATTTACTTATTTTGACATTGATCGATGACATAATATTCTCCATTGACCGAAGGCATAAATCACACCACTGTCATACCAGTCTTTACAAAATAACGACTGATTATTAAACAATGTGTGTTTATTGTGCCCAATAAGTTGATCTAGTATATTAGACATTAATCTACATTGCCATTGCATTCTTATCCAGGAGAAAATGGGGACATTTACCTGGGGTGTTTCATAAAGCTGTTCGTAAAGTTTGCGCATGACTTTACGAACGACTTGAATATGAAGTGCCAGATAGGATTACCAAAGTTTTTCCTGATGTTTTAACAAAGTGTGACTGTATTTCCAATAACCTCCATTAAATTATGACAAAAAATATACTTTGCATTAAAAACGTATGTTATAATAAGAATGTTAATCTACTTCTGCACAGTTCAACTTTAGTTGATGCATGCAGTTAAAAATGACTGAGCATTCCATTGGGCTTGTCATATATATGTAAGTCATTCATAAAGTCATACGTAACTTTACGAACAGCTTTATGAAACACCCCCCTGTGAGCATTGAAGAAAGTCAATGTGACTGCCATTGTCCAACATGCATGCATGTGAACAGTGCAAAATGTTAGGAATGCTCTCTAGGGAGTGGAGAAAGTGCACACAATGTGTGCTGGCTTGAAATCCAATCACCAGGGATAATAAATATCACTGTACAGCGCTTTTAAGTATTCACGTAATGCGCTCTATAAATGTAATATTACTACTACTATTACTACTACTACTACTACTACTACTACTACTACTACCACTACTACTACTACTACTACTACTACTACTACTACTACTACTACTACTACTACTACTACTTCTACTACTACTACTACTACTACTACTACCACTACTACTACTACTACTACTACTACTACTACTACTACTATTATTCTTGTATTATTATTATTGTAATAATAAGTTATTATAATAATTACTATTATCATTATTATTGAAATATTACTCCGCAAAACAGGATAAGTCCGTATATTTTTCTTGAAAGACTCATTCTTCTTCTTATTATTATTTTTATTATTATTGAGATATTTTGTGAAGGTGTATACATACAAAAACATATTACTATAAATATAACTTGGTTCAATTTATGTGGAAATCATATTCTGGATCCAAAAATTTAGAATTTGTAATATCAATATAATATACAAAACAATTGGGGAGTTGTGAGGAAATGACGTCAAAAACTCATGACCAATTTGCCTGGTTATTTTCATTGTTTTCCCGATTTATTCAAGTCACTAAAAACTCATAAATTTCTTATTAGTTGTCTGATTTTGCTAAAACTTTATTGATCTGTTTGTCTGATTTTCTACTTCTATTAAAACTAAGTAATTCTTAGACCGGACTTCCCCTCTAAGAGCCTAAAAAGGGTGTTGCTGTCTTTACTCTTTATTTGCTATACACTTTTCTGCGGTCTTCAAAATAAATAAAAGCATGACCAAGTAAGGTCATTTCACAGATTAGAATAAAAGAAGAATGTCTATTCAGCTTCCTCATTCCTTTGTCATTGTTGAACAAATTATTTCAAATCAGAATAAGTAAGTTGGGTATTCTTTCGTGAGATTGGAAGAAAAAAAAAATTCGGGATCTCTTCTACAAGTATAATATAGGCATGAAATTGGGATGAGAGCGTAACAGAGCATGTCCATTATGCGATTATAACTTTTTAGCCAGTTTCTTTCTATGGTATTTTATCCAGAACTAGGTTACCGGTAATATAAAATCTTTTCCCCATAATTATATCCTACACACTAAGAAATAAGGGTTCAAGTTTGCACCTCTACAATAGCAGCACCCCAAGGGGTTCCAAATTTGCACCCCTGTATGGAATTCAAAATTGCACCCTTATACATGTATAAGATGCATTTTTTGTATCCCCTGGGTTCATAACTGCACCCTAAAGGGTGCATCGTCGATCGCAATCGACCACCATTCTCGCCTCTTCACAGCTGAGCAGCAGACAAGAACAAGTTATTGCCAATATTTCACAATTCACGGACGAATGGAACGACACAGGCAGTAAAGTACACGCCATGAGGAGACCTCAGCGAGATCCATCGGGCCACACTCGGGGGCATATATAACAGTGGCTGATCTACATAGGGGGAAAGCCGGCCCGTGTTCCCTCTTTTGAAACCCAAGTTGCATACCTTAAAGGGAAAGTTCACCCTGAAGATTACTTGAGTTTAAAAAATGCAGAAAAAATAAAGAAAAATATTGGCGAAGGTTTGATGAAAATCGGTCAAATAATAAAAGAGTTATGAGTATTTAAAGTTTTGGATTCGTGACGTCACATGCGAGCAGCTGCCCATTGGTCATGTAATAAATATTCCATATATTGGCATTTTTTTTACGTTCCACGATAAATTAATATTGTTTCTTTTCAGAATCTAGTATTGAATAACATTTCTGACATTATATCAAATGCACAGACGAAAATATTCTAAATTTCTGAGAAAACTGTATTTTATGGAATATTTATCACATTACATAATGGAGGAGCTGCTCGCATGTGACGTCACAAAATCAAAACTTCAAAAGTCCATAACTCCGTTATTCTTTAACGGATTTTGTCCAAACTTTCGCCAATATTTTTCTTTATTTTTTCTGCATTTTTTAAACTCAAGTAATCTTCGGGGTGAACTTCCCCTTTAAGTACACAATGAAAAAAATTGTCTCCTTGATTGTGTACTTTTCCGGCTCTGTGCCCCCTCTTTTACAAAATCCTGGATCCGCCCCTATATAGTGCCACAGCTTGTTTTTCTCATACACTATTACAAGCTGCGTGTGTGAGTTTGTGTGTGTGGGTGTGGGTGTGTGTGTGTGTGTGTGTGATGCTTGTGTGTGTGACGGGGGTGAAGGGGGAGGGGGTTGGGGGACGGGGGATGTGGATAAAAGATAAATTCTTTCCCTTTTCACAGATCAAGAATGTAATGTTTCTATTTTTGTGTATCTGGGGGGTGCTGCAGCACCCCCAGCACCCCCGGCTCCCAGGGGCCGTAACTCGTTTCAAAAACACGGGAAAAAAAAAAAAAAAAAAAAAAAAACCCACCATCCCGCCAAACGGGCACTTGGGCACTTTTCCCTCCTTTTCGAAGATGCCGTCTTACCAATCATCGAATTACGTCTCTTTGATTTTCGGTCAAAGGAAATTTGGCCTAGGTCACTCAGGCATAGGGTGGGGGTGTCACTGATAGAATGGCTACTGGGGTGATAAGGCAAAGAAATGAGGCTACTCTAATGAAAAGTGCAACGGTTGGTTAGTTATTTTCAAGTATGCCAATAGTCTACCATTATACTTAGGTTAGCTTACATGTATGCTGCGTAGGTCATAAGTACAACCAAATAAAGGAGACAAGATGAGCCTACATACTAGCTCTGTTTCTGATATAATACACATATTTCTTTCTTTTTTTCTTTTTTTTTCTTTTCATGCTTTAAAAAAAAAATTATTTTATTTTTTTATTTTTTAGAATTTAATTATTATTGTACACACTACGTTCGACTGCTTGCTTGCTACAGGGAAAGAAGTAGCGTCAGACAGAGAACTGGATTTCCCAAGACTTTCCTGTAAGACCTCAAAGTCCTACTCCTCTCTCCGGAAACATAGCTTGTCAGTCGAAGGAGGAGAAGAAGAAAAAAACAAAGCAAAACAAAACAAAATCAGAAACAAAACCAAAATTTAGAGGCATTTTTACATAATCATATCATATTAAATTTGTATTTACATATTCTTAGGCCAAAAAATGGTCTTAAATGGGGCTTTTCATCTTATCATTTTTGTATTTATATAAGCGCTTAGTTCTTGCGTTTAAACGCAACTCAAAAAATAAACGCAACTTGATTTTCAACCAATCAGGATTGCGTATTTGGGACTTGCATTTATCTTTATGCAAGAGGACCTGGACTATATCTTTAATGTTATGTAAATCATATTTTTGAAGTAGGCTGTGACTTGCCTGTGTGTAAATTTTCGAATGAATGCAAATTTCAATATTATGAAAGCATTTTTTTTTCTCACTCGTTCGCTATGCTCCTTCGCCTAATACTAAACTCATTTTTAAAGTTATATGATACTGTAGAAATTCTGCTCAATTAAAAATGTTCTGTCGTCAGAAAAGAAAAAAAAAACCGGAACGATTCTGTAAAATGCTTAAAACATGTTCTAGGAAGATGTGTTCCAATACTGAAAAATCAAATTAAAAAAAAAATATCCCAAAGATGCTTTGAATGAACACCCCATAGGCGTACGAGGCGGGGATAAAGCCACACCCCCCACCCTCCCCTCCACTGGGATTTTTTTATAGTTACGATATATTCAGGCAATGTCCACCTCATATTTGGGATGCAAGGTGCCCGAATATTCTCATATTCATATGCACATATTCGAGGAGCGAGGTGCCCCACTATGTAATTTCTGTACACATTTTCAATACAATTTAAAAGTGTACAAATTTTGCGCGCTCGCTTCGCTCTTGCGCCCAAAATTTAGAAACCAAATAACCCTATTTCAGGTCTAATAAGTGATAAATTGTTTTATTTGTTGATGAAAAATTCTAAACTTCACACTTTCGTGACATCAAGAAATATGTAAGAAAGGGGCTGTGCTTGTTCCGGGGGGGGGGGGTAGGGTTGTAAAGCAGGTAGTAAGCATTTGAGGTGGGCCCTTATATCCGGTTGAGGTGGGCCCCTCAGAGTGTTTGCACCACCCCCTACCCCGGAAAAAAGGGGGGGGGGGGAGAAAAGAAAAGAAGAAGCTGGAACCCTTCCGGTGTGCGTGTCCATTCCATTCTATTTTGTTCTTTTCTACATGTTATTCTATTTGATGCTGTTTTAGTTGTACATGTAGAGTAAGGGGGACCCTTAGGATTCTGGTGATTTAGTTTACTTTCCTCATTCCTGACAACTTGTCAATACACTTGGGGTATCAAATTATATTATTTTCAAATTTTAACCTTTCTGTATTTTATTGTTTTTCTTGTACGTATGTATATGTATGTGTGTATGCATGTATGTATTATGATTTTTCCAATTAAATAGTAGTAGTAGTAGTAGTAGTAGTAGTAGTAGTAGTAGTAGTAGGAGTAATAATAATAATAATAATAATAATAATAATAATAATAATAATGACAAGAACAATAATAATAAAACTGTGAATGAGATTTTTTTTAAAACCGACTCGCTATATGAACACCTTTTATCAAAAATAAACAAAATGATTAAGATACTAGTATGCATTTTGGTTTGCCCATCAAACTGTGATCGATGGTAAGATGGAGGAAGTATACGTGTTTCTAAACCTTTTCATGTAGGTAATGGAGTCAGACAAGGAGGTATTCTTCTCCGTTCCGTTCCTCTTCATCTTGTACGTGCTAACAACTTGAATGCTTGTAAGACAGGATGTGTAATTGGTGGTACTGTATAGGGAATCATTTTGCAGACGATCTAGTAATTGTTAGTCCGTCTACCGCGGGTTTGCAGAGTTTACTTAAAATCGTGTTCTAAATTCTAACCGGGGAATCGTTCTAACTATGAGGTAAAATAAAATAATTATGTCAAATATAATGCAAAAAAAAAAAAAAGGAGTCATATTATGATAATCAGATGTAAAGATCACAGTAGATTAGTTTTTTTTTCCAGATTTTGTGTTTTCGTGGTACTAAACTTGATGTATGTAAAGAGGTCAGGTATCTTGGCCACTTTTTTACTGAAGACCTCTGTGATGATAGGAATATTTATCGACAGTGCCGTAAATTATATGCTCAAGGCAATATGTTAGTTCGGGAATTTCAAATGTGTTCCCAAGATGTGAAGGTGGCATTATTTAGGGCATATCGTACGCCATTGTACACTGCTCAGGCTGTATTGAGAAATCTCGTGTTTAGATTCATTCAGAAGGTAGACAACTCTATGAATTGTAATTGTATGATAAAAGTTGTAGTCAATCCAATGCTTAGCAGTATCAGGTACGCTTCAGACCTTTGGAAATTTTGGCTCGGTAGCCTGCTGACAAATGGTGGAAATGCTTGACATTATTTTTTTTTTCATATCATGTACATAGACTATATGTTCCAGTGTTGTTGTTTTTTCTTTCTTTCTCTCTCTCTTTTCTATTCTCTGTTGTAGTTTAAATTCAGTGTGTGTACTCTTTTTTCTGTATTTACGTGTATTTGTATGTTTTATCTTGTTAGACCTCAGCTCTGTGCAGTTGAGTCTGAAATAAAGTCTTGAAGTGAATTGAATAGTTCAGGAAAAAAGTAAACAACAAAAAAGACAACAACATCATCAATAGCACCACCACCACCACCAACAACAATGAGAACTACATATAAGGAGATCTTAAATAACCATGTGGATGTAGGAACCTGTCATTGAATCCAGGGCTGCATGGCTACAAATCAAAACAAGAAATGGCAGTCACATAGTGTGAGTGACTCACCAACAGCATTCGAGTGATTACACTTTACCAGGGAGGTTCCACCTCCCTGACTTTACCATTCAAACTGTGCCAATTAATCATCACTCACCTCAAATCAACGAGAGCTTCCATTGTAACGACTGTTCAGTGGTGCCGGGTCATAAAGCATATAGCGTGTATATATGTCACCAACTCCGCTCTCATTCGACTCGTCTGTATCTTATATTTGATAATAGATATACATCTCTCAAGTTTGAACAAAAACTGAACTCTAAATGAATGACCTTTGTTAGCTCTGGTGACTTTCAAATCGCATAACAGCTATATTATCCTGCAGATGGATCTTTCCAGGGAGTTATCAGATCTTTCCGATACATTCACAGAACCATATCAAACGTGAACGCATGTCATTCGGTACACCAGATTAGGCGAGCTCTATTGTCCCTGTATAAGGTTGACAATTCCCACCGCATTCGAACTATGGTACCACTCTTTTGACTATTTGTTACCAACAAACAATAATCTGTCCATATAAAGGGAGTACAGTATAGGCCTCGCATGTTGAATGTACACGAGAAAGTATACATTTCATCAAACCGTCATAAGTACAAGTTCGCCGACATCCTATTGAAACGCGTGTTAATTATAATACACGCGTTTCAATGGGATGTCGGCGAACTTGTACTTATGACCGTTTGATGAAACGCTGCCCAGATGGCTATTGCAATTCTGCATGTTTCATTATATTTCTTGTCGGCAGGAGGTAGAAGAAAAGCTGCACCGACAAGAGGCGGCGCTCCGGGCATTGGCGTAGACAGGTCCTCATATGTGGGGGGGGGGGGGGGGGGGTATGATTTCCTTCAAGGACCATATATATATATATATATATATATATATATATACAGTCAAACCTGCTTTAGCGACCACCTATATAGAAAGACCACCTGTCTATAATGACCACAATTTTTGTTTCCCTTGAAAAGTTTTTCTCATTGAAACATGTATTAAAGGAACCTGTCCATAAAGACCACCTGCTCATAAAGATCGCTTTTCTTGTCTCCCTTGAAGGGTCTTTATAGACAGGTTTCACCATATATATACTTCTACTTCTACGAGGGTACTCCGCAGGATCCATAAGTCAGGATATAATGCAGAGGAATTAAACTTAGGTGCATAGTTGCAGTGCATGTCTGTTGGTGCATATAAAGAGTGTGCGAGTAAAAATCAATCCCTCAGTCATGTCAGTTTAGATGCTGAATGGAAGAGCTCCCTTGAAGGCCTCCAATGAAGTGGCATCAAGGGTGTTATTTGGGAGCCCATTCCAGACTGTTATTGTACAAGGGAAGTATGAGCTCCGGTAGAGTTGGGTGCGAGTGGGAATCATCTGTAGCTTGTTTGGGTGATACTGTCGTGTATTACTGGGTATCATGGCCATGGGTGTTGTGAAGTGCAGAGGGTCGATGGCTATCATCTTGTGCTGAATCTTGAACATCGAGCTGAGGCATGCAGCATTCCTTCGTCTTTCCAGGCTTTCCCATTTCAGGTGTTGGATCATGGCTGAGACACTTTCGGGGCGATGGTATCTCTGAAGAACAAACCTTGCAGCTCGCCTTTGGATTGCTTCGATCTGGGTGATGTGCTTGTTAGTGTGGGGTTCCAGACTGGGCTGCAGTACTCTGCATGTGGTCTGACAAGAGAGAAGTAGGCTTGCTGGCGAATCTTCTGAGATGTTTTCCGTAGATTTCTGCTCACAAGATCTAGCATCCGGTTGGCCCGAAATGTGATGCTGTTTATATGGTCAGACCAAGACAAGTCAGATGAGAATGTGAGCCCTAGGTACCGGAGGTCTGTGACTGATGTGAGAGGGGTATCACCTAGGGTGTATGTGCTGGTGATGGCCTTACGGCGGAGGGTGAATGTGATGTGGTATTATTTCTCTGTATTGAACTTCATTTGCCATGTGTTAGCCCATGCATTCAGCTTGTTGAGGTCCTGTTGTAATGCCTTGCTGTCTTCCAGGTTGTTGATTGGACGGTACACGAGGCAGTCATCGGCGAAGAGTCTGATTCTGGAGGAGATTCCTTTGGCTATGTCATCAATGAATGTGATGAACAGCAGCGGGCCCAACACCGTGCCCTGGGGTACGCCTGAGATGACTTGTACCCAGTCAGATGCCTCTCCATCAACTACGACTCGCTGTAATCGTTCAGTCAGAAACACTCTCATCCACTGCAGGAGGCTGTCATTGATCCCATAGTGATGGAGTTTTAGAAGAAGCCGGTCATGGGGGACACGGTCAAAGGCTTTGGAAAACTCCAAGGCAACAGCGTCGATCTGTTCTCTTTGATCCAGAGAGTATGCTATGTCTTGTGTTGTCAGGATCAGCTGGGTCTCACAAGAGTGCCCTGGTCGGAAACCATGTTGAGCATCATTCAGGATGTTGTTGTCATCATAGTGGTCCATAATGTTGCTGAATATTACATGCTCTATCAGCTTGCTGCAGATAGAAGTGATAGAAACAGGGCGGTACTTGGAAGCCATGCTTTTGTCTTCTTTCTTGAAGATGGGCGAGATGTTTGCACAACGCCAGTCAGAGGGTACCATTCCCGTGTCAAGGGATTGTTGGAATATAAAAGCTAGGATTGGTGCAATATCCTTGGCATAATGCTTCAGTATTCTTCCTGGTATGCCATCTGGTCCAGTAGCTTTACTGGCATCTAAGGATTCCAGCAGTGTGGTGATGCCATCTGACGAGATCTCGATGCGGTCCATTTCTGGGTACATAGGCTGTCCAAGATTGGGGATATGTGAGTGATCCTCGATGGTGAAGACCGACTGGAATTGACTGTTTAGGGCAGTAGCCTTTCCTTTGTTGTCCTTTGCTGTCTGATATATATATATATATATATATATATATATATATATATATATATATATATATGTATATATACACACCCACCCACACACACACACACACACACACATGAATATATATATAGATGTGTATTTATTTCCACGAGAGTTACCAAAGCTGTTGTATATGTTATTTCCTTACAATTATATATCTATATATATATTTATACACAACAGTTTTGGCAACTCTCGTGGAAATAAATACAATGTGAAAGGAAATACTATATAGGCCCGGTGGGGTGAGGGTGTGTAAACCTACATATGATTTTTCTCTTTACATGTCCAAGATACAACTTTAGAATCACGTTTCGCATTTTTGTAGTATGATTTGAATATTGTGCGAGCGAGCGAAGCGAGCGAGCAAAAAATTATTCAAAATTTGTTAGGTCGCAATTACATTGTAATATAAAAACGGGGAAACACAATTCTGATGGGGTTTCATCTGCAAAATTTCACAATGAAAATATATTTAATAAGCTATACTTTTAATAGGAGCGAGCGTAGCGAGCGAGCATTTGGGAATATTGGCTCTAAGTCACTTTGGATTAGGGGCACATGTTATGGAAAAGGAAACGTGGTACTTATCATGGGGAAAAGGACTCTGATTAGAAAAATAAATGAATGTGTAGAAAAGGGTAGAAAAGACAGTTATAAGAGGTGAAAAGGGGCATTTATAAGAACGGGGAAAAACGGGGGAAAAAATAACAAGAGCCACAAAAGACTTATGACTTGACTTGGACTTGCAAAAAATGACTTGCAGGTTTCTTACAAAAAGAGCCATATCTAGCTGCAAAGAATCGGTGCGGCTTTATGTAGCAACAGGTACCCATATTACTACAACTACAATGTAAGGCAGTGGAGCTGGAGGCAAGAGGAGCACAATGCCCCCCCCCCCCAAAAAAAAAAAACAACAAACAAAAACAAAAACAAAACAAAACAAAACAAAACAAAACAAAACAAAACAAAACAAAACAAAACAAAAACAAAAACAAAACAAAAAAAAAAAAAAAAAAAAAAAAAAAAGGATTTCTCATTTCGCTCGCTTGAATGTGCCCATAATTTACACCAATTAAGGTAATATTTTCTGAAATATTCCCCCAAACTCGCTTAGGCTCGCTCTCCTTCTTACAGTTATAATGAAACCAAGCAGATCGCTTAAAGTATGTTGATATCGATGTAATCCTAAAGAAAAACGACAAGGTTATTGTACGAATTAAAAGATCATTCGACATTCCCCACAAATTAATTTGATGTTGACATTTGCATTATATTGCTGTAAATATTGAACAACCCAAGAACTTCAGCATTGGAAAAAAATCTGAAATTTTTGGCTCGCTCGCTTCGCTAGCTTGCAAATGAATCATAGACCATTACACATAAGTGCTTATTGGGGATGCTGAAGCAATGTCCAGAACCAAAATAAAAATCAAGAAGGTGATGATATGTTAATTATACTGTAGGGTAATACCAATGTCACAAAATTGTACTTTTATTTTCACTTTATGTTCACCCCTTGTAGTTGTCCCTTTTTCCTCCAAAGTGCCCATTTTTTGCTGGAGGCCCCCACTTTGGAAGACACTCCGCCGCCCCTGTGCACCGATATACGTTGCATTATTCTGTATAAACCTAAATAAAAAACCTTTCAAATCAAGGGGGATTAGGTGTCTGAAAAGATAATAAAAGCGTTTTTTCATCCTTTTTAAAGGAGAATGAAACCCTGGGGGAAATCAATTTTAATGAAAAGAGAGGATAGAGAGAAGCAATTTTTAAAAAGTTCCATCAAAGTCAGGTAGATTTTATTTGTTAAAATGCCCATATTTAATGCTATTGCGATTTATTTCCAAAATGGGATCGCAGTCGATCGTATAGTGTGCCTTGGGCTTAAAGGTCAATTGTACTATAGGTCCACTATTAATGACCTTTATCTGCACCAGAGCAACAAAAAAAATTGTAATTACGAACTGGCTTATTGAGTTATTGGATACGTTTAGGATTTATTTTATTTTGTTTTATTTTAGTTTGTTCTTTCTATCTGTAAAGGCTTGATAAGCTGACGCCACTACATAGGCAATTATGACACAAAATAACAGATAATAAAACTTAAACTTGTATAAAATAATGATTATTGAAAAGGAAACATTTCTCTTCTTCTGGCGGAGATCCTTTTTATTTTCATTGTAACACCTTTGCATTCCTTTTATTGAAAAAAAAAATGCTTTGAGTTTTCGCCTACAGAAATTAATAAATTTGATATTCTGTAATGAATGGGATGAATGATTCCAAACAGAGGTACCGGCATATTGGCAATAATACATAATGAATTCAATTATTGTGCAATGATTTTGTATTTTTGGGTTTCGGGGTTGTTGTTTTTTCCTAATTTAAAATCAAGCATAATTGATCAATAATTACTAAAAGCAAAATGAACATGAAAAGGTTTACGGTTCACCATGTGGTTAGTCCTGAAAAGGACTGTTGGGTTTAGAGGAGGAGAAATAGAGAGAAGAGGAGGAGAAGTGGAAAGGCGAGAAATATGAAGCGAGAGAGTAAAGTAATCTTTCTTGAAATTGGGTGAAGTCCTGAGAAGGACTGTAAACCAGAAGAGATGAGAAGAGTAAAGAAGGCCATAAGGAAAAAACAACAAAACAAACAAAATGAAATTAAAAAAAACTTAAAGGAGAATGAAACCCTGGGGAAATGCCCAATTTAATAAAAAGAGAGGATAGAGAGAAGCAATTTTTAAAAAGTTCCATCAAAATCGGTTACGAAATGAAAAAGTTATGAAAATTTTGTATTTTTTGGGGTATTTTATTAAGAGACTTCATTGGCATTGACATCTAAGTTTGAAAAGTCTCAATTTGCTTTCTATGGCGATCCTCAAATGGGCAATGTTGCTTCAAAGTGGCAGGTTTAGTAGTACAACTCTCAATATGTTTTGCACACAAAATTTCATATTTTCCAAATTATCTCTCAAGATGCAGCTCGTCTTCTTCTTAGCTCAAGATATATCATGGGAAAATGTATTTGACACAACATATGTTGAGTTCACAAAAAGACAAGCAGCATCTTTAGAGATAATGGAGAAAATATGATTTTTTTTGTGTAGAAAACACATTGAGAGTTGTACTACTACTAAACCTGCCATTTTGAAGCAACATTGCTAATTTGAGGATCGTCATAGAAAGCAAATTGAGGCTTTTCAAACTTTCATAACTTTTTCATAACTGACGCCTGATGCCCGAATATCAACTTTTCAATTTCTGAATTTGTAAAACTTTTAGTAGTGAAAAAGTACAGAAGTTACACAATTATCTGGGAACCTCGCTGCCCAAATATGTGGATATTCTGGCACCTCGCTGCTCGAATATGAAGTGGTGGTTGCTCGAATATAGCAAAAAATTAGCCACTTTTTCCTTTTTTCCCTTTTCCTTTCCTTCTTTTCCTTTCCTTTCCTTTTTCTTTTTCTTTTCATTTTTCTTCCCCTTTCTCTTTGCCCCTTTTCCTTTTCTCTTTTCTCTTCCCTCTCCCTTTTCCCATTCCTTATTTTTTTTGCAGACAGAGGTGGCGCATTTGCCGACAGCGATTTTGAGGGGGGGGGGGGGATGTCACCCCCACACCCCCTCTAGCGACGCCCCTGATGGAGTGACTATTTTTGGACAGTTTGACAAACTATGGGCCCCTCTATTTTCCACGGTTCGCTTCATTTTCATACTGATGTTATTGGACCTCTAATATGCTTTGTCCACCAGGAATGTTGTTTACAAATTTATTTCCATACAATAAATTCATTGTAAATTCACGAAATAGAAAGAAAGCATTCAACCCATGTGTCTATGGTTTAAACACTGGCGTTTCGCCAGGGGCCACGGACGGATGACTGTCCACAATCAATTAGCGGTAGAAAAAAGGAGATATACAGGTGAAAAATAATTGCTTCTCTTGTTTGTTTCGGGTCTCTGACGATAGACTTTTTTCCAATACAATGACACGATGATTACCAGTCAAGGGAGTCCAACTCTCAATAGACCGCTTCGGTAATGTATGCAAATTTTATACATACCTTTCAAACAAAGGTTGTTCTTGACAACCTAAAAGCTTGCCGGAGGCTTGCCGGACATAGCAACAAGTAATGTATGCAAACTGGATTCCAATCATTGAGGCTCATTTATAAAAAGCAAGTTAATGGAATAGCTCGTCACTAGGTGCTCAGAGAAGAAGTGCATAAATTTGTATACATTACAGAAGCGGTCTGTTGGCCTGCAAATATGCATTGATTATACTTAACCTGCCGTGACAAGCTACAATTCAAATTCCAATGTTGGAAATTGAGGAAACAAAGCAGAAACTGGAATTTGCTTTTCATTGTCCCGCAATCGAGAGTTGACCGGGGGAAAAAAACAACCTTACAATCGACTGACCCAACTACCAATTTGCGATTCAAATAATGATCTCATTTCTCAAACATTAATAACTGTCCTATTCTTGGTCCGATTTCTTTCAAACTTTCATCATTATGGTTTTCTTTTTCCTGATTTTTACACAAATCAACTGATTACAGAGTTTGGATTGCCCTTGAATAGGTTTTGCAGATGTTTATAAAGAATACAGATATTAATTGGCATCTTTATGAATCTTACGATGTCAAGGTTGTTTCGTAAGAACCTATCAATTTTGTCTTTTTTCAATATGGCCACGAAGATGAAAAAAGAGGAAAGTGCAGTTTTATCACTTACTTGTTTTGCATCTGATTATAAGTTTATTTTGGAAAAATAACATTTATTTGTAAAAGGAGAGTGTTTTTTGCTTCATCAGGATATTGCTCATGAATAACTCTGCAATAAGAAGATATTTTCTGTTTAAAATTTCCAGCATATCAGTACTAAATTCCACACTTTTATACAAAGTTATAAGCTTCAAGATACAACGTAAACTTTAAAATGCCATTAGTCACATCTTAAAGCACAACGGAGGCAATTTTGAATGTGACGGCCATCTTGATGATATGAAGTGACCCAACTATTCTGCCTATTTATAACCAGCTTGCAAATAGCTTTGTTTTAAAGCCCAAACTAAAGTTGCATGCAAGTAGGCATTTTAACGGGGTAACCTCGCTAGTCATAAGGACTGCTATTCATAAGGACAGCTATCCATAACGCGTGACTAAATGAATAGCGGTTTTGTAGGAATAGCGGTCCTTCTGAATAGCGAGCAAACCATAGACAAATTTCCTCACTATCCATAAAGACATCCATTCATAGGGACCACTATTCATAACTACTCATAAGGACCGCTATTCATAGCGTGTGTTAAATGAATAGCGGTTTTATATGAATAGCGGTTCCTATTAATAGCGAGCGGACCCGATTTTAACACTTTGGCAGTTATTTTGAATTTGTTGAATTTGGCCAACCTCTGTGAGGGAATTAATCAAATTTAATCGTCTCGAATGGGCTATCGATGGGCCTAAAGTGAGCTTTTTATATAACCTTGCTTTTTCTATCTCTCTCTTTGTCTCTCTCTGTCATTCTCCCATTCTCTGTCTCTATCTCTCTCTTTCAATATCACATTCTCTCTCTCTGTCTCTCTTTCATTCTCCTATTCTCTGTTTGTCTGTCTCTCTCTCTTTCATTATCACATTCTCTCTCTCTGTCTCTCTTTCATTCTCCCATTCTCTGTCTCTATCTCTCTCTTTCATTAGCACATTCTCTCTTTCTCTCTCTCTCTCTCTCTCTCTCTTCCTCTCACCACCCATCTCTATGTTCTTCTACTCCTCTCTTATCCCTGTCTATCTATTCTCCTATCTCCCACTCTTTCTCTTTTTCATATTTATATTGTGATTCATTCCCCCCCCCTGTTTTTTCACTATTGCAAACCATTTCTAGTGAGTCATCACAAACAAATAGTCTAATCATAATCCTCCCTCCTCCCTCAAAGCAAATAGAATATCTTATAATAGTAAGTAGGAATATGAATGCATTATTGATATATATATATATATATATATATATTTGCATGAATATAGATCAAATATATCCGGAGGAGACCAGGATAGTATATTCGACGCTTCATCATTCTTGACCTAGACGACAAACATTGATCAGACTATAGATCAATGTTAAATGAAGAAAATGTCAGTCAGAAATTTGGCCACCACGGCTAAATTATTTTCTGTAACTGAGTTTGGGGCTAGGGCATGCAGGGTAAAATGGAAAGGAAACGCCATGAATGACAATTTGAATAATCACTTGGCACAGCAAAGCATAGTCTTGATGGTTTAACGACCTTATGTTTGTTCTCCCACTTAGTATAAACCAAAACAAAGAATTTCTCTAAAGCGAAAATAAGTCAGAAATTTTTTTCAAATGTTAATAATTATTGCAACACTATTCGTCAAATAGTCGTGAGCTAGTCTGGAACATGCGTGCTACTTTGCAGATGCCATGCACTGCACGCACTGGTAGGTTACGATTAAGTTGGGTAAAGTTCACGGAGTGTTTACGAATGTTGCCAAAAAATTTTGTCGTGCCAAAAAATCAAATATGTTTGAAATTTTGTCACGCATTTCAAGCATTGGCCCGTATCCTCCAGCATCCTCTCTCACGCTGCCACGAATGCTTCCCACATGCTGACACGCAAGATGCGGAAACCATGCGGAAACAAAAATGCGTGCAAGTGTAAATGGGGCAGTCCCTTTTGTGTCTTCTGGTTTGGAAATTTCCTTCGAAATGACACAACAATCAGCTTGATTCCCGGCTCGAGATCTAGCTCCATCCCTCTTTTTAATTTTACATTGTTATAACGAAAAACATAAAATTACAAAAAAAGGACATTTAAAAAGTCTCATACAGTTATTAATTGTGAACTGTGTCATGGAGCGGAATACTCCTGTGAATTGAATTATTAGATTATGAACTATACTTAACCACCCCCCCCCCCAAAAAAAAACAACAACAACAAACAAAACAAAACAACAAACAAACATTGGATTCAGGAATATAAATGAACAGTTTGGACTTTAATCTTAATCAGATACTTCAAAGAAGTTATTGTTTGTATTGTTTAAAAAAGAAATATTCAAAGTCCGACTTGAATAATATACATAGAAAATATGGCAATGGTAAAAATTTGAGCATTTGCTTGAGCGCAAGCATTTACTATGTAGCATTTGCTTGTTTTGCTTCCAAGCAAATGCTAGTTTTTATCGATACGGCCCAATACGTCACTCTGGGCGCCTTTTGTTTCCTAAACCTGGGAGAGAGTGACTTAAAAAACAAAATTAATAGCGAATGCAGGCCAGATTTGTTAGAATGAACAACCCACCCCTACTCACACAGCCACACCCTCTCCCCTCTCTCTTTCTACCCCCCCCCCCGTCTCTCTCTCTCTCTCTCTCTCTCTCTCTCTCTCTCTCTCTCTCTCTGTAAGGATTTCTCCCTTTTTATCCCCTTTTCCGTTCTTTGTCCAATTTTCTGATAATTTACTTTTATTCATGTGCATTCCTACTACCGAAAAAATAAATTCAGATTGTTGAAAGGGGAAATTTTAGAAAAACAAACTGCATTTTTAAAATTCATGTGACTGTTCTTGGGTTTTGAAGCTGACTGAAATTCTGCATTTTTGTTTCACGTAGCTCGTACAGCGCCATCTAATGATTGTGACGAGGTTATCCATTGCTCAAAATCTTCAGATTTTTTTTTTTAAACAATGATCATCTTTATAGGTGGGGGAGGATTCACCGAAAATGACTGAATCTAATTGCTAATGACTTAAATATGTTTGTACGTTCATATGCCGAGAAGAGGTCGATATATTCAGTAAAATTGAATGTAATCTCAATGTCCAATACTAGTAATCAATAATGAACTTCCGAATGCTATCGCAGACCTTTTCACAACTAACAATACACTCCACAACTACCCAACAAGACAATCAAACTTTTTCCATCTTCCCCGCACGAGAACGCTCTTAGCACACAAAATATTCGTCTTTACAGGTCCCAAATTTTGAAACAGTCTCGATCCAAATAGAGAGACTGTACCATTTTAAAAAAGAACTGAAATCTCTTTTGCTGAACCCTTATCGTACTAGAATGCTGCATGGTTGCTGATCTCGATCTGCACTTCGCTTCTCTCTTCTCTCTTCTCTCATCTCTCTTTTCTCTCTCTCTCCCCCCCCCCCCCTCTCTCTCTCTAATTATTTAATCTTTTTATGTTCTCTTCTGTTTCCATCTACCGATTCCGTCCTTTCTTCATTTCTTCTCATCTTAATCTCACCAATTCTACTATCCAGCTCCTTTGCTTTGCTAAATGGGGACCTAACTCGACAAGCCTCGCTTTTAATAGGTTCCCCCACAAGTGTATAATTATACTTTATGCGTTTTTAACCTATACTGGAAGATATTTATTACTAAAATATACTGAGCTGTTATTATGTATGTATTATCCTTTATATTATGCCATTTGATTTATATGCTTATATTTTGCTTTCTCATGTACATACATTATGTAAACCGACTGTGGAAACAAATAAAATCAAATAAAAAAAGCCTAATCTAGGCTTACTCTGACATACATTTATGCGTGTCCTTTATTTGTATTTTTATTCTCTCCATTTTTTCTTCCTTTCACCACTGACTCCCCAATTCCGTTTATGTGTGCAGGTCAGGTGTGTTAGAATGATCTTGTTATTCATTAAATGTGGGGGGGGGGGGGGGGGGGTGCTCGTTATATCTCTGTCTTACCCCTACTCACCGAATATTTTACCCCTCCCCTCTCTTTCTCTCTCTCTCTCCTCTTTCTTTATCTCTCTCTCTCCTCCTGAGATTTGGGTTTGTTTTATGCAGAGCGCGTTGAAAGAGAGAGTTGTGACACGCGCAGAGCTATACATACAGAGAGTCGCGACACTGGAGGTCGCTTCTGATTGGTCAGTCATTTTATGGAGCTTCAAATAGTTCCCTCCCATAGAGAATGTACGTGAAAGGGAACTATTGGGAGCTTCATGATACGCCATGTTTTAAACAAAGGCCGTGTACGTGAAGGCTTATTATGCGCGTGTCACAACTCTCTCTTTCTCCGCGCTCTGGTTTTTTTGTATACAGCGCCACCTAATGACGAGGTTATCCATTTCTCGAAAAAAAAAAAAGGGCCCCATCTTCAATTCATTTCAATCCAAATTAACATTTATTTTCTTACATCGTTTTTGTGGACATTTACCATAATTTTGTTCACATAGTACAATATAATATAAAGTAAAATATATAAAATTAAATAACTTTAAATACAAGGAAGAAGGCTCGAATCCCAGTAAGCTTACACTTATAACGGGTACGCCGCCTGAGAACACAAGTACGATGTAAATAGAAGAAAAGAAGAGAGGAACAGACAAAAAAGGGAGAGAAAAGGATAGGGATGTATAGTTATTCTTTCTTTTAGACATGTTAGGGGTGAAGGTAAGGGGATTCACAGCAAAATGACTGGATCTGATTACTGATGTGTGGCCCTTAGTTTCCGAAACGTGAGAGCGTGACTTGAATATGTTTGTACACTCATACCCCGAGAGGCCTGGAGTCAATATAGTCAATAAAATAAGGCATCTAGCTAGCTCGATGTGTCGTACATGTATATTTGTCCTTTTTAAAAATTCTCATGTAAATTTCCATTCTCTTAGTTGTTGAGGAAGGAATAGATTTGTTTTATACAGGGGTTGTGTTAAAACATAAAATGTGCAATGCTTATAATTATCAAGGGTGTATGTATGATTAAATATCTTCTTTAGAGAAGATAGAAATTTATGATTTTTTTTTTAGTACAGAGCGAAATAGGAGAGGAGCTTGCAAGATACGTCACGGAGTTGCCAATTTGTGTTTAATCGATTACAGCTTCAAAATGTCATAACTTTCTTGTTTTCATCCGATTTGTTCAAATATTTACTGATCTGCTCTCTCAAAATTTTCGGCTTCTATCATTAAAACCAACTTGATATTTTGATTTGATTTATTTATTCTCCACTTAGGGGTTGGATTGCCCTTGTCAGCTAATAGCTGTTTTTCAAAGGGGTCCAAGCCAAAACATTAAAAATAACATATGAACGAACAAATATACTCATAACAAGCAATCATAAAAATATGAAACATGTACAAAGTAACAAAATGTTAAAACAAAACCAAAAATAAATATGACATTATACACTGGTGAATGTAAAGAGTCAAACAAGAACAAAACAAAAACAATACAGACAATATCCTAAGAAAAAGAGAAAAGTGGGTGAACGAGAAAAAAAAATCTCTATATATGTATATATATCAGGGTGGATTTCCCCTTTCGATAACCCCTTTCTTTTTCTTTTAAATTCATCACTGGTATTACTATTTTCACCACTGTGTTTTTAACATTGCCATTTTTATGTGTGGCATTCTTACCTCTGACATTTCTACCACTGACATTTGCACCTTTGACATATTTACCTATGAAAATTTTATTTATTGAAACATGGATGCGAGAGTGGGTCTTTTCATTTTTCACCCCCTTTGTTTCTCTTTCTTACGCTCTTCCTTCTTTTTGATGCTCTTTTTATGGAATTCGGGGGATGAACATGCCCCTCCCCATAACTACGTCACTGCCAAGGAATGATGAAAAGCATTTTCAGATCTCTTATTCACCACGATGCATAAAAATTGGGATCATAATTAATGTCAAAAGCCCTTTTCCAATAAGCATATATTTTCCCAATTAGTCCCAAATTTTTACGGTACCAGAAAGAAGCATGACTAAGATTTAGCGTCTTGATCTTCACAGTCCTCATCTGCCAGCCTGATACTATTGATACAGATGCATCATCAAAGTGCAATTAGAATGTCTAATGATATCAAATTTGTCTAAAGGCAGATTTAACAAGAATATCTCAATAACCTTGTCTAATATACACTCTTTGAGATTAAAAAAATAATGTACAGTCACTAAGTTCTTTATATCATCATCTGTGTTCATGTGTTTGTCTATCATCGTCTTAATAAAGATTTCAAAAATCAATATTCATGACAAGCTCCGAGACAAAACAAGATCCATACAAATAAGATAGATATTAGCCACAAAAGTTGGTTACCCATCTTGTTCTCTTAAATTCAAGACAACCTACGTAAAAAGGTTACATTGTTATGTAACGATCGAGGTGACATGTTAAAGCATCGATTTCTAATCATTTCTGTCCTGGGGCGGACTGGCCATGGGGAATTTGGGGAGTTTTCCCCACTGGCCTGTCGGGGTAACCTCGCTAGTCATAAGGACCGCTATTCATAACGCGTGACTAAATGAATAGCGGTCTTGTACGAATAGCGGTCCTTCTGAATAGCGAGCAAACCATAGACAAATTTCCTCGCTATTTTTAAGGACATCTATTCATAAGGACCACTATTCATAACTACTCATAAGGACCGCTATTCATAGCGCGTGTTAAATGAATAGCGGTTTTCTATGAATAGCGGCTCTTATGAATAGCGAGCGGATCCTGGCCTGTCAATATTTTTATTAAAAAGGGCCAGTTATACAAAAAAGGGTCCAGTTGCTCCAAAATTTTTCCAACCGAATTTTAGTCCCAGTCAGACCCTGTTTATGTCCCCTCCCCCCCCCCCCCCCACACACACATACACGTTTTGCACCCCTTCTTGTAATGAACATGATTGTAAGGAAGGGTCTTTAATTAGAATTAGTTCACATTTCAATTCAATTAGCTGATTTTAATGCAAGCATATATCATTCGCATCTGACATTCCATACACGGATAGAAACACAAAATTATAGGAAAACAATAAATCTATAGATCTACAGTAGTAAAATGTAAGAAAAGTAACAAAAAATAAAATAATAATGTTATGTAGTGTCAGAAGCACTTAATATAAACACACGTAAATGCAGACAGGGAATGAGAAATAGTAATTCCGCTAGGAAACTTTAATATATTATGTATATCGCTCTGTGAAAAAAGACATAATGTATGAATGGAGCTGAAAATTATTTTCATTTGAAAAATGTTAAGAGGCCTATATACATGTACGGTATATTCCGACGCGTACAAGGAAAGACAAAGGTGAAACAGAGAATCGAAAATGGGTGCCGTGTCAATCATTCCTAAAAACAAAAAGTAATTTAGCTTGGATATGAAACTTAAAGATGTTTTATTTTTAAACTCCACTTGTAATTTGATCCTTGTTATAATCCGTACATTTCATGAGTCGAATGACAGCTTTAGTAACGAACGCACAGAGATTGTTGAAGATAATTAATTGGTTGATATGAGCTAGGAATAGTGACAGGAGCATCCTGAGAAGGACATCAACTAGAACTTCTGTCAGGAAATCTATAACTGCCTTAACACGTTGCAAAATGGGAGGAGCGAATTTCAGAGTATTTCTTTTCAGTAATTTCTAAGCAATTTTTGCTGAACTCTTTGACAAATTTGAAAATGCATACGAATCCTTGTTATCTGGTTATTGATTTTTTTTTTTGATCGCTCACAGAGAAGTAGCCAGAAGTTGATCATTAAAGGGCACCTGGGAGTCACCGTTGTTTAGGAGGGGAACGAAAGCATTTTGGGGAAAATCGTAAAATCACATGTTCATATTATTCTGTGAAGAAGCGAATTTTGAAATATTTGATATATTAATGCATTTTAGTGTTACTATGTATTAAATTATAATGGATTAATATTCAGCATTTTTTTAAATTTTCGATTGGGGTACCTGGGTGCACCGGATTTTATTTATTTATTTATTTATTTTTTTATTTATTTTTTTTTTTGGGGGGGGGGGTGGTTGTCTCCAATTACTCCTTTTCTACGCCGCGGGTTGTTCCTTTACTGTGTTCTCTTGTTGGCTAACTAAGCTAATAAGCAGGTTTTGTTCTCCATCACGTGTTCAAAATGATAGAGTGACGTTCGAGAGTACATCGCGACAATTGGGGAAAATGATACAGCAATAGATTTTCTGATGTTTCACCCACAGTTTTAATGTGAATAGTTTAACTGAACTTTCTTCGGACGCGTTATATATATATATATATATATATATATATATATATATATATATATATATATATATATATGTATGTATATATGGATGCGGGCTTACTCAGCACTAGGGCGAACTCGGCCTTGGCGGAAAATCGCGGCTGAGTGAGCCCAGAGAGGTGAATTGATCGCAAACACTTGTGTTGAATTTCGCATTTAATTACACATTTCAAAATACTTAAATTCAAATTATTTGATAACAATGTGTAAAATGATTAGCAAAGAAGTAATTTTGACGATTTCAAGAAGGAAAATTATACAAAACATGAAATTTAAGGCTAAAAAAGGGTACGGTGCGTAGCGTGGACTTCAACTCTTGAAACATAGTCACCGCGCAGTGCCGAGTTAGCCCTAATGCCGAGTTAGCCCGACCCCATATATATATATATATATATATATATATATATACCGATGACGCTTCTACAAAATTAAAGGAGCATGAAGTATGATGGTAGCAATATCCTTTTGCGTTGATGTAATCCAGACAGTAGAGGATACGTGGTACCTTGAGACCTGTTAAGAGGAGGTTACAGATTAATAAGAGGATGATCAGAGAATACAGTAAACAGATGAAAGAATTTAATTTCCTACTTTAATTTCAGTGTGCTTCACTGCCGGTCCATGCGTCGTACGGACTAGACCAGCAAATTTTGTGTTTTTTGTAATCAAAATTTTTATAAAAAGGTAAAAAATGATCTTACCGCAATATAATTCCATACATGATGTTTCCTTACTGTCATTATTTTCTTATTAAAATGTACAAACAAGATTAACCAGTGATTATTTCATCTTGCAATAATAGATCATTTTGGTACTGACATGTTGTTGTTTTTATTTTTTGTTTTTATATAGCTAATAGTGATATTCATATCTTTGACATTTTATTTATTATCAGATAATTAAGTACATGACTATTCTTGATACACTCTAAAAAAGGATTGGTCAGAATGACCAAAATATGGGTCAATTCCAACCAAAGCTATTGGTGAATATGTGTCCGACCGACATATTGGTTAGAATAACCAATCCAAGTTTGGTCGTCTTTTTCAACCAATAATATTGGTTATAATTCTAACCAATCTCCCAGTGGTTATTCCAACCAATACAATGGTTGTGCTCATTTCTTAACCAATTTTTCTTGGTCATTATATAACCAATAATGTTTGGTCATTAATTTGGTTATTTTTTCTTTCCAACCAATAAGATTGGTTATAATTCTAACCATTCTCCAGGTGGTTATTCCAACCAATACATTGGTTGTGTTCATTTCTTAACCATTTTTTCTTGGTCAATATATAACCAATTATGTTTGGTCATTAATTTGGTTATTTTTTCTTTCCAACCAATAAGATTGGTTATAATTCTAACCATTCTCCCGGTGGTTATTCCAACCAATACAACGGTTGGTTTCATTTCCTAACCAATTTTTCTTGGTCAATATATAACCAATTATGTTTGGTCATTAATCTGGTTTAGCACCAATAAAGTAACTGCAGTGGTTATGATAGCATGTTAACCAATCATCTTTGGTCAATAATTTGTTTCAGTAACCAAAATTCATTGGTCATTATAGCATGTTCACCAACCATTTTTATACCATGTCACAAAATTGGTTATATATCAAACTACTAGTATATCATTTGGTTCAGTTAGTATTTCTTACACATGTTAAACAAGAGAGCATTCTTAGTATATATTGACTGCACGATACACATACATGTTCACTTCAAAATGGCATTTATTAACTCAGAAAAAGCACTGACAGGCACTTGCATGGTTTAAACTTTGCACAGATCAGGAATCTTTTCCACCAGAATCAAAGTGAAATGGAATGCAATAATAATTATTACATTAATTCATAAGATTTTTATGCATTGCATAAAATGTAATTTGACAAAAATTGCCACTAAACAAACACTGCCTAGACTGACAATGTTTAATGTGTTGTACATGTACATAGACTCACAAACAACCAGAAAACACAATGCCTCTGGCACACACCTTTGGGGGCACAAGAAGAAAATTCATGCCTTTTCCAAAATGCTATCAATAAACTCACATACATGTAGTTGAAAACTGTTCACCTAACATTATGAATCCAGTATCCATACATAACAGTATGAATGCAGTACATAGAAGGCCAATACCACGCATTTGTATCATACATGTGTATATATACTTATATTAAGATCAGAATTCTTCAGGTCACCAAATTATGACATTTCAATCTTAACACTTTCAGTACCAAGTTTACCAACACAATGAGAAATCCAATATACTGTACTTAAAACATATCCACATGTTCATGGTAATGAGAAGGCTAACCTACTAACAGTTATAACCCACCCAGAATGCCTCCAGCTTCACTATCACAGATGGCATCCTTCAACGGGTGCCATTCTTAGTATGAATGCAGTATTAATACATACAAGGCTAGTACCAGGCATTTGCATCATACATGTACATTGTATATACACTTGTATCAAGATCAGCATTCTTAAGGTCACCGAATTGTGACATTTCAATCTTAACACTTTCAGTACCAACACAATGAGAAATTCAATATACTTACAACATATCCACATGTCCATGGTAATGAGTAGGCTAACCTACTAACAGTTATAACCCACCCAGAATGACTCCAAATTCACTATCACAGATGGCATCCTTCAACGAGTGCCATTCTTACCTCACTGGATTAGATATTTGCAGTCACGGAACTAACCAGAACAGGAAAAAATAATTTCATATTTGTGACTTTACTGAACTTCAGCAACATTTAACCCACAGCAGTGCAGTGTCTGTTTTTAGTGACACTTTCAAAGTACAATGCATATTCTGATCCAGAATGCTCCGGAATTACACATTATTATACATAACAGGAAGAACTAAAAATCACATAAAATGTTTAGCCTATTCCTGATGCAGTGCATTGTACAGTTTACAAATAAGAGCAATTTGATTGTAACAGCTCTATAAATTCACAACACAGCGTAAAATACATAATCGCTATTTTCATGAGCAAATAAGCAATATTTGAGTTAGATTTTGCAACTTTCTTTAACATCAGTTCATATTATATACATTTTTTTTCAAACTCTGTAGGAATAGAAAATTAGAATAAGTGTAGACAATCTTAGGAGGAGAAGCTGATTTATTTAGACCACCATAAAACTAGACACAAGACAAAAAGTCAATAGTCTGAAAATTGTTTTATCTTTTATCTTATTTTAATTGCCAAAGCAATCAGAAATAGAGTACCACATTGGCTCACATCGCGCACTTTTGTCTTGAATGCTGGTCATTTGCGCATTTCAAACCAATCATAAGTACGGCTTTAAAATTTGTTATGACAATTAACACAGTGAAGAAGATCAAAACATTATGAATCAAAAAAACAAAAAAAAATCAAAGGAAAGAATTTTTCTAGGTTACTCTGTTGGGTAATAGGACTGTCAAACTGATAAGCTTGGGCCCAACTTACAATAACTGCAACATCACACTATATGATATGAAGTTCCTTTAAAAAAGTGCATAAGTTCCTTGATGCGGCTTGTAGTGATGTCAAATGGTGTTGTTATTTCATACATGCCCTTCTGTAGCAGGGTCCATGCATCTCTGGTTTCCGACGGATATTCCACATTCAAAACAAAAAAAGTTTTGAAGCAAGTGTCTACTGCTTTTGTCAGGTCTCCCAGCTGATATATTGTGTCATTATACAAGCAGTAGAATTCTGTAGCTGCTAGAATGCTTGGGCCAATCACCAACACTTGCGGCTGCCTCGTGATGCCTCGCTGCTGGCACTCATGATTCCTGGCTGCAATGTACGTTGCAAGGTTTGTTCCAGGCTGTTGATCATTTCAAAATAAAAGGGAAGCCTACATTGATATTTGTGAAATTTTAACCAACTTTTGACACTGAATTGAAGCAAAGAATTCTAACGACTCTGATGAATAAGAAAAAACATGGTAATAAAATAGGGGGAATGAAAAGATCAGGTATAACAGCTGAAGTATCTGAGCTAAAGACAAAATGCAGATTGTACTACAGACATAACATACATGTATACACCTGTATATGTCCATCGTGTAGACAAAAGTTTTCTTTTGATAAATTCAAAAAGACAAAGGTGTGAAACTTGTCAAGATCTTCGTCTGGTGTAGGAAAGCTGATGAAATGAATAAAAGCAGATGATGTTCTTTATTACTGCTGTGAACTAAAAGATCAATCCCCAAACCTAAACAAATACTGTTTTATGACCCATCGAGTATATGTAACTAGAGAAAGACATAGATGTGAACAAAAGTAAGTAACCATACTTCTGCTAACATGCTTATTCCATGTTTTGAATCTGATCAATGACTTTTAGTCTTTTGAAATTTGGTTTCCTGTGAAAGTGACCCATGCAGATGAATGGATTAACTAGTAAAGCAGCTTGTACCTTTTGTACGTCAATGAAAGACTTGCGTTTCTCAACCTGACTCGGCCTCCACTTGACTTTTCCGTTCACAAGCCGTGATGGGAAGAGGTCTGGTAACAAGTATGCACAGAGGTCAGCAACCTTACCTGTAAAAACAAACATGCAACAAATGAATTCTTCCAGAATGTATTATCCACATTGGCTAGATCATAACCCTTAACGAATGGGGGGGGGGGGGGGGGGGGAGAGCTCTGATGCTCTCCTCAACATTTTCTAAGATTGCATGAAATTTCAAACTGCCGTTTTGGGCTATAAACAAAAAAAAATGTGCATATTGAACATAAATTATACCATCTTGATCTACAAACGTCAGTAATGAAAAAGAGAAGTTCCCCGAGAAAGAGACAGATCCCATCGGTCTAGGCAGAACTGACACAATTAAGGCAACCGAACAACAAGCATTTTAAATTCACTCTTCATCATTCTCTCGCAAGATACAATGCCAACGACAAAATCAACAAAGAAAAAAGTAGAATATAATTTTCCTTCATACATGAACTTAATTCAGCTCTTATGCTGAAAAGAGGGTTGGGCATGAAAGGCAGAACTCGGTCTCGGACGATAGTCACGGATCAACATGGCGTGATCCGGCTGGCTGTCACTCCCCGAAGCCGAGGGCAAGCACCGCAGATAGTAGGTCTAGAGCTATACACTCTAAAAAAAGGATTGGTCAAAATAACCAATGTGTTGGTGAATATGTGTGTCCGACCGAAAAATTGGTCAAAATCAACCAAAATTTTGGTACATTTTAACCAATAATTTGGTAATATTGACCATCATATTGGTCAATCTTCACCAATGATTATTTTGATAAATTTTTTTGACCAATCCTTTTTCATAGGGCTGCATACAAAGTCATCATAGACCATGCGCACATACGTTTTGATCGACACACACCATAGACATATACACACACACCCACACACACACACACACACACACTCAACATGAACGCATATAGCGTTATTAAATCAGTTACTATATTGCACGTAGAAAAAGCACACGCGCAATGCAACTATATTAACACACAGCTTCACACACACATCCATCGCCACGTTCGAAATACAGGTACCCGGTACGGTCTAACAACCAACACAAACTGAATAAGCCAGTTCGTAGATACAATCTGAGCATGAGCAGATAAAGGTCATCTGTACCAAATTCTAAAACCCACTGACACGAATACTTGATATGTGCTCATGAATGTCATGTAATCATTATTCAATTATTCACCAATGGTGCATTCCATGATACCCAGGTGGAAGTATGCTTTTCAAAAGGCGAAACAAAAGCTATTCATGAGGCACATCTATCACTCTGAGAGTGATTATTCTAAAGTGCACAAAGTTGGACATCTCCATTTTTAAAATATCTGTGGATATTTGGGGTCATTTGTACCATGTGCTAACTACGAACTGGTCTATTTCAATCTAACTTAGATCTAACGTTAGTAGCTACTTCAGACTTGCATGTATCCTAGCACAGTAATATTATCAGTCAAGCCAGTAGGCCAGCCAGGTCTAACTCCAGGATACTTGATCCGTACTCAGGACAGGAGTAACGTCAGTCTAGTCAGGTGTGCGACAGCGCTAGCTAGCTGTGCCTGCAGTACCCATATACGTAGATCGTACTCGGAAACTAGTTGGACGTTACTCGTCAGGTCTCACTCAGACACTCTCACCCTAGCTGTTAGTTTACTGTAACTGTTGTAAAGTTAGTCATCATTCACAGTTCACCAGATCCAATTAAATAGTACAATCTTACCTTTAAAAGGTGTCAAGATACTTTTCAAGTCCCCATTCCAAGAGTTTTTCTTCGACGAAGTCGTCCATTGCAAACCGGACCCGATCTGATCTGGAGCAAAAATAACGTAGCTAGCCTAGCGATAGATATAATACGCGCTAGAAATTTGAAGAAAGCGACGCCGCGCACTCTGCGCGTCTGCTCAATGGCGGGAAAATTATACCCATTCAAACACCGCGCTCGAGCGCATGTCACCATAGTGCGCGCATATATGCAAATGAATCCAACTCGAATGACCAAACCAACATACACGACGTACGTTACAGGGGGGGGGGGGGGGGGGGCGACTGAGGGCAACAATGAAAACATACAAGTAGGGCTGTTTGACATAACATAACATTGAATGATGAGTAATTGTTTGAGAGTTCTGTTATGGATCAACTTTTCAAATTTCAAAATTCAATTAACAGACGGCAAAAAACTTTCCACCTAAACAGCCCCCCCCCCCCGGCCCCTCCCTGCCCCCGTCCAAATGCACTTGAACCCTATTAGCCGATTAATACCAACTGTGTTAACTGATCTATTTCCCAATGTGATTTGTATCGTTTAACCAGCAAATTAATATCATAGGGGTCTGATGGGGCCGATGGGGGGGGGGGGGGGCATGTAGGGCTATGCTAAGATATTTGAAGCAAACAAGAAAGAGAAGGAAAGAATGGATGAGTACCGTTGAGGGGTGCAAGGTACATGTATACTAAACTCGTGTAACTTAAGAGCCGGAACTTGAATTAAGTCAGCGCTTCTATAGGACCTACTGGCTGTCAAAACAGATTATTTTTTTTGTTTCTAGTTAGTGACACAAATCAAAACAAAATCATTACCATCGGAAAACAAAATTTTAAAAAATAGATATAGGTCTACGATGGTTCCTATCAATACAAAAAAAAATGGGACCAAAATGGAACCCCCCCCCCACCCCGACACACACACACATCCGGTCACGTGACTCTCACTCATGTTGAAAGCTCTCCTATACTTTACCAAGTGGTCTGACCAATACATTGGTTGTTAATAACCAATATTTCTTGACCATTTCAAATTGTTAATGGTTAACCAATGAAATTGGTACAGTATGACAAACACATTGGTTGAAAATAAACCAATATGGTGTTGACCAACAGGATTGGTCGTTTTTTTGACCAATCCTTTTTTAGAGTGTACTTGCTTTCCACGGTATCATAATTATGCACAAGTCTGCATTCCTCACGAGAACCCAATAGCGAGCAAGAACACGAACGTCTAGTCTTCTTCGCTGAGTTCGGTGCTTACCCATACAGTATTGTTCTATGAATTTGTTTTAACAAACATAGCAGGCTCAACAGAAACATTTATTTCAGTTTGAGATTGTTAATTAGGAAAATAATGTTATACCTTACAACCTATCATGTTAAATGAAATTTGTGGCCAGAATAAGAAAAGATATAACCTCTTTTGCCATTATAGGTTGTTACGTAATTTGCTATATACATAATTTGGTTCATCGCCATTTGGTCCATGCTGATTCTTCCAATATCCAGGTCGTCTAATCACAATTCGTTTTTATCCATTCCCAGTCTGTCTACTATCTAACTTGTATAGTGTCATTTTTGTCTCCACCCAGTTTGTCTCATCCATCTTTGTTACATTTTCCGAACTATATGTTTATCAGTTTG
>CM046835.1:422230-424730 GCA_025618425.1 Heliocidaris tuberculata | reverse complement strand
ATTGAGGTATCAACCCAAAGGCAGACAGAAAGACAGTCGATATTCTCTGAGAAAAACAAATTTCATCTTACCTCGCTTGATATGCATCCATGGCGGCGTCTCTTCATGTTTGACGGTCACGTGACCACCTTCATCTTCTCGACGTAGAAGAGCTTCTTCAAGAAGCTCAGTCCTCCAGTTTGACTCGCTGCATACACACTTTGTCATCGATGTCACAGATACTGGTGGCAAGAATAGTACAATAACATTCATTTTAAAGACATGAATTCATTTAGTATTCTACATGGTATTTACAGGGGCATCTCGACAGCAGGCGGTGCACACATATTCACACTTTCTGACGTCAAAATATCATGGAAAAATTTTATGAACTTTCTTGTCGTTGCTTGTTAATTGGTCCAACACACCTTCCACTCGTTCGACTGTTATAGAGACGCCTCTGTTTTATGCAAGTAAAGGGTATGGATATACAGTATAATAATATTGATAATAATAATTTAAGATTTATAAGGCGCCAAATCCACTTGATGATCAAGTGCTCAAGGCGCAACTTGTGCAAAAGATGACAATAGACAAAAGTGCAATCAATTATAGGCCAAATTAAACAGATGCTTTTTAAGATTGTTTTTTGATCAAGTGCTCAAGGCGCAACTTGTGCAAAAGATGACAATAGACAAAAGTGCAATCAATTATAGGCCAAATTAAACAGATGCTTTTTAAGATTGTTTTTTGAACACTTCACCAGAAGTGCTATTTCTAATCCATTGAGATCCATTAATCCATTAAACAAAGTATAGATGCACTGTGTATATCTAGATTTAAGGCTGTTTTAAGATGGACAACTTTCACTAAAAAGGTTGCATGAAATATATAATTGTACTGGTGTAGACAATAGTATAGAAGAATTATGATTATCATCATTAATAGTAATTTTAATATTCCGTTCTTATATAGTACAAATATCAAATTATGATATGACGTCTCTAATATGCGCTTCCAAAGGGCTTTGGATATATTACCCTGACTTTAACTCCGCAACCGCAGCGCTCAATGCATGCAAGAAAAAAACTCTGCTAGGTACCAACTTACTACACCTGGGTCGAGTGGGGCAAATATATATTAATGTCCTGCCAAAGGACATTAGGGCTGCGGCAGGGAATCGAACCCTGTACCTTATGGTTTACAGTCTGGAGACTTATACCCTAGACCGGAACACCTTTACGTTCGTTATAGGCTAAGCAAAGTCGGTGACGAATTCCATGACAGTTATTTCATACCACTGATAATAAAAATCCCAACAACAACACATGTCCGAGTTTGAAAAATAAGCACAAGAACTGATATTATTGCTAACGTAGGTTGATTGAAGGTAAATGGTCATATTATCATAAACAAAATAGAATAAAACGTTTGCTCAGTTATCTATAATAGAGTAAAACAAATCAAAATTTCACATTGGGGCATTTCCACATGAGAAGGCCCAATCAGCTAATTTTCGATTTATACTAATAAAGATTACTTTAATTGTTCCAAATAGCCAAATCTTGAATTAAAAGAAACTGAAAAAAAAAACTTTTTGCCTATCTCATTCAAAATTTGCACTATGCATGTTTGAAATAACATGACATTTTTTGCTGTTTACTAAATATTTTTGGCAATGTAATGATTATGATGAAATAAATACATTGTTCAATTTGTGTCTCATGCATTCACTTTCATTAGAATCGTGTATGTGTACGCAACATGTGTTCCAAGGTATGAGACATATATCAAACCAGTATTTTCAGGAAGCGTATTTAAAATCTACTACAATATGGGTGTAGTTCCGTTACCATAAAATGGGGGGAAATTTTTCCTTCTAGCTTTAAGAGTGAATATTTTTTTGGGAAACTGAAAATTCTCTGATTTCAACTTGTACCTTCAAACTTCCGATAAACTTACTTGAATATCTTTTCCTGTTTGGCCAAATTTGTGGTAACGGAATTACATGGTAACGGAATCACCATCATGCATAAAAGGTTGAAATGTGATTGAGAAGTTGGAACATGTGTTTTATGCATATATCTTATATGAAGTAGCTCTAACGTGTCATAAATTGCAAAAAAAAAAGAGGCAAAGAATCCAGTATGAATAATGAATGTGTATGTTTACATTACTTTACATATGGTTATAGAAAGGAGGAATGTTTCAGTTTTAGACGACATCGATTTTATGAAAAAGAGCCCATTTTTTTATAAAATACTGTATTGATTTGTTTGTTTGTTTGTTTGTTTTTTTGGTCTTGGTATATGTCGGTTTGAACATTCACCTACCATCATTTACTGATCATTTGTCATTAGAGTTCTGTCAAAAATTTGCAAACTCTTTTGAATTTTCTTTTATTTATATTCTGGCAGACATTGATTACAGAATAAACATTAAAACTAAGGCTGGCTTTAGCTATACAGATGACTTGGGTTTTCCAAATGATTTTCACATACTTGTATGATATAAAATGCAA
>CM046835.1:311041-421730 GCA_025618425.1 Heliocidaris tuberculata | reverse complement strand
GGGATACCCCCCTCCCACAGTAGGGAGATTTTTCATTTTTAGGGTTGCCAGCTTGCGATTTTAAGCATACTTGCATGCTCTATTTTTCTCTTTTTTGCCCAAATAATTGGGGGGGGGGGGGGACTACAGCCCCATCCCCATTTTAATTTTTGTTTGTTTGTTTGTTTTGTTTTTTTGTTGCTATTTGAACCCCTGTGATGTTTTTCCTGGCATCTACTAACGCAATGGAGACCATAAAAAGCAGTCCATAATAACGTCTTTTTAGATCAAGTAACAGTTTAATACACAGTTATATCCAGAGTTATCGTGTGTTTGGTTATCAACTTAATAAGTTACCAGATGAGTTGAATAATATTATATCTTCTCACAATATTTGCACTTGAAATTTTCCTCTCCACTGTGTGTTATTTCTTTTTGGTCTAATTCTAACCACATGTTTAAAAGTCAAGATACTAAAGAAAAGTAACTGGGAATATAAGAAAGATTTGTGATAAAAAGGTAGATTTATGACAGTGTAACATTATGTTGACTTGTATAGTACCACAAATCTTAAATATAGGTAACCTCTATGATGTAAATGATTATACTGGCCATGCCAGTGAAGTAGAAATTAAAATTAAGTTCAACTAAATGTTGCTTATTCAGCCAATTGAAGGTCACGATGTAACTAACTTTCGTGATGTAACCGTAAACGTATACGTTATCATACGTAAAAAATGTGTGTAGGATATACGTAACAACTATCCAAATTGGTAGCAAACTTAAATTTACACCATATATATGAGGTTCTGGGTGAGCTTAGCAATCATTTTTAAGGCCAAAATTGTATTCAAACAACGTTAATGTAACATACGTTACCAATTTGAAACATACATTATGGCCAAATCACATATCGTTAAAAATCGTTAACAGACGCCTGACTAGATGCGATGTTCACAATTGTTTTAATGGTTTTAATTCTTTCTTGTTTATTTATTATAACCCTCCGTTACCAACTTTGAAACTAACTAGTCATCATGTGAAATATTGATGGTATTACGTAAGTGTTATTCCTATGCACATTAAATGTTTACTTGGCAGCCCAAGGGGGGGGGGTTTTACCCCCTAACCCCCCCCCCCCCGTAGATCCGCCACTGCCGTCATAGTGGGCGCCTCTCTGTAAAGGCCACCTGTCACCTATATTGTCTCCTTCTACACGAAGAAATTGTTGAGAAAGAGCACAGGGTCAACTTTTTTTCTGTTTCATTGGTGGCCTAATACCACAGTCACACCGCCAAACCGACCGATTAAGTTGGCCATTGCTGGCAATGTAAATTTTTGTTCGGTCCGTTGTCGGTCTTGCGTCGGTCTTGTTGGTGTGACTGTGGTATTAGGAATAAATGGTTTTGACTGAAGCAAGATACAACTATTGCGATCTAGAAGTTTATTAAGTGACCGCGGAGCGTTTTTGAAAGTGGGGAGGGGGTGGGGGGGTTGGCCTATTTGATTTCACTCATTAATGACAATTTTAGAATCTTTTTCCCGAGGTTTTATGTAACGTGTCTACTGAAAAAAGTAGGGGTGGGGTGGGGAGGCTGCAACCCCCAGCCCCCCCCCCCCCGCCCACTTGTTTAATTCAGTATACAATCATGTAGAAAATCAAATAAATGAGATTCCCTTCGGGAAGTTAATTCCTACGACAGATGTTGGCGAAACCAATGTGAGTGCACGAACCTCAGTGGGGTTGCAGTGCAGTAACCTGTTTGTTCATTTTTTTTAACAAAACCAATACCGTATCGATTGAGAGTCTTTGTATTAATTTAAATGAAGAATGAAATCATTGTGTCTTTTTCCCCCATACAAAAAGACGAAGTTGCTCTCTTCACATTCAACGAAAAATTTATGCATGAAACTTCCCATAATTTACTATTTCAATTTACGCAATATATATGATTTGACTACAGTGTATTTTCATTTTTCATTTTTCTTCTTAGGAGAAGTTTGATCGCAACAAAGTGTTGGAAAACAGGTTAAACAAGTTCATTTAAGCTACGCCTTTTCTCATGTCTTTTAATTTCCCTTACAAACACCTTGATGTCACCCCTTTCAAGCACCACTATTCCGTTTAAAAAATACCGTTCAAAAAAAAAAATTAAAAAACAATTACGAAATGCCTTTTTAAAGATAATGTTAATTTATGATAATGCGATTCCATTGTGAAAGAAGCTGTCTGGAAGCAATTGGGGAAAGATTGATTATATAGTACATATAAGAATTGGTAGATATACTTTGAGGTTTTTGGAATCACCAAAATAAGAAGAAATTGACTTAATCCTGCTGAGAGTCACATGCACTGCACAAAGAAATGTGGGACTATACAAACATGTGGCATGAAAGTTCGACCCGATCATTTCAGCTGTTTCTTGTCATATTCCAAATGAGGGCGTTTGAAGACCAATCCTTTTCAGGGGACATAAATCTTCTAGGGGAACCGACATTTGCTCCGGCGACAATTGCTCCTGCGACAAATGCTCCTAAAAATACGACAGTTGCTCCGCGACAATTGCTCCGCGACAATTGCTCCTGCAATAATTGCTCCGACGTCATTTGCTCCCGCGATAATTGCTCCAACGACATTTGCTCCTGCGACTATTGCTCCTGCGACAATTGCTCCTGCGACAATTGCTCCGTCGACATTTGCTCCGATCGAGCGACAATTGCTCCGCGGCAACTGCTCCGCAGATCAAAATGAATATTATGCGACAATAATGCTTCTGCGACAATGTCTCCGCCGACAAATTTTGCTCCTAAAATCGATTGTTGTTCCGTCCATAGAAATGAGTATGCGACATTTGCTCCTCGACAATTTTGAGATTCATGATGAATCTTACCTGTTTATTAATTCTTTGTAGCCAAACTATAAACTTTTGATATGATTAATTGATTTTTTCAGGGTTTCATAAATGATTTTTATTGAATACCACAATCTTGTGTCAGCACTGTGAAAACAACGAATTGCATGACTGAGATACGTAAAAACGTATATATATATATATATATATATATATATATAATATATATAACTTCCAGCCCGTATGCTCAAAAAAAAAAAAAAAAATTATACTCTGGACTGTATCACTCTGTTGTTTAAATATTCACTTCATCCTTTTTTGCATTCAAACTTGTAGCCTATGAACAACTGTTTTATCGTTTGTTTTGAAAGTTCAGTGGTGTCTCCTTGTTTGTTTTCATTTTTATCTTAAAATAAAACGTAACTTTTTTTTGTGACATCTGTCTGAATATGCTTGTCTTACTTACGGTTATTTGTAAAGCGAAAATTATTAAAGGGTACAAAGAAACATAGGCTGCGACCCATGGATGGAACTGTGGGAGACTTTCAAATTAATGATATTTAGGGCCATAAAATGTGATATTTGGGTAAAAGTGTGATAACTGGACCAAAATTACCTATTGGGCAAATAGGTATGCTTTCGGGCAAAGCACCTCACCCCCCCCCCCCCCCCCACCGAACATGGATTCTTTAAAAACATCTAAATACAAAGAGAACTTGATGTGCACACTAAAGGTTAAAGGACTAGATCAAAATACTTTGTACACTCACCATCTTCATATTTTGTGCGGGGTGCCCAGGGCTGATTGTCTGAGCCCCCCCCCCCGATTCGCCCCTGTCTAGCCATGAAGACGTTTTAAAAATAATCACTTGTAGAGGAAGAAGAAGGGGAGATGACGTTTACAAATATACTCCCAATTTTTAAAGAAGAAATAATAATGTAAAGGAGGAAAAGAGAAAGGAAAAAGAGAAATGAAAATTAAGGGAAAACCTGAAAGTGGCTGTCAAAACAAACCCACAAGGGTTTTTATACAGCAACCAAATTCCTATTTTTATTGTCAGTCTTTTAATATTTTAATAATTGCATGCAATTTTAATGATTATGTCTAAGCACACTATACTATATTAAATTTTTTGAATGTTAATGATACTGTACTGTTTTATATATGGAATTGAATAAAGCTGAATTGAATAAAACTGAATTGAATTGAATTTAAAGCGTCGCTCGCTTCGCTCACTTGATTTCACTATCTTAACCAATGCCGGTTATATTAATATTTTTTAAGAAAGGGAGTAGGTTTACATTTTGTCTCTCTATCCAATATTTATGCTAAATTCTTTAACTCATAAAGGTACAGTTATTTAACTGGAAGGATTCGAGCGGCAAGTCGACCTAAAATAGATGAATTTCAGGAGATAACCGCCTGTGACCATTAGCCTGTTCCTATCATCACACCCTGATCATATTCTCTGTGTGAACGGAAGGTGCCGATAAATGTACGTTACTAAAATCACGAGAAGGGATCGTAACAATACACTAAACCTGTTCTAAGTAGTAAAAAAAAAAATCATTTTTTGCCCGCTTATAAAATCTAGAAGCAAGACGTTTTCGATCAGCAATCATTCTTGTTCCAGTAGCGGATACCTGCATATCATAATATTTTTGCAGCGAGGTGTCCGACTATATCCTCGAATTCTGCAAGTATCGGTGTAAATTATAAATCATCTAGTGTATTTTGTATATTTTTTGCCCCTCGCTGCGCTCAGTGAAAATCCAGAGTGAAACTTACTGGGAAGGCAAACAAATTGGGCATGCAACGGGAGGCGGACGAATATAATTTTAGAAAGGTTATAGGCCTGTGGTGTATTTTGATGACGAAATGATACTTTGTCACCATAAGAGTGCGTTTTCCTTGCTCGCTTCGCTCGCTCGTAATGTTTAGAAACAGGGTGGTTTTGGACAGCAAACATTTGCAACAGCGAAGTATATAATATTTGGCAGTGAGGTGACCAAATATACCATTTAAATATCTTATAAGTCCAGAGTGTATTTAAGAATTCTTTTAAGGCAAGAAGTGGTAATTTTTGGCAAAATATTTCGTTCATTCCCCACCCCCACTCCTCGAAACGGATTTACGCCAGTGTCATCAATCCTCCAAAATTGTCTCGGCATACATGTATTTCGACGGAGTAATTGTTGGAGAGCAATGATATTGTCGCATATCCATTTTCTTCGACGGAGCTAATGTAGCGGAGGAATTGTAGCTCGATCGGAGCAAATGTCGACGGAGCAATTGTCGCAGGAGCAATTGTCGCATATATTCATTTTTATCGACGGAGCAGTTGTCGCGGAGCAATTGTCGCTCGATCGGAGCAAATGTCGCAGGAGCAAATATCGTCGGAGCAATTATCGCGGGAGCAAATGTCGTCGGAGCAATTATCGGAGGAGCAATTGTCGCGGAGCAATTGTCGCGGAGCAAATGTCGTATTTTTAGGAGCATTTGTCGCAGGAGCAATTGTCGCCGGAGCAAATGTCATACATCCATCTTCTACTATGATGTTCGTCCAAACTGACATAAAAAATAATGAGAAAGCTCACAAAATTATTTTTTCACCTTTCTCTTTAACATCGTTCGGCCCGCCGGCTGTTATTCATGAGCGAAGAATAGCAAACATTTTCACGATGAATTTTCTTATTTAGAAGAGATGATATAAAATTGAAGGATTAAACAATTTAGATAGACCAGTATTTTTCCTCCCACAACATCCATTTTCGCAGTTACTGAAATGCTTGTGACGAGAGCTGGCGCTATTGCTTCTCAATGAGCTATCACCGTCCGTATTTTTGTATGATTCCTGGCTTTCCCCAGCAATCTCCCCAACATGCCCAGGTTCAAGGTGCAATGTGCAGATGAACAGGCGACATGTAAACCGTTATAGTCATATTACACTATGTGATTTGCTGCAGCTCGCAGTATGTTCTTCAGTCAATGTATTAGAACAGTACTATACTGCCAGCAGGCCGCTACATTTTGAATTGCCTGGTGTTCAGAACATGTATTTTGGAATGATCTGATCATGATCTGAGAAAGATGGCTGAGAACGGGCAACGGGTAGGCCTATGGCTACATGCCATGTTTTATTCTGATTCTTCCTTTCATTCATAATAAAATTATTATTCTTATGCTGTTGATAGCGAGTCAATGTAATTTATGAAATGTATCTACGACAGAATGTATTTTATGGTACATGTAGCCATGTACGTCTCAGTGTGACCATCGTTAAAATGGACTTATGCTAGGGAGCACCGCAAAATTCTGCTCAATCAAAAAAAAAAAAAAAAAAAAAAAAAAAAAAAAATTGGCATTTTTGGGGTGTATTTACTCCAAAATTTTTTGACAAGCAAGCAAAAAACAAAAAAACAAGAAAAGAAACACAAAAAAAAGGGGGGGGGTAGTTATCAGCATTTTTGGAGTGTATTTTTACTCAAAATTTCTCTGACAAGCAAAAAAAAATACAAACAAAAAATCAAAAAAAAAAAAACCAAACATGAACAAAAATTATGCTAAATTTTTTCAAATTATGCTAAGCATAATGCTAGATGCTAAAGCGGTCAAAATTCTTCCAGAAAGCAGAATTCTGCTAATTCTGGCAACGGTACGTCTTCTTGAATAGTGGCAGTCCTACATGTGTTACCAGAGAGAAAGGAAGAGAGAGAGAGAGAGAGAGAGAGAGAGAGAGAGAGAGGGGGGGGGGGTGCAAGGAGGAAGTGAGGAGGGAGGAGGGCCCACGGAGGGGTGGTATACTGAGACAATGAGTAAATTGGTGAATAAGGGGTGGGGCGCTTTGTCGGATAGTTTAAATCTCTTAAACATAATTTTTATACAATCATTTTCTTACAAAATTAGTACACTTTTTGCACTACGCTTCAATTATGATGTCATCATCGTAATGATGCATATTACCTGACGAAGACAAACCCTTTTTTCTGGATTATAGTACAGAAATTCTTAAGCGTGACAATCGCCGTAAAATTAGTACATTGTTCAATATTCTATTGATATGACTTACAAGACACCATCATTAAAAAAATCCAGGCCTTTTACGGCTATTGTCACACCAAAGAATTTCTGTACTATATATATAATCTTTACAAGAAAAAAATGTCTTCGTCGGGTAATATGCATTACGCTGTATTATGATAATGACTTCATCGAAGCGTAGTGCAAAATAATGTTATTAGGCCTCTATAGAAATTCGACTGTCTCCACCTTAAATTATGTCTGATATTTTTAAAAGTATTGATTACAAAGTCATTATGAACCATGATGAATCTGTTCTTACGCTGTATTTTGTTTTGGGCAAGCGTATGCAGTGAAGCCTAGTGTGAGATTATAAAAATTTCTTAAGACAGGCTTAGTCATAACAGGCTAAAATATGGGGCTTGGAACTTGACCGTTTACTGTCATTCCAATTTATTAAGTTTAAGAGTTATAGTGGTTACAATATACAATTTCTAAAACAAGACATGTCCTTGTAGCACTAGGGAAGTGATAGTTACTTCATATGGGAGCATAGTCAAAGCAAATATTTGGCCATTCAATAACTATCTTCAAACGAATGCAGATATAGGAGGAAAATGACACCTGTTGCAAACCGGTAGTATCACAACGACCCTTTTCAGCTGAATAAACTGATTACTCAGTGACACATATTAATAGGATGTGTATGTTCAAAGTGTTATTAATTTAGCTATAATTATAGACTTTAAATTTAAGAACACGTTAACTTACACATGTCATGCATGTTAGCACTGCATACTATATCTTATGTTCGCACTTCCGACACACATTTTGTTGCCGGAATATATGTCGGGACACAAAGCTTATACAGTGCGTCCCAGAAAAAACGAAACCCTAAAACAAAGGGTTATTGTAACCACACTATGTGCTCTATGACAATAACTATCTATTTCCCATAAACTAGGAGTATTATGCTTTTAAACGATACCTTGATGGCATCCATCCGGATATGCTTTACCGAGCAGCAGCATTTTGAAAATGATATGTAAAAACTCAGTTGTGCCGGATTCGGGTAAAACCATGAAAACGTTAGGATCACATGCGATCATGACCCAAAAGCAACAGTGACTTTTAAAACCCTATTAAATGACTTTTTTCATCTGTTTCTTTTAATAATGAGGATAAGGATAATGCCTTCATCATAAAATAAAGAATGGTCAGTGTTGGGGGTAAAGAAAGGGCATGTTTTGTATTGAAATGGTACCTGCAATCGAAATGAAAGGCAATTTTTTGCATTTTTCTGAACTGGAATTTCTTTTAAGAACAAAGCGGACAAAAAGGTGAAATTTTTCATAAATATAAAGTAAGTGACACTTTCCATTGTCATCAAATGAAAATGCAAGGTAGAAAGGGCACATAAGGCAGGAAAAATATCAAGACTATGGCAATTTCCCACCTCAAGAGGGGCTCCTTTTCAGTCACAGGAAGGGCACTTTTTCACCTTTTAAGCGATATTGATTGATATGGAAATTTTGGGGGCGAATGCCCATGCCGCCACTGGAAATTGGTTATTGACTCGTGTTTTATAAATTTCTGATTGAATGTATGCCATCACACAATGGAATTTCACGTATCATATCTCTTGAAGCTGGTATTTCAGTGTAGTAATTTGGCATGTGATCCTAACGTTTTCACGGTTTTACCCATGCAAATCCGGCACAACTCAGTTTTTACACGTCATTTTAAAAATGCTGCTGCTCAGTAAACAATGTGCGAATGAATGTCATCAAGGTATCATTTAAAAGCACAATACTTCTACTTTGTGAAAAATAGATAAGTATTGTCATAGAGCACATAGTGTGATCATAATAACCCTTGTTTTAGGGTTTCGTTTTTTCTGGGACGCACTGTATAACTGAGATGTTTCTTTTCTCAAAGTTTACCTTGCTGAATTAATTTTACTTTAAATTTACCCATTCCATTAATTCCATTAATTTCGACAACGTTTGAGAATGTGTGGATTACTAGTGTCGTCAAAATCTCAACATGATTCAATAAAACGAAATCGCTTCCACCAGTCCTCATGTACATATAAAGTTTATTGTTTATCTATATTGTAAACCCACTTCAAGTTCATATTGTACTATATGGTGTTGCTATCGATAGTTATCTCTTTGACACAAAACAGATGGCCAGTCACTATAATCAATGATTTAATACCTGTCTTTCCACAATCACCCGACGTTCATGGGGCGTGATATATAGGGCGTGGTCTAATGTTTAATTGCCTGCTCTTTAGAGACAGCCGACAGGGCCCTATTTCATAAAACAGGTCATCAATGACAAGTTGCAATAACTGTTATATGCTACAGAAATCCTTGCGTCTGATTGGCTGAGAGCAAATTTGTCGGTAAAAATCACTGACAAGACACTTGATGAAACGCCCCACTGAAATCCAACTCGATTGCACGCAGAGCGTGTGATTTACACAATGTACATGCACTATACAATGATGGTAGTGGTGGTAAGGGTAATAGTAATGATGTCCTTCGGTTTTCCACTGTTTTTTTCTTTATGGTTGACCTTACAATGAAGTATGGGCACAATATCCTCATAGGCTAGGAGCCTGTCCCGAAATAGTCACCCCATTTTACCCATAAGATTTGACCCCGTAAAGTTACTTAGACCATCTAAGTCATTGACAAAAAGGTTGTCTGCCTGACCGTAGCCGCCGGGTTAAGCCCCCAGAGCTCCCAAAAGGGACCCCAAAGTCGGGTCGATTTCACCCCATCTCACCCATGCACCAAACTTTGTCATCAGTAGGAAGTAGTATGACTGGACATTACAAAACACAAAAAACTGACAAAAATTTCCGTCATGATGGGGTGTCAGACAGCCCCTAAAAATTGGGGTAAATTTTTCCCCTTAAAGCCCAGAGACCAAATTTTGTCAGAAGGAAGAGCTATGGATGTACATTCCAAAAATATAAAAACTGACAAAATTGTCCATCGGGAAGGGGGTGTCAGATCCCCTGAAATGAAAACCCCAAAGTGCCCTTTGACAACGCTTTGCCCCCAAAATGCTCTGTATGGAAAGAAAAACCATTTTCTTACCTTCTGACTATGATAATTCAAATGCGTTTCATTCAATTCACTTTAAATTTTCATAACATAATTTTGAGTATAATAATCTTCTTGAGGTGCAATTTGGTGTTAATTGGCTTTTTGGTTATTAAGTTATTAAATTGTGAAAAAAGTATTGCTTTCTCAAAAGTAGCCAAAAAATATTGTCAGGATTATGTAAACACGCCCATTGTCTATCTTCACCTGTTTTACAAGGCATAATAGAAGAGCTTTTCAGGTATCTGTGGTATGTGACTGCCAGGCTGAAATGTACTATTCATGTGTTAATTGCACAGATACCAAGCAAGCTTCTCTATTATGCCTTGTCAGATGGTCAATGGCTGTGTTTACATAATCCTGACAATATTTTTTGGCTACTTTTGAGAAAGCAATACATTTTTCACAATGTAATTACTTATTAACCAAAATACCAATTAACACCAAATTGCACCTCAAGAAGATTATTATACTCAAAATTATGTTATGAAAATTTAAAGTGAATTGAATGAAACTCTTTTGAATTATCATAGTCAGAAGGTAAGAAAATGGTTTTTCTTTCCATACAGAGCATTTTGGGGGGCAAAGCATTGTCAAAGGGCACTTTGGGGTTTTCATTTCAGGGGGTCTGACACCCCCTTCCCGATGGACAATTTTGTCAGTTTTTTTTTTTTTTTTGGAATGTACATCCATAGCTCTTCCTTCTGACAAAATTTGGTCTCTGGGCTTAAAGGGGAAAAATTTACCCCAATTTTTAGGGGCTGTCTGACACCCCATTCCGACGGAAATTTTTGTCAGTTTTTTGTGTTTTGTAATGTCCAGTCATACTACTTCCTACTGATGACAAAGTTTGGTGCATGGGTGAGATGGGGTGAAATCGACCCGACATTGGGGTCCCTTTTGGGGGCCCTGGGGGCTTAACCCGGCGGTTACGGTCAGGCTGACAACCTTTTTGTCAATGACTCAGATGGTCTAAGTAACTTTATGGGGTCAAATCTTATGGGTAAAATGGGGTGACTATTTCGGGACAGGCTCCCAGACTATCAGGGGGCTGACATCTCTTGCTTGACTATCAACTTTCGAGTTTCTAAATTTGCGAGCGAGTAAAAATGTTGATGTTTATTGCAGAGAAAATGTAATTTCTTCATCAAAATATAGGCCTATAGATTATGTTAATTATAGAGTGTGTACGATAAAAACTATTTTCGAAAACTCAACTCAAGGCAATTTCAATAGCCCTGTCTGTCACCTTTAGAAATGTGCGAACATTACAGTGGCGTATTACGTAATCCGAACCTGATTTCTATGGGCAGTACAATAGGCCTTTGAAATTGCCCTTGAGTTTATTTTTCGAAAGTAGTTTTTATCGCGTTGTATAAAAAAAGTAAAAATGTATAACCTCTATGAGCTTGAAACCTATTTTATGGTAAAGAGCATCTTATATTCTGTTAAATGATACCTTATTCATAACTGTGCTGCAACAACAACGGATGACTGAGCAGCAGGCTATTAAAAAAGTATTGTTAAAATCCTCTTTTACATGTACCAAGTTTGGGCTGAATCAACGAATGTCGGTCAAAACCAATTATTTGCATTTGTTATTTCAGTTTGAAAACAATTGCAGAGTTATTTCAATTGATTTTGTGTATTTGAATAAAAAAGGTGTTAATGTCAACTCAAACACCAGAAAAGGCTTATTACAAGCAAAATTTATGATAGTTTCTTTGCCATTGATGACACAATCTCGGCTTCTTCCGCATCTACTGTTTAAGGCTGGGAAGAAATTATCACTTACATGGAATGGTACCCTGCTGGTCCACTGTGAACACCCAGTGTACCTTGGCGTCACCCTTGATCGGTCACTTTCATTCAAGCAGCATATCGAGAAGGTTAAGGGGAAAGTGAGGACCAGGAACAACCTCCTCCGGAAACTGGCAAACTCCTCCTGGGGTGCTAGTGCATCTACACTCCGAGCGACAGCTCTCGCACTCTGCTATTCTGCTGCGGAGTACGCATGCCCAGTCTGGGAAAGATCCTCACACTCGAAGAAACTCGACCCAGCTCCCAATGATAGCTGCAGAGCAATCTCAGGTTGTCTAAAGCCGACGAATGTAAACAGCCTGTATGTCCTGTCCGGCATTGCTCCACCCGATATACGTCGGTCAGTAGCAAGTAGCTTGGAGCGTCTGAGACAAAGTCAGGACAGTCGTCATCCTTGTTATGACATCCAGCCTTCCCAGAAACGGCTCAAATCTAGGAAAAGTTTCCTGCACTCTGTTCAACCCTTGACTGTACCCCCACAGACAGCCAGATGTAGACTTTGGGAGGAGAGGCGCAGTAGCAACCACCATCATGACAAGCTACCTCTTCCTACTAAGGAGCACTTGCCCCCAGGTCACAAGCAAGACTGGAAGCTTTGGAAGACCCTGAACCGACTTCGCACAGAGATGGGCCGTTGTAAAGTTAACATGAAAAGGTGGGGATATGCAGACAAAGACGATACAAACTGCGACTGTGGTACAGCACAGACCATGGAACATCTTGCTCAGTGTCCTAAGCTTGAGGAACAGTGTAGCCGACAAGATTTGATGGCTGCAAATGAGAAAGCTCTGCACTGTGCCAAGTCATGGCCAAACATTTAATTTTCTTTCCTTGTGTAGATGTAGGATTCGAAAGAGAGACTGTTTAAGGAAAGTTTTTTCATTGAAACATTCAAAATGGTAAAGTTTATTTGGGAAGCTTTCTTTTTTCTTCTTTTTTTTTTTGGTGAAAGTCTACTATCAATTACTTTGGTAATTCTCAAAAAATATATCCTTGCTTTTACTTTTTCAGTCTTTTAGGTCAGTACACCTTTGAGTTCATGAGCAAAAGACCATATCACCCATTCCACCGTGACTGGCGTGATATTTGAAGGAAATTTCTACTTTAAAATCTTCCGGCAAATTAATTTAGTGAAGGTATTGAAGTAGTAGATTTTGGGGTAAATTGCCACTTGGTCTTATGCCGACTGGTCTAATAGCCAAATGGTCTAACATCATTCCGTCTAATAACACTTCGTCCATCACCAATTCGTCTAATCAACATTTCGTCCAATAACCATTTGGTCTAATAATCACTTCGTCTAATCACCACTTCGTCTATAGCCAATTCGTCTAAAACCCATTTGGTCTAATACCCATTTGGTCTAAACCCATTTGGTCTAAACACCACTTGGTCCAATATCTATTTTGGCTAAAACCATTTGGTCTAATAACCAAATGGTCTTATCATCATTTCGTCTAATAGCCATTTTGTCTAAACCCAGTTGGTCTAACACCCACATCGTCTAATCATCACTTCGTCTAATTACCATTACGTCTAATCATCGTTTGGTCTAATTCTCGGTTCGTCTAATAACCATTTGGTCTAATGTTCACTTGGTCTAATACTACAGACAAATGGGTTAGCCCGTCATAGTTTTATATACCGTACATTGCATGGGCCGTGGAACCGGGCCCCGGGGGGGGGGGGGGGGGTAGGCTGGAGCCCCTTCACTTTTTGAGTAGACACGTTTCATATAATTTTGTATAATGAATATGTACGGTATATATTTTTAGAAGAGATCACATTTTAAAGATAATACATTGTAATAATATTTGACTGCTCGCTTCGTTCGCTCGCAAGATGTTGAAAAGGGTAGTTGGTACCCGGGCAAGAGGCGTCAGTCCCCACTTCCAAAAACGTCCCTTTATTGTGGTACATGTAGTAATAATGATGATAATAATGAATAGAAACAGAATAACATAATGAGAGAGAAATGATGGAAGAATGAATATATTATATAAAGGAAAGGTGAAAGTAAAGATTAATCGATGAATAACATTACAATAGGGAAGATTGAAAGTTAAGGGATAGAAGGATAAAAGACATAACGTAAAGATAGAGAGAGAGAGAGAGAGAGAGAAATGGTAGAAGGATAAAGAAAACCATGGCGAAAGATGGAAGAGAAGATTATAAAAAAGGCAACAAAAAAAAAAAGAGAGAAGAAGAATAACAAAACGAAATTAGAGATGAAAAGCAAAAAGAAAGAAAAAAAGATAAAAGAAAGAATAATGTAAAATAGGCAAAATGATAGAAAGAAAAACCAAGGAATAAAGAGAAAAAAAAAAACAAAGAGAAATATCATAGAAGAAATAACATAAAGATTAACTTACGGAAAGATGGTAGAGGTGATAGAAGGTGAAAGAAAAAACAACTAAAGGAAAGATGGAAAAATGAAGGGATAAAAAGCAAGGAATAACATAACGAAAGATAGAGAAATGATTGAAGCATAAAAATATACATAAGAAAAGACAGCGAAAGAAATGAAAGGATAAAAAATGAAATATGTTTTGTTATAACAAAAGCAAAGTGCAATAAAACAATAATTGAAAGTTCACTAAAATATTAATTTATTGATTAATTAATCGATTTATTCACTAGATAATTAATTAAACACATGTAATTAATTAATGGCATGCTCCATCGAGTCACCTTTTTTGTCCTCTCCCCCCCCCCCCAAAAAAAACAATTACTGCAAAAAAAGTTCGAAAATTTATGCATATGAATATGTATATGTGTCAGGGCAATGTGTACCTAATCTCCCGCCCCAGCCCGGGGTCAGTGAAAATGTCGACTCTTGGGCAATCCCCACCCTCCCCCTTGCCAGTGCAGGTAATGTTGTTTAAACGTATAAACAGTGCATAGATCATGTGGACAACAATCGGTGGCTTAGCTATAGTCCAGCTGTAGGGGGCACTGGCTGGGGGCACTGGCACGATTGGGGGGGGGGGAGGGGCCATAGGCAGGGCGAGGGAACCTAAACCTGACCCTAATCCTAACCCCATTTCATATTCTTGAGCATCCGCCATTCTCCGTGGACCCGTTTAATGATCTCCCTCAATGCAATGGTCATAGGGTAGAGTCCGTAGTCGTATAGCAAGATCGAGGGCAAAAAAAAAAAAAAAAAAATCAGCCCAGTCGGTCATTAGACGAAACGATAATTAGATCAAATGGTTATTAGACCAGATGGCTATTAGACCAAATGACAATTAGACCAAATGGTTATTAGACTAAATGGGTGTAGACTAAATGATGATAGACCAACTGAGGTTAGACTAACTGATAAATGGACCAAATGATGTGTAGACCAGATGGGCATTAGACCAATTGGGTTTAGACCATTTGATGATTAGACGAAATGGCAATTAGACCAATTGATAATGGACCAAATGGTTTTAGACCAAATGGCTATTAGACGAATTGACCATAGACCAAATGGTAATTAGACGAAATGACAATTAGACCAAATGGTAATTGGACGAAATGATAATTAGACCAATTGGTTATTAGACCATCTAATATTAGACCGAATGATGTTAGCCCATTTGGCTATTAGACCAGTTGGCTTAGACCAAGTGGCAATAAACCGATTCGGCATAGAAATAGTTACTAGCAAATATATTTTTCTTGAAGAAACGCAATTTTACTAGCGTGACTCGCGGGACATTTTCACCCAAAGGAATTATTTACTGTTCTATTAATTTTCTCTTCTGTTCCAGACACATCGCATTGGTAAAGAACGGATTAAATATCGCAAAGAGGGCGAGGTCAGTAAATAAAATTTTACACAATGTTATCAGGCTAATTGCTAGTTGTTCATCATTTGTAAAGTGAGAAAAAGTAATCATGAAGAGAAATAAATAAATTAGATAGAACAAAATTCAATTTAAGACTTTATTTCAGATTCTCCTAACTCGCAGCCAAATTACGTTTATAAGCATAGGTCCTCTGTTAATTCACATCGTCCGATATTATAGAAGTGCACAATTATTATTTACCCTTTATGTTTCTTCTAAGAATATACATTAAGCAAGATCAATTAAAATTGCGTATAAAATTATATTCATAACCTATATCAATTTGATATAAGCTTTGATTGTATACACCGTTGCAAGATAAGAGAATGAGCAACTGTCGTAACTTTTTTAAAAAGCCGATTGCTATTAAATCTATATCTTGTTCTCTGAGTGAGCTGGTTTTATGATAACGTTGCTTTCTTGTGATTTCCGTTTTGTAAGTTTTGTAAGTACTTGTATTTTGTCTTTCATTTTGATATCTTTTTCTTACTAGTAACTATATATACTTTTTTGTTCTTATACGTTTTGTTTCCATGCTCGTGGTCATGCCTGTTAATGATTTGTGTTCGGTTTCATGTCGACTTCGACTGCAGCCAGATAAAGATAAGATTCGGACGATCTGCAGGGCGATCTCGAGAGAATGTAACTACATCAGGCTCGAGTTCAATGTCCGTGAGAACGGGACGACCGAATTCTTCGTGCGGGGAGCAGAGGAAAAGATGGAGCTCGCTCTCAGATTGATCCATTTACGACTCAAAGGAAATGTGAGTAGTCCATACATGCATGATGATGATGATGATGATGATAAAGTTGCGATGATTTGCATACAATCAATACCAGGGCCGATCAAGGACAGTCTAAAGGGGGAGGGCGAATATTTTATTCATTTTTATTCCAGGAACATGATGAGTAAACCTGCATGGTGGGAAAAATCCCCAACAAATATTTCTCTGCAAAATGTAGCAATTTTTACCAATATACAGCATATAAAAGAGCCTTTTATAAAAATTGTAAAAATTTGGCTAAAACACAGTCTTGGTTGGATAAATTAAGTAAATGATATAGGCCAAGGGTCAGGACGAAGCTATATATACCAAGTATATATATAGTCATGGATTGTATTTCCGAACAGATTGTATTACCGAACGCGTACAGCGCCTAAAATGGGTTTTCATACGCTTGGGACTACGCGTATGAAAACCACACTATTGAAACAAAGATTGTGTCTTTTTCCCATAGGTTTCACACGTTCGGAAATACAGTACCTTTTTCCAAGGGACCAAAACGCCGCGTCGTTGGGAAGGGGTTCACTCGGAAGGGAATATCGTATTAAATCTATGTTGTCTTTTTAAAATTCCATCAACTTCTTTTTTTTTAGGACTTTGAGCATTCATTATGTAAGTTTGACAGATATTCGTTTGATATTTTCTTTGCTATCGTTGATTTTCTGAAAAGTGTTCGGAAACTGGATCCACCACCACCCTTGTGCCTCAACATGCGCAATAGAAGGGCGGCCATGTCGATCCTCTTGATCCGGCCGCCTGTGAATACCTCCCATTTCTGTATTTCACTTTTAATAGAACTTTCCGACGGTGTATTAAGTTTGGCTTGAAAATTGCACATGATAGTTTATTGGCTACATGGCCAAACAAAGTTAAACTTCGGGAGTTTCCTTGGATACAAAAACACCGTATTTTGAGATAAAACTCATTATTGTATCATTTGACATTGTTGTACTTCATCTTACAGATTGCCGGAGATCCACCCCAAACTGTAGTCCCACTAACTGTCGATAATATTAAGAGGCACAACAAGAACCTTACAGAAAGAAGGCAGTTCGTATGCCGTGGTTGTAAAAAAATATGGTGGCGGAAAGTGTTCAGCTACAAACCAGTTTCGACGTAAGAACAAGCACACTGGCTGTCTTCATTTGTCAAAAAATATCGATTTTGTATAAATGTATATCTTATTTTTTCATACCTCTTCACTCCAAAATTCTCCGTCGAGGAAAAGAAAAAAGAAGAAGAAGAAAAAAAAAAGGAACATAGGAAAGAAGAAGATAAAACAGAGAAGAAAAGAAAAAGAAAGAAACAAAAGTTATTATCATTTTTCTTTTTTTTTTGGGGGGGGGGGGAGCAGGGGCACTTTTCACTTGGGTTGCTTAAGATTTTTTTTTCAGTGCCCCTTTAAATTCCAGCACATACATGATAGGCCTTCAAAAATTACTTTGTTTTCTTTCACTAAATTGATAAGGCCTTCCTCCTTTTTTCAATCAAATCATTTCCGGATTCCATTTTCAGTTGTTCACAATGTCAAGTCCGCTACGACCCCATCCCTCGTTCTCGTGAATTTGGTCATGGGTATTACAAATGTAGAAGATGTGGCAATGAATTCACTGGACGAGCTACGGCAGGAGTTCCCGCGCCTTGCTTCTCATGTGGTGCCATGGTAAGTTCAAAACCAGACATCATATACTGCTGCTACTACTTCTACTTCGTTTCTGGTTTTTCTTTTCTATTCTGTTTGGTAATTTTCTCAAGCTCGGCTCAAACGAGGCGTCATTTTCTATTGCGTCAGTACCTGCGCTAAGCCGAGTCTGTCAAGGCAAATAACCCATACGCCAGTTATTAAAAGATTATTGTTTGTACTGTTCATTTTGCAATCGCCTTTTACGAGCAAAAGACCATAAAAGTCACTGACGCGGTCTATGACGTCAGCAATGACGCCTCTTGTGAGCCGGGCTTTTGTGATACTTTTTACATAATGACAATAATAATGAATAATAATAATATAATATTGTCCAATGATATAGCGCAGCTACTATATAAAATATACTCTACTGCGCTTTACAAAGTATCATATTATTACCCCGGCTTTAGCCAACCTGCCTTAATAAGGCGCTAAAGCATTCAAGGAATTTCTACCTACCGGGTATACCAATTTATTTCACCTGGGTGGAGAGTGGCAAATGTAGATTAATGTCTTGCCAAAGTACATTAGTACCGCGGTGGGACTCGAACCGCAAACCATGTGATGCACAGTCCGGTGATATATCCACTAGACCACGACCCTTCTACACTGTATTTCTAGTGTTATTTTTTGTTTCTGTGCGAGAAAGTACGAGAATGATTAAAAAATCATTATGATACAAGGGAAGGATTGCCCATTACTTCCAACATAGTTTGTGAAGTAAATATCAATTATTTTTCAGTTAAAAATCATAAATCATATTTTCGTTCACCTATGAAATAAAAATATCTTTACGGTACAAGATACATGTAGAGTAAGTTATACATTATTGACCTATCAGAAAGAACACATGCATTATAGCACAGATTGTCGACAAATTAAACCATTTGTTAGTGTTATGCAAAACTATTCTTAAATGTATTCAAAAACAAAAACAAAAAAATTCCGTGACAATCATAATATATGGTATTTTTTTCTTTCTTTCATCTCTATATTATAATCTTTTATTTGCTTTTATCGATTTTCCAATCTTGTCATGTTTCAATCTCCAGTATACTCATTTGTCTATGCATGTAATTGATAGTGTCTTGTTTCTCAGTGGCAAATATTAATGATGGAATATTTCTGAAGGAAGATTTATACAAAAGAACCTAAATTAAGGCCATGACGAAATTCTTTCACCCCTATTTTGATTTGGTCAGTGTTTACCCTTGAGAATCGGACCTGTCCCCGACGTGGATCGACCACGGGATCGAGTTCGTCATCGTCATGCATGTGATAGCTGTGATAACGGCATGATACGACCATGTCCGTCTTTCAATGAATTCCCTGTCGTCAGCGCTCGCCATGAAAGCACTGGATCGACGGTGTCGACATTCCTCACTCAGGCCTCTCAGCCTTCAATGATCGACTTCGAAGATGATTAGCAAGGTTACTTTGTCATTATCTTCTACATGACGATAATGATGGGATGGTGAAAAATATATAATGATGGTTATAATGGTGATTAATACGTTTATGACTCTTAATAACTGTCATAGCATTTCTGTCGTTGGAAATGATAGCTGCATCATTCTTATTGACACCAGTAACCAGATAGTTAAAACAATCTTAGATGAAGATTTTATAATCAGCATTTGCAAAATGATGGAGGTGTTAAAGATTACATGATTATTATGATAAGTATTATTTCGATATATTGTATTATTTAAGGTACTATCATAGTTGACAGCAAAAGTCAATAGATATGAAAAGTAGAAAGAAATATAGGAGCTTCATATTTATCTTTTCTAAATTATTGAAAAATGTATTGGTTATTCCAGAGAGTATACACACTAAGCAAATGTAACAAACTTTGTAATAGATTTTTGGTACAATTTCGAACCGCTGCACAATCTACGAGTAACTATAATTCTTATTCAACCCATGAACGATATTAACAGTGTTGGCCAGGGTCAGGGATTTGATGAATTGAAAAAAAAAAAAAAAAAAAAAAAAACAGGTGTATTTTATTGGTATAGGCTAAAGTTATAGTCCATTTCTCAAATCAACTGAGAAAGCTAAAAGAGAATAAATTACGGCGAGGTTTTCTTTCTGGCCTGTCAAATATCTTTCCCTTTCAAATACACACTATCAGGACCAGAGAAAGATTGAGAAATATTTATTTGACCCCACCGACTTCTAAAAACATTATGCATTATCTGTAATCTGGATTCTGGAAATAATGATCAAATGTATGATAATAATAATAATAATAATAATAATAATAATAATTATAATAATAATAATAATAATAATAATAATAATAATAATAATAATAATAATAATAATAATAATTAAAAAAAAAAAATAATAATAATACATATGATTTATAATGCACCAAATCCACTCTGTAGAGTGCTCTAAAATAAAGAAGTAAGGGAATAAGAGAGTAGAAATACAAGAGAAGAATGTAATTAACAATGGGAAACATTGAAAAAGTAAGTTTTTAGATTGCTTTTGAATGAATGTGGAGAATTGCAACTTCTGATAACTATAGGTAGATTATTCCATAGAGCAGGACCAGCATGGGCAAAAGCTCGTTCCCCCATGTTTTTGTAGATTTTGGAACAACAAGAATGATTGATGAACAAGTTTTGTTTCATCTTCTTTCCTGGATGGTGCGGGTTGATGTCATCTGATTATGTTTACATACATGGTTTTATGTATTCAAACTTTTTGCTACCTATATTTATTCCTTTTGTCACTATCATCATTATCTGCGTTTACTCTAACCCTTACTTTCTACGCAAACTCGATATAATATGAACTTACTTTTTTTTCAAGGAGTTGAAATCTAAAGGTAGACCGCATTGACTGTGACCCGTATCCAAAAAACAAAACAAAACAAAACAAACAAAAACAAAAACGAAAGCAAACGAAAACAGAGAAATGGTTGTTTTAACTAAGTCCACTCTGATTTCTGGAATCTCGACTTTTTTTTCATTTAAGATTATTTGAGTCTTCTGTAATTACAGCACTGTTTTAATATTAAGAAACGAAGTGGATGACACTTGGCGTTCCATAAATCACCGAAATGTAATTACAGACTTATATACACAATAGTTATAGATAAGTTTAAGTAGTCTATAGATTTGTCTACTTCTCTTTTCCTCTCTATTTTGATATCTGAAGATTCCTTCCCTTGAAACCAGATTATTTTCTCCTCCTTGTTTGTGCACACATTAAATCAAATGTCAGCAAACTTTCAAATACTAATTCATTCCCCATCCTGTCTGGATTAATTATTGTTATGATCTATATCTTGGCATGCAATGAATTTGTAAAGGGTAGATATGTGGAAAATGGAATTACACTGCAATTGTGCACTGTAAAAAAATTTGCCGTTTCTTCATGGGAAATTTCCTGGCAGTCAGGATGCCGGGAATGCTCGTTTTTCCACAGTACATGTAAAATAACAGATTTCCGGGTTTTGTTAAATAGTAGAAACTTTAATTTCTAAAAGGAAAATCTATGTAAATTAAAACGGAACCATGGAAACGATTTGTAATTTAACAGGGTAACTTGTTAAAATATGAGAAAATGGTTTTTTAACAGTGTTCTATGTCGGGCGATTGTAAATATATGCTGATTTCCGGTAAACCAATAAACTTGCTGTTGTTTTACAGGAAAAAGACTGTAAAATTGAAATAAGGGCAATAACTTGCAGTCCCAAGGGCCAGAAAGTTTGTAGTTTTAGAGTTATTTTCTACAGTGTAACCTATCCTGTTTTAACTTATTCTATTCCCTAGCTTAATCTTTCCTATCCTATACCTATCTTATCCAGTTCGTTCAATCTAGTGCAATCTGTTAAATATCCCTTATAGTTTTTTATGCCTTTGGTGACAGTTGGTAAATCGGGCAACCCCAAACCATACGCTACTAAAAATTCATGAATATAACACATAAGTGATTTCCCCAATATTTGGCAATTTACCAGGATAACTTGTTAAAATATGAGAAAATTGTTTTTAACAGTGTTTTATGTCGGGCGATTGTTAAATATATGCTGATTTCCGGTAAACCAACAAACTTGCTGTTGTTTTACAGGGAAAAGACTGTAAAATTGAAATAACGGCAATAACTTGTAATTTCAAGAGGCAACGAATTAAGAGATTTATAGACTAAAACATTCTCGGGAGGCGGGGGGGGGGGGGGTTGTAATTCCGTGTAAAATTCTGATTATGAGTATGCAAAATACGTATTTATGATTTATGATCAGTTTTGCATGCATAGTAATAAAAGTGTTTAGATTCGGGGAGAACAAAACAAATGAATAAAAATGAAAGAGTTGTCCAATATCTTTAAAAAATCAGTAGTCTAAAATTGTTGCATTATTTTGTACAAGAGAAGAACAGAGCTAATATGTATTTCATATCTCTTATGTCATGGCATATAATATCGCGTAATGTCTATCAAGATATTGTGTTCTATTTCCAGTACTGAATCATTGCCTTGGAATGTTTAGTTGTTGTTCAAATTGTCAAAATAATAATTTGGTAGAACTGTACGTATAGTCATAACTTTGATTTGGTGATGATTTTTGAAAAATATTCATCGTTGTTACTTTTTGGGGCATCTCTTCATCTTTAGATTTAAAAGTAAGCATTTTATTGTAGTGTTGCATATTTCATAACGGAGCAATGGTAATGATATTGACGCCTTCAGTATTACCATATCACTTCAACTAGTTCCACTTTTCTTGTCCTTTTTTTTTTTTCTTTTTTTTTTTTTCTTTTTTTTTTTTTTTGAAATTGAGGGACGGATGAAGGCAGTAGTAATAACGTGTCCTGTATGACCTACACGATTATTATCATAAATTAAATGTAGCGGCATGATGCCTATCATCAGCCTGTTTTGTATTTTTCATGTTTCTGAGATTTGCGATATGTTCATTATATTATTTATTGTGCAGTAAACCTGTTCTGTGTACCCGTAACCCATGTAATGTTTGTTGTTGTAGCATTTGCAGTGTGCAACACTGATGTATGTTACTCTGTTTCTGTTATTAAGATATTAAGAAGGTTAAATTTCTTCTTTTTTCTTTTCCTGTCACTGTTTTATCAATCTTAATGTGGTTCAAGACACCGATGTATAGACTATTATTCTGTTGCTGATTGATCATGACATTTTTCGTGGTTTTTAGAAACTATGCATGCTTAAACGTAATGATTATTATATGTATAAGTACAAGCTATAAACATTAAGTGATACGATCACTGAAACGAAAAAAGGGATCGAAATGGGCATGGGGAGTAACAATCCAAGTTATTTGCTTGGAAATAGGTTCGTCGTCATTGAAATATAAAGAGGAAAAAAAAGTGAATTATGAAGTAAATTATGAAGATTAAGTAAAAAAAATCATAAGCAACGAAAGCTTTTTATTATTATTATTATTATTACTTCAGAATGTATTTTTCTACAGCTTACATTTCTAACAGATTAGCAGGAGTTGAATGAATAATTCAAGGGCTTATCTGATATTTTTTGTGTGCCCGAGAGGTCTCAAATCTACAAACATACTGTAAGTACTCAGGACTAAAGAGGGCAGCATTGATAATCAATGTGTTTGAAGAATGATCTTTATAGGCCAAATAGAAATAATTGCTAGTTTCTCGTCCCCTCCTCCTTTCTATTTGAGATGTCTCAAATTTGTTGTTATACTATTAATACATGGTTGGGAGTGCGTTAGTGCGATCCGGCAACACAAAGGTTTTTATTGTGGTGTACTAACGCACGAGGCGTAGCCGAGTGTGTTAGACACCTCGATAAAAACCTGCGTGTTGCTGGATCGCACTAACGCACGAACTCACAACAACCATGTATTAATAGTTTTATAAAACGGGTGTACAATCTTAGTGTTTTCTTACAATCTTAGTGTTTGATCCGGATTAGCCGTGCGTTAGTCCCCTTGCCGTGCGTTAGTACTTTTTTTTTTTTTTTTTTTGGCACGGTCACGTGGTGTTATTTGACCAATCAGGATGGCTACATTCTTAAACCCGTTTTATAATATTTGATATTTTTGTTGTGAAATGAAATAGATAAGACTATGAGGACATCTAGACAGTAGATTATCAAAAAAATATTGTTATAATGAAATTTCTCTTTGCTTTGAGCCTCTTGGGTGCATCTACAAATAAAATAAAATAATTTTTAAAAAGTTGTGTGGAAATTGGTCCAATAGCATACATTATCTATCTTAGCAAATAGCACACCCTTCTTCTCATTATTCGAAAACCCGAACGGGAAACTAGGAATCAATATTACTTGGTCTTATATCGACGAAGAAAAGTCATATTTATATCTATTTTTATGTTTCTGTATTTTTTTCCATGTTATGATTCATGCCTAGTACTATTATAAGCAGGAACTTCGATTCATCTTCAGCATTCGGGGGGAGGGGAGGTGCATTAATTATTAACCGCCAAGCCCCCCACTCCAAGAATAACGACCCTGCATTATAGCTATACCACGCGATGTTTGGGCATCAATCCTGATACAGAGCATTAGTAATAACCATCCAAGAACACAATATATACATTCCGAGTATCATTATTCTGTTCAGGTGATTTTTGTTGTAGAAATGAATCTACTTTCTTAGGACTGAGTTTTATGACACTAAATGCAATGTTTGAGGATGTTTCTTGCCTTTTTGTGAAGTTTATCATTATGAGAATAAATTCAAATAAAGGCCGTCTCCTGAATATTTAGAGTTATTATTTTATTTTATTTTTTTGATTCAGTGCTTTGTTCAATATCGCGGCTCAGTCTTTTACTGACTTATAAAAATTCCTAACAAAATTAATAATCATTAACTAGATATCAACACAAAAAAAGAATATCCCAATAGATCATTCTTTTCAAGCACATATAACCGCTTTATTACCAATTAACAGTTTGAATTCGAAAGACGAAAATATTTGTCTAAATCATGAACAGCAATATTTCACGTTTGTTATGATTAAAACTACAATCGATATCATTCCACTTCCAAGACCAGGAGAAAGACTTTTGATTAGACAAATTTATTTGGGTGTTTAGTTGAGACCTATGGTTGAGACTAAGACCGACCCTTTAAAAAACCGGTTGCCGACATTGGTCTCATTGACACCTTTGATTTATGCACAATTTAACAACTTTCATTTTTACTTCAAAAAGAAGAATTTCACCTAAAATCGCCTTAAATGCTATATTTTAGTTTTTAAAAAGGCACGAATGTCTGTATTTCCTGTAAAAAATACTTTTCAAAACCCCTTACGCTTGCCCGAGGCTTTTCCAGCCTTGTTGTAGGCTCGCAACATGCTTCTTGAAAAGAAACAATCGTCAGACAATCATAATTCCTCAAAAAGGAAATACGTAAACTGAAAATTAATCATTAGGTCTATGCAAAATAAATAAACCTTTTAGATCGAGGAAAGTGACACTTCACTGAATAAGCCTAAACTGACTGACTATAAGGAGATACGAAGTCATAATTTACCAATGGAAATGATGGAAGTCGAAGAGGAAATGAGGAAGTATAACTATAGGGCCAGCACGTCACAATGTTGATTCTTTGAATGTGGTTTGTATTGTTGCAAGCTGAAACTAATGATCGACTAGAAATAGACAATAATGACGTAGTTATATACCCTGAAAGATTGGTTTTGATAAATCTTAGACAAATTTATATTACGCGTATAATACTGATCATTTGGATTGACATTATGATCCTAAATCCTTTTCATTATTTATCTTCATCTAACAGTTAATGTTTGCCATATACATAGGCGTACGAGGCGGGCGGTAGGGGGGGGGTAGTGGGCTGCAGCCCCCTGAGAATTTTGAAAATGCTGATATTCGGGCAACACGTCTTCGGGCAATGAAGTGCCCGAATGTCCTCATTTCAGGGTAGTAATTTGCCCGAATATATAATTTCTGATATTTCCACTACAATAAAGAGTCGAAAATTTTTGCTCGCCTCTCTCGCTCGCAAAAATTTAGAAACCGGAAAGGTGATGTTCGGGCGATAGGCGTCAGCCCTCAGCCCCCGAGAGACTGCCCATTCGCCCATGGCCTTATACATTTCTGAAGGAGAGACTTCCAACCGACAAGCTGTCAACATTACTATGCAAAGGTGTGAACAATATTTATTCTTACGCAAATGCAGGAATGTAAGAAAGGAAACCTGAACCGGAGGCGGAGCACCGGGGAGGGGGGAGGGGGAGGGGGGCACAGTGCCCCCCACTCTTTCAAGTACCCCAAAAGTGCCCTTTTTATCTATGAAAAGTGCCCCTTTTTCTTCGTATAGTGCCCCTTTTTTCTTTCTAATAAGTGCCCTATTCACCTTCTGATAAGCAGCCCTTTTAATCTCATACATGAGTGCCCCTTTTGAAATCTGATAAGCCTCTGTTTTCGTCTAATTAGTTCCCATTTTCCGTTCTAGTAGTGCAATTTTCCCTTCTAATAAGTGCCCCTTTTCACCTCTGATAAGTGCCCATTTATCTTCGTTTAACTGCCCCTTCTTCTTTCTAATAAGTGCCCTCTTCACCTTCTGATTAGTGCCCCTTTTAAGCTGAGATAAGAGCCCCTTTGGAAATCCGATAAGTGCCCCAGTTTCCGTCTGATTAATGCCCGTTTTCCGTTCTAACAGTGCAATTTTCCTTTCTGATAAGTGCCCTTTTCACCCCTGATAAGTTCACCTTTTTAAGTGCCCCCTTTTACTTCTGATTAGTGCCCCTTTTCCTTTCTAATGGTATCATTTTCCCCTTTGATAAGTGCCCCTTTTGTCTTTTGACAAGTGCCCCTTTTTACCTATATATCCCGATGTCGCTTACAAAGTGTGCCCTAAAGTCCACAAAAGAGCCATATCTAGCTCCAAATAATCAGAGAGGCTTCATAATACATGTAATAGATTCCCCTACTGATATCAGCACAAAGTGAGGCAGTGGAGTAGGTGGCAGGAGGGGCACAATGCCCTAGATTATACAATATTAATCATTGCCCCTAAATCATAAAAGGAATGAACGAGAAAAAAAATTCAAAAATTCTTCCAAAGCTCGCTCGCTACGCTCGCTCGCATTTATTGTATAATCTTCTTATCATATTAGGGAAATCGGTGTGTATAATTAAACACCATAGCCTTCAGCGTTATTCAATTCTCATTTATTTCATTTTCAATTAAAAAGTACATTCGAAACAAATACAAAATAAGTCATAAACGAAATAAGAAAATGAAATGGGGAATTACATAAATAAAGCCCTTGGGCCTTGTACAAGCATAGTTCCCTAAAAATATTGCGAAAATGATATAGACAACAAATAGAAAAAGATAAAACTAAAACTAAAAATATAACACAAATATAGACAACAAAGAAAAATAGGAACAGAAAAATAACTATACATATTCAAGAGAAAGAAAAAGCTTCAACTTTTTTTGGAAAGAAGTGATTGTATTGCAATTAGAAATACATTTGGGAATTGAGTTCCAAATTACAGGGAAATTATGTCGTACTGATTTCATTGCATTATTTGTTTTTACTGGCCATAAGTGAAAAGAATCCTTAAAACGGGTATCATGATTATGTATCTGGTAATTAAGAGTGAACATTTGAGAAATATTAGAGGGTAATTTATTTTTAAAGTAAAAGAAACCAAGGAGAGCAAGGGAGTAATAGTACAAATCAAAAATATTAAGAGTTTTCAATTTACTGAACAATGGGGCAGAAGGGGCACGATAGGGACATCCCAGGCATATGGCGAAGGGCCTTTTTCTGTAATTTAAATAATTTATCTAATTTAGTTCGACTACAATTGCCCCAAACAGCAACACAATAATTAAGGTATGAGAGCATAAATGAATTATATAATAATATTAAAGCAGAAGGCGGAAGCGAATTTTTTAATCTATACAATATCCCGATACATTTAGATACCTTTTGAGTGACTTTATTAACATGTGTATCCCAATGCATATTATAATCAATGATACCCCAAGAAAATTAACACTAATTTACCTTATTTATTGGATCATTGTTGATTTTAAGAAGTAAACTATCAAGTGAATCAGTTAGATTAGACTTCCTATGGTAGAACATAATGTAATTTGTTTTACTAGGATTTATCAATAATCTATTTGATTTGAACCATTTTGTTACTTTATCTATTTCAGTATTGATATTATTTTGTAAATTACGAGTGTTAGGTTGGGTGTAAATTAAAGTGGTATCAAAAGCGTACATGATATAATCAAATTTGTCAGATGAATGTGAACGATCATTTATATAAATTAAAAACAATAAAGGACCTAGGATTGAACCTTGTGGTACCCCATGTGTAAGAGAAGAAGAATTGGAAGAATTACTGTTATAAACTACATATTGAGATCTATTACAAAGATAACTTTCAAACCAACTTAGTGGTAAGCCCCTAATCCCATAATGTTCCAGTTTTGACAAGAGTATTCTATGATCAACTATATCAAAAGCTTTGGAGAGGTCCATGAAAATGCCAATACAAAATTTATTAGTATGAATTGCTTATAAAACTTTATCTTGTAAATCTATCAAAGCATGTGTAGTTGAATGATTTTTCCTAAACCCATATTGTGAGTGAGTAAGAATATTATTATTTAAACAAAATGAATATAGTCGATTATAAATGCATTTTTCTAACAATTTTGATATGGATGGCAGAATGGAAATGGGCCTATAATTATCGAATTTGTGAGGATCATTCTTTTTAAATACAGGGGTTATTTTAGCAATCTTTAGTTTATCTGGGACTATGCCGGTAGAAAGAGAGAGGTTGAATATAAAAATTAAAGGATGTACAATATAAAATATTATTTTTTTCATTAAGTTAGTACTAAGATTATCAAATCCAGCAGAGTTACTGTTGTGTAATGAATTACTAATGTTTATAACTTCATGTTCTGTTATGGGATTAAAGTAAATAGAATTGTTGATAAAACCAGTCAGATAGTCTTTAAAAGAAGTATTATTAGGAGAAGTGGTCATTGAATTAGTTATCTGTCTACAACAGTTTATAAAATGTTGTTAAATTCAGTTACTATATGCTGTGGATCGCAAACATTTCCAGTCTCATTAGTAAAATATTCAGGCAAAGATGTTCTAGGCTTATTTAGTAATGAATTGATAACTGACCAAGTCTGTTTTGTATTATATTTAATTGACTTCAATCTGTTAGAAAAATATGATTTCTTTGCATGCTTTATCAGATTGTTTAACTTATTTCTATATTTTTTGTATTTTCTTTCATTATCCAAGGTATTGTTTTGGAGAAATTGTTTATAATAACGATTTTTTTTCTTTATGCATCTCAATAAATACTTTGTTATCCATGGTTTTTTCATGCCTCTTTTAGTGAGCTTACTTTTTAACAAAGGAAAATGTTTGTCAAACAACTGAGTAAAACTATTAGTAAAAAAGGAATACGCATCATTAGCATTTGTTATATTATAAAGATTGGTCCACTCTTCATGATAAAGATCATATTGAAAATTAAGTATATTGTTATCTGAGTATTTACGAAAAAAACGAATTGAACTTGGTTGATAAGTATTATTATTAGAACTTTTATAGACTAGAAAAATGGGTAAATGATCACTAGCATCAGAACAGAGACTACCTGAGTCAAATTCTGAATCAAGTACATTGGTGAATACATTATGAATAAGGGTAGCAGTGCTTGATGTAATACGAGTTGGGGTTTGTATAATCGGGAATATACCAAGTACAGAATTAAGCCTTAGAAACTCATTAACAGTATCATCATCTTTAAACAAATCAATATTAAAATCTCCAGTGATATAAATATTCCTATGTTCATTACTTAATGTATTAACAGCATTGTTGTAAAATTCAAAAAATATTTCATGATCTGATCCTGGTTTTCTATATATGACACCAACAGTAGACCTCTTGTGGTTTACATCTAAGAAATCAATAAACAAATATTCACATGTTAAATTGGATTCTTGATTATAAACGATATCTGTTCTTACAGTATATAGTATATCTTTTTTCACAAATAGCGCAACACCACCCCCTCGTCCATATATCCTGTTAACATTCAAAAAATTATAACCATCTAGATTGCAATTAACTGAGGTTGTATCTTATATCCAAGTTTCAGAAATTGCTATAAAAGAGAAAGAATGATTTATCGTTGACAAGAATTGAGAAATATTTTCAAAGTTTTTCTGAAAACAATCTTTTTTTTTTGCTCGCTCGCTTCGCTCGCTCGCATATGAATAATCAGACCATCACACAAAATGCAAATGTAGTGTTTATCTGGAACAATGTTAAGCTAGAAACAGTAATGTGTCGAAAATGATCCTCGATAGTGTATTAATCATATTGTAGCGGTATACTAATGTCTCAAAGTGGTATTTTCCGCCTTGTTTTCACCCTTTGTAGGTGCCCCTTTTTTGTTGGTCCCCCCACCCACTTTGAAAGACGCTCCGCCGCCCCTGACCTGAATGTTTGAAAGCAACGAAAATTTCCAACATATCTCCCCCCCCCCCCCCCCCCGACACACAATACCCGTTGAATATGATCTTTCAAAAATCCTACGAGCCCTCCCAAATTTTCTCAAAGGAAGGGGACATGGCCACTTCGATCCCTAGATCCGCCTACTTTTATCCAGAAGTTAGGCTTATACACACAATTCAGCATAGGACACCGGTGTTACACCCACGTTGAGATACTAGTTGTTAACACTACCACTAAATTCCCAGACATTCCATTTTCCGACTGAATCAGACTGAATCATTCACATTAATTTTCATAGTCTCTCACTTTTTGTCCCGTCGGATCCGTCCTTAGGGAAAGCAATGGGACTGTCCCTCGATTTGATAAACATTATTATTTTGCCCAGAGATTAAACGTAGAAAATCAAAGGATATTGTAGTGATAGATTCGACTCGGCGAGCAAGTTCAATAAACACGTCAAAACAGAAAGTACAAAGTCTATCTCGTTCTTACAAGCTTACAGTCGTGTGTACCACTCACGATATACTAGTATCAGTCGATATTTACCATCTAGACTATATTGTTTCGTGGCATACAGGAACTCGATCTCTCACGGGAAGAGCTACCGCTCATGTAGTCATTACCGAATGTACGGTCTGCATGGGGAAAACCCGCTCACCATTTCAGGGAATTTTTTAATGTTGCATTGGATACAACACGAAACTGTCAGCTAGGTCATTGTTGTATTACTTGACAGAGGCAGAGGAATATCAGTCAGAACCGTTAAGAGCAAGAGAGTGAACAAGGTTGTTTGCTGTGATTTACTGGGTGAGATATTTTATAATCATCCTTTGTCATTCATTGTATAATTGTGCTTTCATTATTTTGATGTGATCAGTAGATAGTATAGTATAAGATATGATAAAATAATAATATCATATAATTATCATATCATATCAATTCAATTCAATTCATTTCAATATCAAGATAAGATGATATTTTATTGATTCTATCGACCCCTGTCAGGGGTATGAGAGTACATAAACCTATTTATTTTATAAACCTACATAATCAGTATTAACATACTTAGTAGAAAGAACATCGTGTAAAACATCTTTACAAGACCAGGCTTGTTCCTTTTCATATATATCGGGAGATGGGTAGGGCCAGGGGCGGCACTACGGGGGGGGGGGGGGGGCAGGGGGGGGGGCGGGCAAAAAAAAAGAGAAAGAAGGGGGAAAAGGAGAAAGAGAAGGGGAAATGGAGAAGAGAAGGCTAGGCCATGCAATAGGCCGGTTTACTAACATATTCAAATTTTATGCATGCTTTTTAAACAAAGGTTGTTCTTGACAACCTGAAAGCTTGCCCGATGCTTGCCCGACATAGCAACAAGTAATGTATGCAAACTGGATTCCTAGTATTGTAGTCCATTTATTAATAACAGGTTGGTGGAATACCTGGTCACTAGGTCTTCCGGAAAGAAACATCCATAAATTTGAATAACTTAGTAAACCGGTCTATTATGACATAACTGTTATAGTCCTATTTGTTATTTCAAGACCCTCGACGTGCGACGTTGCTGGCGACAATTTATATATATATATATATATTTTATTTATTTATTTTTTATTTTTTTTTAATATTTATATATATTTTCTCCACTCAAGCTACTTATACTCGAAACGTCGAGTATAAGCTGTTATTTTCGCGAACAGAAATATTCGTGAATGGCAAGGTCCAAGACAATTTCGCGAGATGTTGTTTTCGCGGTTTGCCAAGGCCAAATGACCAACATCACCAGTATTAATTCGCAAGACTGATAATGCTAAAGATTATAACGCTGCTAATCGATAAGGTCTTGCATGTAATTTGAACATAAACTCTGCCATGTAAAAATTGGTTAGACTCTTCCAAAAATTTGGCTTAAATTTCACTTTAATTGTAGCTTCAGCTGAAAACTCAAGCCACCATTCAATCTGCAGTAAAAGCAATTTGTATTCTTTTATTCAATTTAATTTTTTGGTTGGATTCCTATTTCAGAAAGTTGGTTTTGGTGTCAAAATATAAATTTCTAAAATACATCCTGCCTTCTCAAACACGTATAGTCATGTGACTCATGAATATTTATGAGTTATGTGAATAATCTGAGAAATTCAATAATTTGACACTAAAATTGAATTATTGCAATAGGAATTCAATAAAAATCATATTCAATGAAAGAATATAAATGTCTTTTACTGGAGGATAAATTGAGGCATAAAATCTTAGCTTTGAGAAGAATAAAAGTGAAATTTAAGCCAATTTTGGAACTACATATCTAACCAATTTTTTACCTAGTGAAATTTATGGACATATTGAGGTGATTATGGCGATGTAACGTCCAAGATTAAGTATTTCTACTGCAATGGCCTGTACATGCCTCATTTTTTTCGTTGGGTGAATTATTATTATCTGTAATAGTTTACTTTCTGGTCTCCCTTCTTCTCAAATTCAAAGACTACAACTCCTTCAAAATTCTGCAGCCCGACTTGTTACACGCACGAAGAAACATGAATCAATAACTCCAGTCTTAAGAGATCTACACTGGTTGCCCATCAAGTCCCGTATCCAATTTAAAATACTTATGTTAACCTACCAATGTTTACATCAGCTGGCTCCTACTTATCTCTCTGAAGTACTAACTCCATATAAACCCGATAGAATGTTACGTTCCAGTTCCAAGTCCCTGCTCTGTGTTCCACAAATAATGACAAAATCATACGGGGAAAGGTCTTTTACACATTCTGCCGCTCTTTTGTGGAACAAGTTGCCTGAATATCTGAAAAGTATAAATTCCTATATGAAAACTTCATTAATTCTCTAAAGACATACCTTTTCACCACTTTATAGTTAATCAGAATCATGAACCCAGTGCATCTTTCCTTTCTTTCCTCTCCTAAAGTGCATAGAGACATGCAATTTTGCTTATGTGTAATGCGCTATATAAAAATGTTTGATTATTATTATTATTATTATTATTGCAGCCATAAAGAAGTGGCGATATTTTCGCGAGCTGTTAAATTCGCGTCCCAACATCAACTCGCGAAATTCGCGAAAATTAAACCCTCGCGAAAATAACAGCTTATACAGTACTCTTTCTTCAAAGAGAGTTCTTTTTAGAACTACAAATTCACAAGCAACATACCAAACAGTCCTTTTCAGGACTATCCTACATGGTGTTACCGCATACTCATAACTTAAGCATCACGTTTTAAAATAATATAAGCTAATGTAAAGAGGAGGGGAAAAAAAATCGCAGAATATTATGTGCCTATAGAAATAAATGGACAAGAAATTCCTGGTTATATTGATAATAAACCTCCTGCTTCTAAGTAGATGACCTTTCTAATACTACAAGAATATGCTGCTGGAGTAAAGAAAAAGGCATACTATACCTAATTTTTCTAAGTTTCTTTAGACCAACCATCAATGTAATACACAAACATTTAGGGCAATATTTATCATGTTCGCCGGGCATGTTCATAATATGGTAGAATGATATGACTTAGACGTTAACCGGATAAATTGCGATCATTTTTGTTGATGCTGTTGTTGTTGAATTATTTCAGTGGCGCCTATCAAGCAGTTTTGAATATTCCATCCAATATTACTTGTAAACAGAAGGTATCAGTGTTTTTCGGTTGCCTTTTCTTGGGGCAATTCATCTATATTGATGTATACATGTCTATGAATCACATCAATGATTCATGGACATGTATACGTGTAGCCTATAGATGGACTATACTACTCTCTTAGTTTTTATTACACAACCACAATCATATATAATTCTCTCCCCCATCTCTCTCTATCACCCTCAGTAATACCTCACCCCCCCCCCTTTCTCTCTCTCTTCTCTTTTCTCTGTTTTACCCAAATCCTCTCTTCCTTTCACTCTTCTACCCTTTCTTCTCTTTCTCTCCCCTTCTTTCTCTTTCTCTGTCTCTCCCTCTGTCTCTGTCTCTGTCTCTCTTCTCTTTTCCCTATTCTCTATTTCACCCAAACCCTCTCCTGCTTTCACTCTTCTACCTTTTCTTCTCTGTCTCTCTCCTTTTTTCTCTGTCTTTCTCTTTCTTTCTCTCTCTCTCTCTCTCTCTCTGTCTCCCCTCTCCGCTTTCTTATTCTTTCCACCTCTTCCTGTGCTCTTTATATATACCCACATCTTCATCACCGTGGTATACAGTCAGACCAATAAAGCCATGGAACAGAGGGATATTGAAAGACTTCAGAGGAACTGGCTCGATCTTCTCGGCACGGTGAACAGCGACGAAGTGGTGCCCTATCTAATACAGGACCTCATATTCGATACAGATATCTTAGAAGAAATAAGTGCTGAGAAGACAAGAAAGGTATGTATATAAGGATGATCATGATGATTGTAGTACAAACAATATATTTATCAAAGTTTATTCAGAACGATAAAAATAACGTACATAGTTCACCCTGCCCCGATGAGGGGCGGGGGGGGGGGGGGGAGGCACGGGGCTGATACCCTCCACTTTTTCCAAAATTAGGAAAAGCGCCCCACCTGCAACAAACTGCCCCTTCAAAGTGAAAAAAAAAGTTCCTCTCTCGCGATAAAATATGTGCACCTCCTAAAGTTAATTGCTCCTTCTTCATTTGTTGTACTATATTAGTATATACCCCTTCGTGATAAGAACTGATGCCATTTTTGTGCCAGTAGAAAAATGTTGAAAATGAATTCGAAAATCATATTAATAGTGCTTAATGTAAACAAATGCTGCAATGGAAATAATTTTGCTACCAATGAACTTGTTAGAAAATAAACATAAATAATAACAGTGGTAATAATGATGATAACAATGTTGCATTAATACTATATAAAATGGGCATAGTGGGTATTTCGCCAGTTTTAATTGATCAGCAAAGGATCTCATATATTATGATAAAGCCTGGTATATTTTAGTAAGGTAATAAAATATTGTGCAAACAGTGCAAAGCAAACAAAATTTAGATATCAGCATCCGAATATATTTTATATATATTATATTTCATACATAAAAACATTGTAAATTGAAACAGAACGTCAATTAAAATCTCTGAATATATACTGGTTTAAGATGACTGGAGATTTTTAAAAATTTATTTCACCCTGTTTCAAATCAGTAAATAACACTCATCCTTTAATATATTGTTTGGGTTGTGAATTCCTAGTACGCTACAAAGCCGGAAATATTTTGAAAGAAGAAAGAGTGATGTTAGGGCGAAAGACACGGTTAGCGATTTTCAACTGATTCGAAGATTTGCTGCTTTCTGATTTTGGGAAAAGAAAATCAAAATAATTTTATTTTATCATCTGTTGATTTTCATGTCCGTTGAAGTTATTTTATGATGACTTTTTTGGGAAGATATCTCATTTCCCTTTACAATTATTCCCTTTCTCTCATTTGGCAAAGTTTTTATCATCTGTTGATTTTCATGTCCGTTGAAGTTATTTTATGATGACTTTTTTGGGAAGACTATCTCCTTTCCCTTTACAATTATTCCCTTTCTCTCATTTGGCAAATTATTCCCTTTCTCTCATTTGGCAAAGTTTTTTTTATAATTTGTATTCTTGGAAGTCTCCATCAAGCTCATCATGTTCATGAATATACATGTATATAGATTATGATGATATACATATAAATCATTTAACACGTAGTTAAGACTTGATTTTTGTTTTATGATAGATTGTAATGATATCAAAGCAAACCCAAAAATTGAATATTTATTTTTTATTCATTTATCATTCATTTGGCAATAACAATAGGATAATTGTGCAAATCAAAGCTGTTACAATTGTTTAATGAATTTTATTTGGATAAAACAGAGAGCAATAATCAAATAATTTGTTGTGAATGGTCATTATCATCGGCTCGTATCGTTGAAATGATTATCAGTATTGTCTGTATAGTATCTAAATCCTAACGTTTTGTAAAGGACCTCTGGCAATAATGATTAAAGCAGGTATATTTATTCATATTCAAATTAACAATTATATTTCTAATTAAGCTAAATTATTTTCATTAATAAGTATGGTGACAAATCAGGAATGAGCGGTACAAAGGGTGTACGTAAAGCATACTTTAAATGACTGTAATAAAGTAATTTTTTTTTGCCTGTAATTAAAATTCCCTTTGAGGACCTTACATTATACATGTATATTAGTCCATGGACCATAAAAGGTTCAGCTTGTTGCTAATGGCGCTGTCACATATTGACGATTTAGCCAGCGTATGCCCGACGTATCAAAATTTCTCTAAAACGCTGGCATACGCTAAACTATCGATATTTTTTTTTTTTCAACTTTGGGTGTATACATAAAGAATTAGAGTATTTGAATAGTGCATGGTCTATCATGCACTATACTGGATTATGTGCACTACAAATACTAAATTATCCCGATTGCAGTTTTGTTTCACCAAGGCCGCAGGCCGAGGTGAAATAGACCTGCTCGAGGGATAATTTAATATTTGGAGTTCTAGTCCAGTAATGGTGCATAAATAGAACATGCACTAATTGTTATAGTCACTGGCGTACTGGTGGGGGGCTTAGGGGGGTGCAGCCCCCAAAAGTTCCACGCCAAAAAAAAGGGGGGGGGAATTAAAATTACCTACCGGATATAGGTCTAGGTCTGTACCAAAATAACATTTTCATTAAAAAGGGTTGATATTTTTGCTCGCTCGCTTCGCTCGCCCGTAGGAATTCAGATATTTGGCCGCGGATGTCTATGTTCAGCCCCCTCAAAATTTTTGGCTCCTTACGCCACTGGTTATAGTAAATAGACCCTAGATCTATAAATGTTATTGTGTATTAGGCCCGGATTCCCCGTGCAAAAATCAAAGTTATAGTGCACGATCGTCAAGTGATGCGAATCTAACCAATCGCAGCGCGTATAACGTTTCGATAACTTATACAAGCGAATATGTAGCGTGTTGTCGGCATTCTCTCTAAATGTAAAAGAGTGAAAAAGCACTCAAAAGAGAGTGAAATTCCACTCTCACAAGGAGTTGAATTAGGGACAACCCTTTTTCGAGTGAAAAAGAGTGGTCACTATTTCACTCAGGAAAAAGTGAAACACCAATCCTTTAAAGAGTGAACATTTTATCGCTCATGTGGACAGAGTGGAGATAATTCACCCCTTTCTTAGTGAAATCATCAAACTCGGTCTCAAGAGTATTGAGTATTGACAATCACCAACTGTCAGTTATTGCACATAACTTATGGCCCCCGTTTCTGAGGGACGTATGAGCCATACGCTGGCATACGTCGAAAATTTTTGTGCATGCACAACATTTTGCGACGACCTTGCCGAACTACGACATAATAATGACAGCGTGCTTCAGCGTGCTATTGACTTATACAAAACTTACCCATAACTTATTCGACGTACGCCAGCGTATTCGCCAAATTTCTCATACGGTCGGCATACGCTGGCTAAATCGCCAAGGTGCGACAGCTACATAAATGATCAGGTGATAGAACAAATTACAAAATGATTTTCCTTCCTCCATATCGTAGACGATATTTTGATGCTACTGACTGAAAAGATTGAATTGGAATTTAGTGACCAAGCTTCTATTATAACTTGAAAATCAGAGGAATGTTGTATTAACGTAGTGGTAGCTACATTCTTGTCAGTTATTAACTAGGCCCATATGATTTGTTTTGTCTAAATTCAGATTTTTAATGGCTAAAAATATATATTTATTTGGGAAAATGGGGAAACAACTTTCTACTTTCACCCAATTGAAAAAAACAAACTTTTGTCATTCTAATGCAGAAGAAAACAGAATTAATGCTAATGAAACTGACAAAGCGGGGTCCCAAAGCGTACGATTCGTTTCGAAATGCTCTCGATGCAAATGATGTCTACCGCCACCTCGTCGAAAAACTTGACACGACTGTGTGTGAAACACGTGCATGTATTTCACAACCCTCAGGTAATTTGTACTGGGTTCATTATCACCTGTTTAATGCGAGGTACAGAATTGCAAAAATTAAGTAATTTGTACTTCAAAAATACATGTATCTGTAAAGCACTTAGGGATATAGAGAGAAGATCGAAAAGGGAGAAAATGACAAAGAGAAAGAAAGAGATAGAAAGAAAGAAAGAGAGAGAAAGAGAGAGAAAGAGAGAGAGAGAGAAAGAGAGAGAGAGAGAAAGAGAGAGAGAGAGAGAGAAAGAGAGAGAGAGAGAGAAAGAGAGAGAGAGAGGGATCAAAATTTAAGAGGGAAACATCTGATTTAATGCCCAGTATAGAGAATCAAAGTTTCATGTATTCAACTTATTTTGAAATCCAGATAATACTATTTGTTTGTTTTAATTTCTACAACAATATCACTTCAAGTTAACAAAATATATGCATGGTTAATTATAGAGACCTATCTACATATTTCTACTGGGGCCCGTTGCACAAAACTTGCGTTTGATCGCAACTCCTAAAAATCAAACGCAAGTCCTTAATGCGCACTTCTGATTGGCTGAAAATAAAGTTGCGATTGATTTTCCTGAGTTGCGTTCAAACGCAAGTTTTGTGCAACGGGCCCCTGTTCTACCATGAGGTCCTATTTATCATTATTTTATCTATTTCCTTTCGTTAATAGAAGACATGCCGGATTCAGTAGGAACGCTCAGTCAAGCTGGGTCTCTTAGAACAGATGGAGGGGTAACCCCCCACACCCCAACCACCCCATCGACTCCTGCATTACCAGGTAATACAAAAATGTATACCCTTTACATAACTTATTATACGTGCATATATTGAATGATTGATTAATAACTAAATTAATAACCATTTAAGCAAATAAGATATATATATTTTAGCACAAATTGTTAAAATACATATATAAATAAACGCATGATTAATGAAGGAATACTAAAAGAATATCAGTAGTGTCAGGAAAATCATACACAACTTTCAATAGTATTAACCTATCATTATTATGAAAATGTGTTGTTTGGGATATGCTGCAAGATGTTGAATAATTTCCTTTGAATGCACTTTAGAAATTTATGTCTTTTTTATGTATATTTCTCTATAATATAGCAAATTTCGATTTTTCATTAACATCCTGCCCCCTCACCCCCCCCCCTCCTTCTCCCTCCATTATCTCTTTATTTCTCCATACCATCCTGCAGCCTCTCCATCTCTCTCTTCTTCTCTTTCCCTCCACAATTCGTCTTTCTCCATACCATCCTGCATCCTCTCCATCTCTCTCTTCTTCTCTTTCCCTCCACAATTCGTCTTTCTCCATACCATCCTGCAGCCTCTCCATCTCTCTCTTCTTCTCTTTCCCTCCACAATTCGTCTTTCTCCATACCATCCTGCAGCCTCTCCATCTCTCTCTTCTTCTCTTTCCCTCCACAATTCGTCTTTCTCCATACCATCCTGCAGCCTCTCCATCTCTCTCTTCTTCTCTTTCCCTCCACAATTCGTCTTTCTCCATACCATCCTGCAGCCTCTCCATCTCTCTCTTCTTCTCTTTCCCTCCACAATTCGTCTTTCTCCATACCATCCTGCAGCCTCTCCATCTCTCTCTTCTTCTCTTTCCCTCCACAATCTGTCTTTCTCCATACCATCCTGCAGCCTCTCCATCTCTCTCTTCTTCTCTTTCCCTCCACAATCTGTCTTTCTCCATACCATCCTGCAGCCTCTCCATCTCTCTCTTCTTCTCTTTCCCTCCACAATCTGTCTTTCTCCATACCATACTGCAGCCTCTCCATCTCTCTCTTCTTCTCTTTCCCTCTACAATCTTTCTTTCTCCTTTACATCCTGCATCTACTGTCCATCTCTCTCTCTGTCTCCCTCACTCCACTTTTTTTTATCTTTCTTACCCCACCTTTTTTCCCCATCTCTTTCCTTCTTCCTTCACCACCTATCTCTAGTTTTCATTCCAACATCTTCATCTCTATCTGTCTCTCTCACCCTCCATCATCTGCATCTTTCCCCCTCCCTACTCTACCCTTTCCATCCCTCTTTCACTACATTTTTTGTTTCTTTTTTCTTGCTCTCTGTTGTAAATACTCTTATCTGATTTTCGTCCCCTCTATACAGTCGTTCGAACACAGTTTACAGATCTCGAGTGTTTAGACCTAGCCGATCTTCTAGACCCGGTAAGAGACTTTCCGAGAGTTGGCCTGTGTTTGAAATTTAACGCTCCTGCTTTGAGTAGATATAAAAGAGAAAACACAAGCGGGAGTTCCAGTGGGACTTACATGATGCTGATTGATTGGAAGAAGGGATTTTTAGATCATGAACAGAGGGAACAGTTATCAGATGCATTGGACAATGCTGGACTGAAAGTTTTAGCTTCCCAAGTACGACATGGTAAGTTTTCGCATTCCAATAATTTTATAAAATGTGAAATTTCTCCATTATTTTATACTCCATATATATTACCGGGAAAATGATAGCTATTGTCACTTATATAAAGCAATGAAAGTGGGTATAGAGTTGAAGTGAAAATATACTGCCAGTGCAATGTTAACTTCCGCACGCATATACTATCAATCTCCCCCTCCCGTCCTCACAAAAAAAAAAAAAAAAAAAAAAAAAAAAATATATATATATATATATATATATATAATTATTTTTCCCAGTTCAAATTCTGCATATAAATATGCAACAGTATTGTTTAGGCTACATTTTACTATTTCTTGACAATGTTTAGGAGTAACATTTGAGAAAAAAAATCCACATGGGGTCTACTGCATTCCCAATAAAGCTATTGATAAAAGTTTGTGTGTTGTATTATTGATAAAGTATATAATTCATATATGAGTTTTTGTTATTTTCTTCGTTTTAAGGGCAAAAACTGGAAATCTTAGCTTCCCCTCCACCTTGCGCGTCACCAGTTGCTCACTTATCTATGAATTTCCAGTCTAGCAGTGTGCCCAGTACGCCGAGCTTCAGTCCACCCATGTAAGAAAATATCGCTACATAAAGATTGATTTTTTAACGTACTTGCTCGTTTTTGTAAATGTGAAAAAAACAAACATCGCGAAGTCTTTCGAAAAATCAATTAAAGGGCACTTTTAGTACCCAATTGTATGTCTCATAGAAATCATGTTCAGATTACGTAATACATCATTGTGATATTCGCACATTTTAATTCGCGATTGACAAGGCTTTTGAAATTGCCGACAGATGAAAGGGCGGATGCAACTGGATTGACCGTGGCAACATCGTTCAATTCAATTCAATCCAATTTTATTTTACCAAAGCAATAAAAACATTATAAATAAATGCATACATACCTGGAATATATATACATTGGTACAGTAAAATATAAAAAGTTGCTTGGCAGGTATATAGCAGCCAGAAAGGAAGCAACCCTTATGTGTGGCCGACCTTAAAAAGATATAATTAAAAGTTAAATGTATGTACCAGACATTACAAAATACAACATTACATTCACACACACACACACACACACACACACACGCACGCACGCACACCCGCACACACACAAATACACAACACCGTGCCAGGCGTATGATAGACCGCTTCTGTAATGTATACAAATTCATGCACATAATTCTCGGAGCACCTAGTGACGAGCTTTTTATAAATGAGCCTGCTTTTTATAAATGAGCCTCAATGCTTGGAATCCAGTTTGCATACATATATGTCCGGCAAGCCTCCGGCAAGCTTTCAGGTTGTCAAGAACAGCCTTTGTTTGAAAGTTATGTATAAAATTTGCATACATTACCGAAACGGTCTATTAGACAAAGTAAATAAAAGGTTCAAATCAATCGTATAAAGTGATCATCCGTCTAGGGTGATTTGGGGCTACTGGGGCTACTGGGGCTTTAGGTTGATTTGTCGATAGTGTTTGCGATCGTGTTATAAGTGTGTTGTTCTACAAGTCCAATGGATGGTCTCGTAGCTTTTTCTCAAGATTCACATTTCAGATTGATTCGTTGTATTTTGTAGATTAATTAGTACTTGTATATTCTCAATATACGACGGGTTGAGAGTATGCGCAAAAAGGAAAATCATCAAAGATTTAAAACAAAAATACTAAAAGGAAAAACTTTTGTATCAAAATATGACAAAATTAAATTAAAAAAAATTACTTCATTTCAATGAATTATTTGTATTACTGTCTTTAATCTTTATGCAGTGATATACTTTTACAATATTTAGCGCAATGAATACTCGTGTGATAATCACATTTCTTAATTGAAAATCTGTAGTGTCTGCAAGTGACCGATTTATTTCTTTCATTGTATTCATCTAAAACTTCAGAATCTTTTTTTTTTTCTCATAACATCCGCTTCGCATGCACAATCATGACAACAGTCCCTGCATTACAAAGTCCCTTTAAAAAAATAAGGCAGCTTATACAGTTATATCAGAATAGCTAATGTGTATTTGCCTGAATTTAAGATGATTTTATCGACAAGATACGGGAGATCGATAGATTTAATAAGGTGTATGAAAACTTCAGGAGAGAAGATAGAACCTGTTTATTTTTTCATTAGCGTTCGTGAAATGATTTAAGGTGTAGATATGGAAAGAGACTGTAGGCCTATTACACCGGTGATGATAATGATGTCGATCCCAGGTTGCCATAATGGAATATTGTACAAACTCTCGAAAGGTAATTTACCAGATGCTTTCGTCCCTATATTTCAACGCAACAGTGCTGTACATTCCTATCCAACTAGACAAACAAACCATTTCCACCTCCCCCGAACTCGCACCGTTTTTGCAAACAAAACAATCACCCTTACTGGACCCAAATTCTGGAACAGCCTGAATAACGAACTAGTTGATAGCCCCTCCAACAAACATGTATGTATGAATATTCATATCATGCTGGATCGTACAGGTGGTCACACAGACTTTGCTTGTGTAACACTGTCCTGCCTTTACAATCTTCTTCTTCTTCTTCTTCTTCATTCTTCTTCTTCTCCTTTATTTCCTTTTTTTTTCTTCTTCTTCTCTTTCGTCTTTTTCGTTTCTTTACTCCACTTTCTGAGCTTTGCTCTCCTTGTACGTTTAGTAAATCCGATACTTCTAATCCGTCTCGATTTTTTATTGTATTCCAATCGGAATTACTTCTCTATACGGGAGCCTAATCGTTTACAAGCAATGCTTTTTATTCAGGCTCCCCACATTTCACATTTCTTCTTCTTTTTGCCAGTCGTTCATATATCTCTTAAACTTTCTACCTATTTACTGTACATTGTACTTGATTTGAGTTCTTAACCCCTATGTTTTGAAATGGACAAATATGCTTGTAAAATCGTTTTTGTAAAAATTGTTTTGATGTAAAAGTAGAACAAATAAACTTCAAACTTCAAAACTTCAAACTAATGTATACAAGAAATTATTATTTTGTTTTTCAGATCCCTGCCGACGTCGCTTCATTCGTTCCAACCAACTAGCCAAATAGGACTAGGACCCAGGCCAAACATGACTCTACCAACCCACATCCATCCAAGTCCTGGGGAGGATGTGGCAGACACTGATTTGTATAACCTGTCTCGGCATCTTGACTCAGATTCTTATCAGAGACTAGGACTCTCGCTGGGTTACTCGCTGCATCAGTTAGACGCTTTCAAGACCAAGACCTGTAATGATATTCCAAACGCCGGGCTAAACATGCTGAGTGATCTCAAATCCCACCTGGGTCACATCCGCAAGGCCGAGTTCAAAAAGATCCTCGAAACAGAAGCAAGGCTGCCATCTTTGGTACAGTTTTCTTAGTACTGCAATGTCTGTAGAAATATCATGACTACGTATACTACATGTATCAGTGGTTGTATCAAAACCAAGTACATGTACATGCATACAGTGCATGTACTTGGCGCACGAGGTGGGGGGGGGGGGGTGCTATACCCCCCCCCCCCCCGCCAGAATCTTGAAAATACCAGTTTTAGGACAACGGTCCCATAATATTTAGGAATTGAGAAGCCCGAATATCCTCATAATATTCGGGCAACGACATTTTTACCGTAATAAAGTGTCTTTGCTTTTTGTTTGCAGTGGTATCAGCAAGTGGCCAAGGCTCCGGCATATTTGCCAGTGAATATTGTAATACATGTCATACCAATGTAGATTGTGTCCATTTTATACTGTACATGCTTCTTGATGCCATGCCACAATATGTGATTGTGTGAAGAAATACATATTGTGGCATGGCATCAAGAAGCATGTACAGTATAAAATGGACACAATATATGTTTGTGTGAAGAAATACGGCACCAAGGAAAATTTTTGGTTAAAAAAAAAAAATTACGCATCACTTTGGTACTTTACTTCCACCAAGGTTGCCAATGCGTCTTGAAGTTTTCCTAATTATACATACAAGCGTTGTCATTTTTGATAGAATAAATGTATTAATGACAGTGATGAACTGTTACTTTACAGGAATAAAATGTGAGTGACGACATAGCGGATTCAGTGGCGCATACAGCATATAGATGGAGCCGGTGTACACTGTTCAACCTAGGGGGCATTCGCTTTTCCGAAAGTTCGTAATTCCGAAGCAAAAATTTCCCATATACCAGTGGGTTCATAACTCCCAAAATGAAATAGGTTTCATTATTCCGAAGGTTCATAATTCCGAAAATAATATAGGGTTCTTTTTCATTACTGGAATTACGAACCTTCAAAGTAACGAACCTTTTGGATCCAGGAACATTCCGAAAAACGAGATGAAACCCCCACCTCTTCCCAGGCAAGCCAGTCACTTCGCTTCCTGTTTTCATTTTTTGGATGCACCAAAGATATGTGTGATATTACTATCTGTTGTCATTTTCTTGACAAATTATGATAATAATAACCCAATTCAATAAGCATCTCATTTTTGTTTGACTTTTACGATTGTCCGGATTGTATCTCTTGAGTTCTCCGGCCGCGTGATCTCCTTTGGGACAGATAACATGACGTTTTCTGCATGTCTCTTTGGAATTAGTCACAAATATCATAAGTTATCGACTGCCTTTATGTATACTGGACTATTATCATCATTATATATTATATTGCAATGATAATTTTATCCTCAACACGATAAAAACTACTTTCGAAAAATAAACTCAAGGGTAATTTCAAAGGCCTATTGTACTGCCCATAGAAATCAGGTTCGGATTACGTAATACGCCATTGTCATGTTCGCACATTTCTAAAGGTGATAGGACTATTGAAATTGCCTTCAGTTGATTTTTCGAAAGTAGTTTTTATCGTGTTCCTCTTACAGCTTAATTAGTATAATATAGTAGATGAGTAGATGTAATAGTAGTTCTCTTCGATAATTCGTCCCTGTTTTCACGAAGTGACGGTATATGAGGAAAATTGCATATTTTTTCGATTTTGAGTTTTTTGCATTTTTGGACATCGTTCACTAACATCTTGAACCTCACAAAGTTTCAGACCATAATGCTGTCTAATTATGTAAATATGGGGATTACGTCAACAAGAAAATACCTAGTAAAAGGATTTTCTGTTTTCACGAAGTGACGGCTTACAGCCGCCTGTATATTTACGTGCGCGGCTGAGATCCGTCACTTCGTGAAAATAAATCACGAGTGCGTCCTTGAATCTTGTGTTTTCACGAAATGACGGCTATGTTTACAGCTCATTCCCCCCCCCCCCCCAATAAAAAAAAATATGGAAATAATTAAACATAGAACTAAAATTTGAAATATGATCTACCCCAGGATATAAAATTTATTCAACCTTCATACATTAAAGAGGTTGAGATTATGCTTTAAAACTTTGAAAGCGATTTATTCAAAACTAACTTTCTTTTAGTTGTGCGCTCATCCATCACTTCGTGAAAACAGTAACGAATTCTTATACCCCTTGATATCCCAAACCTTTGGTTTTGGGATATCAAGGATTCTATACAGTGCGTCCCAAAAGAAAGTTAACAGTTGGAAAAAGTCTCCCAAAATAAATATTTCAAAATATTTTTAGGAAATTTTCATACCTGTGGAAAGTTTAGGGTCTCTTCTGTCAAATGACACTAACAAATCTCACAATATTTTATGCTCGAGTGAGCAAAAGCGACTTCTGCGAAAGGCGGCAAAATCCAGACTTACAAGAATTAGTATTTTGTTCTGGCTGGTATTAAGAAATTTGAGAACCATTAAAAGTTGACAATTGGAATAAAGTCTCCCCAATGAACATTTCAAAATATGTTTCAGGAAATTTTCATACCTATGGATAGTTTACAGTCTCTCCTATCAAATGACATTAAAAATAACAATATTTTACGTTTGAGTGGTGCAAAATCCATTATTGACAAAAATTTGTATTGGTTCTGGCGGGTATCAGCAAAGTTTAGAGTCTTGAAAAGGCTTAGAAACTTTCATATTCTGGTCATTAAAAGGAAGTTTATGAAAGAATAGGCTTTAGTTTCTATATGTCCAGACATATCCAATGAAAACTTAATAATGGTTGGCTGAGAAAGCCAGCTTGAATTAAAACCTTGCGAAAACTAATATTTCAAAACACTCAGTAACGTAGTTAATTGCCCACTGAAGCATAAAAATGTTGATGAGATACGTAAGGACATACAGAGAACAGAACCTATTTTTCATTCATTGTCTATTACTGATCGAAATATGAAAATTTATAAGCCTTTTCATGACTTTCAACTTTGCTGATACCAGTCAGAACAAAACCAATTCTTGTCAAGGCTGGATTTTGCACCTTTTCAAAAAAGTGGCCTTTGCTCACTCGAGCGTGAAATATCGCCAGATCTTTAGGTGTCATTAATAGAAGAGACCGTAAGCTTTCCACAGGTATGAAATTTTGCTTCAAATATTTTGAAATATTAATTTGGGGAGACTTTTTTCCGACTGTTAATTTTTTTTCTGGGACGCGCTGTAAAGGTATCTTGCAGTTTGATATTTTCTTCACAAAAATAATATTTTCTGTATCTAGCTCAATTTTATTTAGAAGAAGTACCAACAAATTACTAATTCTTGAAATAAGCTATCATTGTAAGAAATTATAGTTGTCATGATATGCTTCACATCTGACGTGAATATTCTTTTTTTCTAAACCGTCATCCACTTCTTTCTGTTTTATAGGGATCGAGTGGAAGAGATTTGAGTGTTTTGAAGCACACGACGCAAATAATGTAGGTCGGATGTTTTTCCAAGTCAGAGTATATAAAAGAAGTATTCCAGATATTTTATGTCATTATAAGATATTTTATGAGTATATATTTGATGTATATAGAAATGTGATATGAATCGTTACAATCAGTCTGGTGTAGAATATAATACGCTAATTTGTGAAAACGTGTGTTTGTCTACACTGTTTGTAATCGTGATTCATTTGACTTCAACAGGGTGACTTCATAACTGGAGTGAAATATGAGAAGACCATTGTATATCATCCAGTGTAATGAAGTAAAAGGAATATGTAGCCTCATTCTAAATTGGTGCATTATACGGGCAACATGGTAAAAAAAAAAAAAAAAAAAAAAAAACATTAAAAAGACATAATGGCTTGAACGTGGGGTATTATTTTGAAGGTATTTCTGACTGGGGTGTAGTATATATATTTTCGAACGTTTGAGTGTGCTAATTTCCCCCAAAATATTACTTTCTCTTTGTTATTAGCAACCCAAATTATGTCTACAAATTGAAAGAGGTATAAAGAGTGCCATCATGATATCATTATCACCACGTAAAGAAAAGAAAGTGTTTATGATAATAAAATGTCGTATAGAATACTTCTCACTTTCCATTTACATTATTAGTAGGGGGCCTACAAATTTCAGGATGTTAACCTCATTTTTATGTCTGATATATGATGTCTGAACAGTTTATTGAAAGCTAGAGAACTTTTATCACTGATAACTGTATCATTAATTTGTTTCAATTATCACATCTTATATCATTGTTGTTAATAATGCATTGTATGTTGCAGTTATTTTCTTCCATATTTCATAGGCCTGTCCATAATTATTGTCACTTTTCACAGTCATCATTAGTATCATCGCCATTATATCACCATTATATCGCCATGTTTATAAAGAATTCCAGTATCATCTTCATTTCTTAATGTCCCATTTTATAAACGTCTGACATGCAGGATCAGAACAACATTAATATATATATGCCTATAACAAAATTTGTCCAAATAATTTCTATGTCAGGTATTTTGTTTTACTTTTGTTTTCTTTCAGTGTCAGCACAAATTATGTTTGTTTTTGTTGTTTCAAATGTTATTAAATGACATATTGGAACCTTTTTTTTTTATAATAACGAGTCATCATATTGTTATGCCTAAGTTAAAATTTCATTCGTCAAAAGAAGATCATCATACCACACAGACGTAAATGAAAAACGAAAGTGATTTATAATTTCTTTTTGTAGTATTTGTTCTTTGTTTTGTAATTTATGAGGAAAAATACATTCACATGAAGATGGAAAGAATGTAGAATTTTAGAAGAGATGATACCGGAGATGATATTGGTTTTATGTGTAAGAATGACCGAGTGAAGGGAGAAAGAGAGAGAGAGAGAGAGAGAAAGAGAGAGACAGAGAGAGACAGAGAAAGAGAAAGAGAGAGAGAGAGAAAGAGAGAGAGAGAGAGGGAGAGAGAAAGAGAGAGAGAGAAAGAGAGAAAGAGAAAGAGAGAGAGAGAGAGAGCGAGCGATAAATAAGGGGGGGGGGAGAGAAAGAGAGATACGGAGGAGATTGAAATGAATGAAAATTATAAAACTAAAATCAATTAGACTAGAGCATAAGTTTTTCCGATGGAGTATTAGAAATCGAAAGAATCAGACTGCATCATTCACCATAATTCACATAATTGTTAACCATTATGTATATAATACGCAACAAAGTTTCTTTTTAAAGCTCCCTTATTGTCCCGTCCCGGGGGAAACCAATGGGGCTGTCCCTCGATTTGATAAACATGATCATTTTGCCCAGAGATCAAAGGTAGAGAAGCAAAGGACTCGGCGAACAAGTTCAATAAACACGTCACTAACGCTAAAACAGAAAGTACAAAGTCTATCTCGTTCTTACAAGCGTACTGTCATGTATGTTACAATGTACCACTCACGGTATCTCATGCAGCTCCTATAGAAGGTATAGCAGTCGATATTTACCATCTAGACTGTCTATACTGTTGTGAGATACAGAAAACAGTATTTGTTGATCTCACCAAACTGATCTTTGATCTCACACAAGAGGAGCTACCGCTTGATTACCGAGTGTACGGTCTGGGGAAAACCCGCTATACCATTTCGGGGGTTTTTCAAATGTTGCCTTGGAGAAAACACGAACCTACCTGTCAGCTTGGTCAGTTGTAGTAATTGACAGAAGCAGAGGGATACCAGTCAGAACCAGTCAGTCAGCAAGAGAGTGAGCAAGGTTGTTTGCTGTGATTTACTGGCTGCGATTTACTTGGTGAGATATTTTGTAATAATCCTTTGTCACTCATTGTATAATTGTGATTTAATTTGGTGTGATCATTAGATAATATAAGATAAGATAAGATTTATGGACTCTATCGATCCAGGGGCGTTGTTAGAACATTTTGAATGGGGGGGGGGGGGGGTGACACACAAATTGCCGACAAAACTGCTGCACCCTAACCCCCCCCCCCCCACACACACACACACAAATAATAATAAAAGAAAATCGCAGATGTAGAGATGTTGATCACACACGGCCCATTTTCGCAAGAGGGGGGGGGGGGGGGGGGCTGACGCCTTTTGCCCGAATATCAATTAAAAAATTTAAAAAAAATCGGAAAATGTATGGAAAGTTACATAATTGTCTGGGAACCTCGCTGCCCAAATATATGGATATTCTGGCATCTCGCTGCCCGAATATGAAGTGGTAGTTATCCGAATATCGGAACTTTAAAAATCCTCGGGGGAGGGGGCTGCAGCCCATTGTCGAAGGGGGACGCCTTATGCCCGAATATCAAATTTTCAATTTATAAATTTAACTTTTCGGAGTGAAAATGTACAGAAGTTACATACAGAAGTTACATAATTATCTGAGAATCTCGCTGCCCAAATATGTGGATATTCTAGCACCTCGCTGCCCGAATATGAAGTGGTGGTTGCCCGAATATCGGAACTTTGAAAATCCTCGGCAGGGGATTTTCTCTTTTCTCTCTTCTCCTCTTCATTTTCTCTTACCTACTCCCTCTCACCCCCCTCCTTTTTTTGTCAGGGGTATGAGAGTACGAACAAAGATACGTTATAAGTGTGAACATAGTAGATAACACATTGTGTATTTTTTTTTAAACAAATGATGGTATACAAGATAATTGTAGCATTTTGCATTTTTTTTAAATGTCATTCTTTCAGAGGGAGGGGTAACCCCACACCCCAACCACCCCATCCACCCCGTCCACACCATCGACCCCATCGACTCCTGCTTTACCAGGTAATACCAATACCAAAATCTCTACCCTTTATACGTACATATTGAGTGATAGATTTAATTAATAACCATTTAAGCAAATTGTTAAAATAGATGATATAAGTTAACGCATAATTAACGAAGTAATACTAAAAGAATATCAGTAATGTCAGGAAGATCATACACAACTTTCAGTAGTATCAACCTTCTATCATTATTATGAAAACTGTTGTTTTGAATGCTGCAAGATGTTTAATTATTTCCTCTGAATGCACTTAAGAAATATATTGACGTTCTAATGAAAACATTTTTATGTAAACACTTCTCTACATTATAGGAACTTTCGATTTTTCATTCCCAGCCCCCCCCCCCCTCTATCTCCCTCCAACATCTCTTTATGTCTCCATACCATCCTGTAGCCTCTCCATCTCCCTCTTCTTCTCTTTCCCTCCACAATCTGTCTTTCTCCATACCATCCTGTAGCCTCTCCATCTCCCTCTTCTTCTCTTTCCCTCCACAATCTGTCCTTGTATATACTGTCCATTTATTTAACGGGAGCTCCGTTAACGATTCTATGTCTCTGTGATGACAAAATCATGTTATATTACGTACATGTACTTTGAATTTCTCTTCACAAATTATGTCTTGTCTTTTTTACCGCCGAGCTTATCTGTAAACTCTTTAACTTTCCTTTATCTTCCTTTCTCATTGCAGGTGCACTATTCCCTCTCAACATATTTCTTTCTGTCTTCTTCTTCCTACATGTACTTTTCTTTCTACTTTTCATCCCTCTGCTACTTCTCGTACAGATTGCAACGTACCGGATGTTCACTTTTTGTGCATAATAGCTTCAGCCATCTCACTCCGAAACTTTACCAACGTTCAAACCGCCTTGCTAACGACCTTTCCTACACGTACATTTATGAATAGTCTTGCAACTGTCGTGAATTCCACTCCGTTACGTAATCCATTGCTTTACTGTAGTATATGCAATAATAACGTGCTACTTAACAACTGGAACGAATGTTTATCAATCTGCTCTGATTGTTATGGACACACATTTCCTTTTCAGTCCGTCGAAGATTTAGATACAACTCATACGAGTCAATTAGATATTCCAGCTCTTGTTAGAAATCTTAACTTTGACCCATTTGATACACAAATAGGAGATACGCAAATCGGAAACGCCAACATAGACCCGGACAACAATTTTTTTAATGACTATCCATATGCAACATCTAAATACTATCAAATCGAAGAATTTGCTCAAAAATACACTGGCAGTGATGATTTTTTCTCCACTATGCACCTTAATGTACGTAGCATTTTAAAAAATTTTGATCCCTTTGAAACCTTCCTCCACCTTTTAAATTTTCCATTCGATATCATCGGCCTTTCCGAAACATGGTTAAAGGACAATAACCGTCTAATAAATATGGAGGGTTACTCATTTATTTCTAAACATAGACAAGCAAAACGCGGTGGTGGAGTTGGAATGTATATCCGTAACCATCATAATTTTGTTCGAAGAGATGACATTTGTATAGATGACGCGCTTTGTGACTCAATATTTATAGAATTACATAATGAAGATGACAAGCACACCATAGTTGGGACAATTTACAAACCACCCTCTATAAATCCAGACGATTTTTCTGATGCCATAGATAAACTCCTAACTTGTTTATCTAGAGAAAATAAGAAACTTTACATAATGGGTGATTTCAATATTGACCTCCTGCAACACAGCACAAACTCATCTATGAAATTTTTAAATGTCCTCTACAGTAACTCATGCTATCCGTTAATCAATAAACCATCGCGTATTACAAAATCAACTGCAACACTTATCGATAACATCATAACCAATCAAATCGAACCAATCGACTCGGGGTTATTCTTTTGTAATGTCTCTGACCACCTACCAGTATTTCAGGTATCTAAAATTAAATCATCTAATACAAGAATGAAAAAAATCAAGATAGCTTCTACCGTGTTGTAAATCAAGAAAACATCGAGAACTTTAATAAAGATATCCAAGACATAGACTGGAGTGACGTCATAATGAATGAGGATCCTAATTTAGCATATAACACATTCTCAACAAAATTACGTAAATTGTATGATTTAAATTTTCCCCTAATACAAAAGAGAAACAAAAACAAAAAAATACAATGTTGGATGACAAACGGTTTATTACAATCTATAAAACATAAAAACAAGCTATATAAGTGGTACTTAAAAAACCGGACTCATCAAAACGAGTTGCAATTTAAACAATATCGAAATAAACTTACGACACTCCTCAGGGAGACAAAGATCAGATATTTCTCAGACAAACTCATGCGTAATAAATCAAATATTAAACGTACATGGGATACCATAAACAACCTTATTAAAAAGAAAGTTCATGAATGCCCAGAGACTGCCTTCAGTATTGATGATAAAACTGTGACTGATCCTTTAACCATAAGTAACTCATTTAACGATTTCTTCACAAAAATTGGTCCCACTCTTGCTAATAAAATACCACAGTGTAATACTGACTTTCGGACATACATGAACATTCCGCCTGATGATTCTCTATTTTTATATCCTACAGATGAAAATGAAATAAGTAATATTGTCAGCTCGTTTGAAAATAATAAATCTGCAGGTTTAGACGAATTCAGTCCGAGGGTAATTAAAAGTGCGATGCAGTATATATCTAAACCGCTGTGTCATATTTTCAATTTATCACTTAATAAAGGGATTTTTCCAGACCAACTGAAAATCGCTAGAGTCACACCTATATTTAAGACTGGGGACAAAAGACAGCTTACTAACTACAGGCCAATATCTGTTCTATCAGTTTTTTCTAAAATTCTTGAACGCATTGTATACACCAGGACTTACGACTTTCTTGTTAAACATGACATTATTTACAAAAACCAATTTGGATTCCGCCAAAAATTTTCTACAGCTATGGCATTATCTAAACTAACAAACGATATAATTGACTCATTTGAAAAAAAATCAATATTCAATTGGAATCTTTATAGACTTATCGAAAGCCTTCGATACCATTAATCACTCAATTCTACTAAATAAACTTTACATGTATGGAATCCGTGGCATAGCATACGACTGGTTTGCCAGTTATCTTAGAAATCGCCTCCAGTGTACTAAAATTGACTCGGTTTTCTCAAACATGAGTAATATCACATGTGGTGTACCTCAAGGGTCGTTGCTTGGTCCATTACTTTTTATCTTTATATAAACGACATCTTCAAATCAACAGCAACATTAACTTTTGTTCTTTATGCCGACGACACGAATATTTTATGTAGTGGATCAAATCTTACCTCTCTGTGCAGTAATGTTAATCAACAGCTAAGCCTTGTATGCGAGTGGTTTAAGGCTAATAAATTGTCCGTCAATCTAAAAAAAAGCAACTATATGATTTTTCACAACAATAAAAACATTGATTTAGACAGCATTTCCATATATCTCGACAACGTACTACTATCTAGAGTTGAAAACACAAAATTTCTAGGTGTGCACATCGACAGTTCTATGTCTTGGAAAAAACATATTCTTGAAACAGAAAACAAAGTCTCTAAAAACATTGGCATCATTTCTAGACTGCGGCACATTTTACCAAACAACATCCTCCGTATGCTTTACAACTCTCTTATTCTACCATATCTATCATACTGCAACCTGGCCTGGGGGAACTCTACAACCTCCAAATTGCAACAACTAATCACTCTACAAAAGAAAATAATTCGTATAACTACAGGTACTGCTCCCCGGTGTCACGTCGACCATTTGTTCAAACAATTTAACATACTAAAATTTACCGATATAAATAAACATCAACAAAGCATTTTTATGTACAGATGTACAAACAATTTATTTCCTGAAGAATTTTGTAATCTTTTTCAATTAAATTCTACGATTCATAAATACGAAACCAGACACGCAAATCACATCCATCTACCCAAGCACAGAACCCTATTATTCCAACATAATATCCGGTACTCAGGACCCAAGCTGTGGAACGTTATCCCTGACACAATAAAATACTCCGCATCTCTCGCTAGCTTCTCAAGAAGGATGAAAAAATATTTCACTTCATCTTACAAATAATATGGTTTAAGACACTTCCACACCCTCCGTTGTATCTATTCTCTCTATTCTTTCTTCTCTCTGCCTCTTCGTGAATATTTATCTTTTCCGTACAATTCTCATGTTGCACCTCCATTCTCCCCCTCTTTTTCCTCTTTCCCCTTCTTTTTCTTTTCTTTTCTCCTCCCCCTTTTTCCCCTCCAATCAAGCTCAGCGGTCTCTTTCTTTTTTTGTATGTAGCTATTTTTCTTTTTATATATTTATTATGTAATAATGTATTATGTACTAAGGGCACCCTCGCCCCAAGCTTTTGCTTTTAGAGGTGTGTCCTCCAACTATGTATGTATCACATTAGTGTATATTTTGTCATATTTTTTGTTCAAAATATATGTACATTATTTTGCTCATTTAATAATTTGTATATTGAAAAGTTGGAAATAAATGTCTTTAAAAAAATTGAATTGAAATTCTCCATACCATCCTGCAGCCTCTCCATCTCTCTCTTCTTCTCTTTCCCTCCACAATCTGTCTTTCTCCTTACCATCCTGCATCTGTCTCCTTCACTCCCTTATTTGTACACGCTTAAAAATGAAGTGTTGAATCGAACACTTTAGAAAGTGCTGAAATAGGAAAACGCTACTTTACCCTTTTAAATGGTAGAATAATGGTCATGCACGGTGAAAGTGTTGATTTCACTGTATATCAGTCTTGCTGGATGAACCAATTTAAAAGTGTCTTTAACCCTTTCGAGACAATTGACCACATTTTGTGGTTTGGCTCAGTGACTTTTGACTCAGAGCTCTAAAAAATATACAAGATGCATGAGAAGAAAGAGAGAAAACTTCTGCACACGCTAAGTTCATTTTTGTTGCATGATCATATTGCGTTTGATTCCAGGAATTTTAGAAAAGAGAATGAGTTTGAAAATCCTTAAATTGGCAACACAGTGAGAGGTTCAAATCATTGTTTTTTCTCAAAATTGGCAATGTTTAAAAAATTTTGGACAAAATTCCTTACCATGTATATTTTTTCAAAGATATTACACCTAATTAGAAGCATGTAGCACTAAAAGAAAAATATTATTGTTGCCAATTTGAAGAAAAAAATGTGATCAATTTAGCTGTGAAATATTTCCTGTCCTGAAAGGGTTAAAAGGTGTGTGAGAGAGAGGTGTGCTTGTGGATGTGTGTGTGTGTGTGTGTGTGTGTGTATATATATATATATATATATATATGTATATATATATATATATATATGTATATATATATATATATATGTTTATATACATATATATATATATATATATATATATATATGTGTGTGTATATATATATATATATATATATATATGTATATATATGTATTTATATATATATATATATATATATATATATATATATATATATATATGGTGCTTGAGGGAAATCATACCCCCCCCCCCCACTTATGAGGACCTGTCTACGCCATTGTAGATCATCACGTGAATAAATGTACTCGTTGATGCTGTTGTTATTGAATTATTTCAGTGACGCTTATGAAGCAGTTTTGAATATTCAATCCAATATTACTTGTAAAAAGAAGGTATCAGTGTTTTTCAGTTGCCTTATCTTGGGGCAACTCATCTATATTGATACATACATGTACATGTATATGTATATGAATCCCATCAGTGATTCCAGGATATGTACGTGTAGGCTATAGATGGACTTTTCTAAAGCTCTCTTAGTTTTTATTGCACAACCACATACACAGTTTTCTTCTCCCCCCCCCTCTATATCACCCTCTATTATCTCCCCCCTCTATATCACCCTCTATTATCTCCCCCTCTCTCCCTCCCCCCCCCCCCCTCTCTCTCTCTCTTCTCTCCTCTCCCACAAACAGAGTACAATTCTTATCTATAGACAACCATTGTTCTAGTACACTTCCGGTTAATTGTGGAGTACCACAGGGCAGTATCCTAGGTCCTCTTCTGTTTATCATTTATATAAATGACACTCAGAAATCCTTGAATACTCTTTCATTTATTCTTTTTGCCGATGACTCCAACCTTTTCTTTTCTCATCCACATGCAAATGAACTTCTTAGAATACTAAACACCGAACTTATACAAGTAACAGATTGGATCAAGACCAATAAACTATCTCTTAACCTGCAGAAAACCAATTATATGCTTTTTAGTAACAGAACTGATTATCTTCCCGGAAACATCATTTTTGATAACACTGTCCTCCAAAAAGTATCTACAACCAAATTCTTAGGAATTCTAATCTGGAAACCGCATATTGACAACATATGCAAAACCATCTCCCGTAACATTGGTGTTATTAACAAACTGAAATATTTCCTTCCTTCTCCCACTCTTCTTACATTGTATTACACTTTGATATTACCATATATAAATTATGGTATATTAGCATGGGGTTGTGCAGTACAAGCACAATTGAACAGAATACTTCTTCTTTAAAAAAAGTACTTAAAATCATTTTTCATGCAAATCACAGATCTCATACTGATATTTTGTTTGAAAATAACATCCTCAAGGTGAAGGACATTCATCATTTCCAACATACATATTAGGTAAAAATGTACATATTAGGTAAAAATTAACTCCCTGCCATTTTAAACGATAAATTTCGAAAGAATAACACCATACATAAATATCAAACAAGACAAGGCAATGCTTACCACCTACCTCTAACAAGAACACTCTTTGAACAAAACACCTTTGTTTTTCAGGTTCAGGTTCCATGTATTGGAACTCTTTAAATAAAGAAATTGAAGAATCCCCTAGTCTTAACAATTTTAAACGTAAACTCAAAAAAATATCTGCGCTGCCTATACCCCCTTCAAACAGGTCAAGCTTAATACCAAATAAAAATTGAACATTCACCCTTTTCATGTTTTCCTGACGACCTTGTTTTTGCTCCTGCTCACAACCTCTTTTCCCTTCCATTTCCCGTCTTTCACTCTTCCTCTTTGTTTTCCTATAGAAACCTAAGTTGGCATACCGTGAATTTTTCTGTAACTTTCGCAACTATTTATCCAATTATTATAATTTTGTTTGACCCAAACTCTTTTACGTATTTAAGTCTTTGGGGGCATGCATCATACAAGCATTGCTTTCCCAGCATGCCCCCTCCGTTTCATTGTATATGTTAGGTCAGTAATGAGCAGTAATTTGTGTAAATTATTTTTTGTACTCTTCTTAGTACCCTTTATCTTTGTATGTTAGTTTGATATACTAAAGTTATCACACTGCTTTATGTTTAATCATTTGATCGATATGTATCATGTATAATTATTTTGAAACGGAAAATAAATCAAATCAAATCAAATCAAATCTCTTTTCTCTATTTTACCCTAACCCTCTCCTCCTTTCACTCTTCTACCCTTTCTTCTCTTTCTCTCCCCTTCTTTCTCTTTCTCTCTCCCCCCCCCCCCTCTCTCTCTCTGTCTCTGTCTCTCCCTCCCCTCTCTCGTGTTTTCCACCTCTTCCTGTGCTCTTTATATATACCCACATCTTCATCACCGTGGTATACAGTCAGACCAATCAAGCCATGGAACAGAGGGACATTGAAAGACTTCAGAGGAACTGGCTCGATCTTCTCAATTCGGTGAACAGCGACGAAGTGGTGCCCTATCTAATGGAGAAACTCATATTCGATGCAGATATCTTAGAAGAAATAAGTGCTGAGAAGACAAGGAAGGTAGGGATGATTGTTGTGCAAACAATTCATCAAAGTTAATTCAGAACGATAATGATAATGTACATAGTTCCACCTGCCCCGACGAGGGGTGGGGTGCAGGGGGCTGATACCTCCACTATTTCCAAAATTAGGAAAAGTGCCCCACCTACAACAAACTGCCCCTTCAAAATGAAAAAAAGTTTCTCTTGCGATAAAATAAGTGCCCCTCCAAAAGTTAAATTGCCCCTTCTTGATCTGTTGTGCTATAATAGTAAATACCCCTTCGTGATAAGAACCGATGCCATTTTGGTGCGCCAAGAGAAAAATGTTGAAAAGGAATTCGACAGTCATATTATTAGTGCTTAATGTAAAAAAAAAAAAAAAAAAAAAAAAAATACTGCAATGAAAATATTACTGGTACCAGTTAACATTATAAATAATAGTCGTGATGACAATGATAATAACAACATACTACCTAAAACGGGGCATAGTGGGCATTTCACCAATTTTAGTTGATCAGTAAAGGATCTCATACATGATAAAGCCTGGTAAATTTTAGTGAGGCAATAAAATACTGTGCAAAACAAACTATCAGATTTTGATTAATAAAATTTACATGTCAGTTTCCCAATCAACCTTATATTTCATACATGAAAACATTGTAAATTGCAACAGAATGTCAATTAAATATTGTAGCTCGCGTCGCTGGTTCGCAGGTTTATTAGCAGATATCACTGCTGGGAGGCATATTATTTTTCAGATTATTATTATTATTATTATTATTATTATAATTATTATTATCATTATTATCATTGTTGTTATTATTATAGTTATTATTTCTTATTATTATTATGATGATTATTATTATTATTATTATCATTATTATTATTATTATTAGTAGTAGTAGTAGTAGTAGTAGTAGTAGTAGTAGTATGATCATCATTATTATCATCATTATTATCATCGTTGTCGTCATTATCATTACTATTATTCATATTATTATATTAGACGGTAATGTGAATGTTAGTATCTGAATATATACTGATTTAAGTTGACTCGAGATTTCTTAAATTCATTTCACTCTGTTTCATATCAGTAAATAACACTCATCCTTTAATATATTGTTTGGGTTGTGAATTCCTAGTACACTACAAAACCGGAAATATTTTGAAAGAAGAAAGAGTGATGTTAGGGCGAAAGACAAGATTAACGATTTTCAAGTGAATTCACTTCGAAGATTTGCTCCTTTCTGATTTTGGGAAAAGAAAATCGAAATAATTTTATAATTTGTTGATTTTCATGTCTGTTGAAGTTATTTTATGATGACTATTTTGGGATGACTATCTCCTTTTCCCATTATTATTCCATTTTTATCATTTGGCAAAGTTGGAAGATTTGATTTCATGTTTCATTTACGTATAATTCATATTTTTGGAAGTCTCCATCAAGCTCATCATGTTCATGAATAATGTTTATAGATTATGATGATGTACATATAAATCATTTTAAGACATAGTTAAGACTTGATTTATGTTTGATGATGATAGATTGTAATGATATAAAATCAAACAAAAAATCGATAACAATAGGATAATGCATCAAAGTTATTAACAGTGTTTAACGAATCCCATTTGGATAAATAAAGAGAGGAAGTATGGTGGCAAATCAGGAATGAGGTACTCTAAATGACTGTCATAAAGTAATTTTTGCCTATGATTAAAATCCCCTTTGAGCACCTTTTACATTAGATCATGGACCATAATCAATTATATTTGTTTGATGCTTACTGGCAGATTATAATGAATCCTTTGATACAGAATTTGGAAAGAATTTCCAAAACATTTCCTTCTCACATGACGACATTATTTTGATGAAAATTGGAATTTAGAGACAATGCATCTATTATAACTTGAAGATCAGAGGAGAATTGTATTAAGGAAGCGCTCGTTCTATTCTTGTCGATTACCAGCTTATAAACTAGATCCAAATAATTGCCTATCCTTTCGTATAAAAGTGGATGACAAGTAAATTATATGATTTTTGTTTTTAAAGAAAAACAAGTGAAGTTTACATTTTCAACGGCTAAATCTATATTTAGTTGGGAAACAAACACTCTACTTTCACTCATTTTAAACAATTTTTGTCATTCTAATGCAGAAGAAAACAGAATTAATGCTAAGGAAACTGACAAAGCGGGGTCCCAAAGCTTACGATTCGTTTCGAAATGCTCTCTATGCAAATGATGTCTACCGCCACCTCGTCGACAAACTCGACAACACTGTGTGTGAAGAAACACGTACATGTACTGCAAAGACCTCAGGTAATTTGCATTGGGTTTTCATCTGTTTAATGCGAAATAGAGTTTCTAAGCGCTTTACATAACATGAATTAAACAACTTATACTTCAACAATATACTTAACTTAAACAATAACTTAAATTATAACATTAATGAAAAGGGAGAAAATTACAAAAAGAGAGAAAGAAAGTGAGAGAGAAAGAGAGAGAGGGAGAGAAAAGGGGGGAAATCTGATTAATGCCCAGTAGACAAAGTTTCATGTATTCAACTTATTTTGAAATCCACATAATACTGTTATTATTTGTTTTCATTTCTGCAATAATATATGTCATTACATTATCAGCATAATATATGCACGTTAAATTTTAAAAAGAAATTTACATATTTCTACCGTTCTTCCGTGGGGTGTATTTATCAATTATCCTATTCCATTTCGTTAACAGAAGACATGCCGGATTCAGTAGAACCGCTCAGTCAACCTGCGCCTCTAGCAGAGGGAGGGGTAACCCCCCACACCCCAACCACCCCATCCACCCCATCCACACCATCGACCCCATCGACTCCTGCTTTACCAGGTAATCCCAATACCAAAATCTATACCCTTTATAAGTACATATTGAGTGATAGATTAATAACAAAATTATTAACCATTTAAGCAAATGAAACATATTTTAAACTCATATTGTTAAAATAGATGATATAAGTTAACGCATAATTAACGAAGTAATACTAAAAGAATATCAGTAATGTCGGGAAGATCAATAGTATCAACCTTCTATAATGATCATTATTATGAAAAATATGTTGTTTGGGATGCTGCAAGATGTTGAATTATTTCCATTGAATGCACTTAAGAAATTTATTGACGTTCTAATGAAAACATTTTTATGTAAACATTTTCTCTACATTATAGCAACTTTCGATTTTTCATTCCCACCCCCCCCCCCTCTCTCTCTCCCTCCCTCTAACATCTCTTTATGTCTCCATACCATCCTCGAGCCTCTCCATCTCTCTCGGCTCTCTTCTTCTCTTTCCCTCAACAATCTGTCTTTCTCCATACCATCCTGCATCCTCTCCATCTGTCTCTCTCTCGCTTCTTCTCTTTCACTCCACAATCTGTCTTTCTCCATACCATCCTGCATCCTCTCCATCTCTCTCGCTTCTTCTCTTTCACTCCACAATCTGTCTTTGTCCATACCATCCTGCAGCCTCTCCATCGCTCTCTCTTCTTTTCTTTCACTCCACAATCTGTCTTTCTCCATACCATCCTGCAGCCTCTCCATCTCTCTCTCTCTGCTTCTCTTTCCCTCCAAAATTTGTCTTTCTTCATACCATCCTGCATCCTCTCCATCTCTCTCGCTTCTTCTCTTTCACTCCACAATCTGTCTTTCTTCATACCATCCTGCAGCCTCTCCATCGCTCTCTCTTCTTTTCTTTCCCTCCACAATCTGTATCCTGCAGCCTCTCCATTTCTCTCTGTTCTTCTCTTTCCCTCCACAATCTGTCTTTCTCCATACCATCCTGCAGCCTCTCCATCTCTCTCTTCTTCTCTTTCCCTCCACAATCTGTCTTTCTCCATACCATCCTGCAGCCTCTCCATCTCCCTCTTCTTCTTTTTCCCTCCACAATCTGTCTTTCTCCATACCATCCTGCATCCTCTCCATCTCTCTCTTCTTCTCTTTCCCTCCACAATCTGTCTTTCTCCTTACCATCTTGCATCTGTCTCCCTCACTCCCTTACTCATTAACCCCCATCTTGTTTACCCATCCCTTTCCCTCCTCCTCCATCACCTGTCTCTAGTTTTCATATTCGAGTCATGCCTCTTCATCTCTATGTATCCCTCTCTCTCTCTCCATCATCTTCTTTTTTCCCCCTCCGCACTCTACCCTATCCATCCCTCTTTCACTATATTATATGCCTCTTTATATATTTTTTTCTTGCTCTCCGTTATAAATATACTCATTTGATTTTCGTCCTCTCTATACAGTCGTTCGAACACAGTTTACAGATCTCGAGTGTTTAGACCTAGAGAAAGACTTCCACAATCTGGGCCTTTGCTTGGGTTTTAAAGATCCTGCCTTGAGTAGATATAGAAGAGAAAATTCCGGAGGAGGTTGCCATGGGACTTATAAGATGTTGATTGATTGGAAGAAGGGATTTTTAGATCATGAACAGAGGGAACAGTTATCAGATGCATTGGGCAATGCTGGACTGACGGCTTTAGCTTTCCAAGTACGACATGGTAAGTTTCCGTTCCCATAATTTTACAAAATGTGAAATTTGCTCACAAAAAGTTGTTTATTCGTAAAGAACTTTATATATTGAGGTTGTAGTTGTATTCAATCAAGGAACAAAAGAATTTTAGTAACAATGACGGAATACGCTAACAATAACCTTGTTGTTATTGGGCAGTCTAGAATAAGAGATGGTTGACCATATCGAAGTATTTCTGTGTTTCCAAATCTTTTATGACCCTGTATGATGGCTTACCGGCTGAATACCGTATATGCCATTCTGTTACTTGACATAAAATTCGATCTTGCTCTTCCATAAAGTCAACTGCGACTTTATCGACTCCATCATTGCCATGCCCATGATTACGAGTAAATTGAATATTAGTTCTCACTGGCTGATTTTGAATGGATTCATAAGGTATGTCGGCAAAAAACAGGGTGGTAGAAATTTTACTTTCTAACTACTATTGTCTACAATTATGCGTGAAGTAGACAGTTATACTCATAGGTCGTTTTACATACTGCGGGATAGTCAATTAATCATATACATCAGTGATGCTCCTGTGGTCTGCTGAGAGCATTATTTATATCAAAATGTGCACAAAAGTATTGATGTGGTGTACATCATAGGGCATGTTTTTTAGAAGGGGGGGGGGGTACGCCCGAATATTAACATTCCAGTTTCGATTAATGTGCCTTTGCTTATTGTTTGCAGAGGCGTCAGCCCTGGCGAAAACATGAAAAATGTGCCCTATATAGGCTTACGCATTATGTGGCAGTTGATATTGTAATACATGTCTTACCAACATAGAGTGTGTCCGATTTATGTTCTAGTTTCTTGATGCCACGACAAAATATGTGTATGTGTGAAGAAATACTAGTTCTAGAGTACGGCACCAAGGAAATCTTTAAAAAAATAACTTTACGCATCACTTTCATTGGTAGTTTATTTCTACTAGGGTTGCCTATGCTTCTTGAAGTTTTTTAAAATTATACATACAAGCGTTGTCATGTTTGATAGAACAAATGTTTTAATGAGAGTGATGAACTGTTATTTTACAGGAATGAAATGTGAGTGACGTCAAAGCAGATTCAGTGGTGCATGCATGCAACATACAGGATGGAGCTGGTGTACACCGTTCAACCTCGGGGGCATTCATTTTTCCGAAAGTTCCTATATCCGAAGCTTCATAATTCCGAAGCTTCATAATTCCGAAGCAAAAAATTCCCATATACCATGCAGGGTTTCATAATTCCCAAAATGATATAGGTTTCATTATTCCGAAGGTTTGTAATTCCGAAAATAATATTAGGTTCTATTTCATTGTTGGAATTAAGAACCTTCGAAATAACGAACCTTTTGGATCCAGGAACATTCGGAATTATTTGAACGTTCGGAAAAACGAGATGAAACCCCCACCTCTTCCCAGGCAAGCCAGTCACTTCGCTTCCTCTTTTCATTTATTTGGATGCACCAAAGATATGTGTGATATTACTATCTGTTGTCATTTTCTTGACAAACTTAATCATAACCCAATTCAATAAGCATTTCATTTTTTGTTTGACTTTTACGATTGTTGGGATTGTATCTCTTGAATTCCCCGCTTGATCTCGTTTGGGACACATGTTTTAACACGGCGTTTCCTTTCTCTTTCAAATAAGTCACAAATTTCATTTCTCTGAGTTATCTACTGTCTTTATATACACTGAGCTATCATCATTATTTCATTGTAATTACCCTTCATCCTCCTAAATCTTAATTGGTATGATAGTAGATGACTTGTAATAGTATTTCTCTTCGATAATTCTTCTACTCCTTGATCAAAGGTTTGGGATATTAAGGAGTATAAGAGGTATCTTGGAGTTTAATATTTTCTTCACAAAGATAATATTTTCTGTATCTAGTTGAATTGTCTGGGGAAGAAGTTGCAAAAAAGTACTACTGTTTTGAAATTAGCAATCACTGCAAGAAATTATTATAGTTGTCATGATATGCTGCACGTCTGACCTGAATATTTTTTTTTTCTAAACCGGCATCCTCTTCTTTCTGAATGTTTTAGGGATCGAGTGGAAGAGATCTGAGCGCTTTGTAGCTCACTGTTCTGACGCAAATAATGCAGGTCGGATGTTTTTGCAAGTCAGAGTGGTCAGAGTATATAAAATAAGTCTTCCAGATATTTATGTCATTATAAGATATTTTATTAGTCTATATTTGATGTATATAGAACTGTGATATGAATCGTTATAATACCTGTAGAATACAATACGCTGAATGTTAAAACGTGTGTTTGTCTACACTGTTTTTAATCGTGATTCATTTGACTTCAACAGGGTGACTTCATAACTGGAGTGAAATATGAGAAGACCATTGTATATCATCCAGTGTAATGAAGTAAAAGGAATATGTAGCCTCATTCTAAATTGGTGCATTATACGGGCAACATGGTAAAAAAAAAAAAAAAAAAAAAAAAACATTAAAAAGACAAATGGCTTGAACGTGGGGTATTATTTTGAAGGTATTTCTGACTGGGGTGTAGTATATATATTTTCGAACGTTTGAGTGAGATAATTTCCCCCAAAATGTTACTCTCTCTTTGTAATTAGCAACCCAAATTATGTCTACAAATTGAAAGAGGTATAAAGAGTGCCATCATGATATCATTATCACCACGTAAAGAAAAGAAAGGGTTTATGATAACAAAATGTTGTATAGGATACTTCTCACTTTCCCTTTACATTATTAGGAGTGGGCCTACAAATTTGAGGATGTTAACCTCAGTTTTATGTCTGATATGATGCTGAACAGTTTATTAAAAGCTAGAGAACTTTTATCACTGATAATTGTATTATTAATTTGTTTCAGTTATCATTTCTTATCATATCATTTTTATGCATTGTACATTGCAGTCATTTTCTTCCCTATTTCATAGGCCTATCCATAATCATTGTCACTTTTCACAGCCATCATTAGTATCATCACCATTATATCGCCATGTTTATAAAGAATTCCAGTATCATCTTTATTTCTTAATGTCTCATTTTAAGCGTCTGATAGGATCAGAACAACATCCAAATATATATATATATATATATATATATATATATATATATATATATATATATATATATATATATATATATATATATATTTATATAACAAAATTTGTCCAAATATATGTCAGGTATTTTGTTTTACTTTTGTTTTCTTTCAGTGTCAGCACAAATTATGTTTGTTTTTGCTGTTACAAATGTTATTAAATGACGTGTTGGAACTTAATTTTTTTTATAATAACGAGTCATTATATTTTAATGCCAAAGTTAAAATTTCATCATACCACACAGTTGTAAATGAAAAACAAAAGTGATTTATAGTTTCTTTTTGTAGTATTTGTTCTTTGTTTTGTAATTTATGAGGAAAAATGCATTCACATGAAGAAGGAAAGAATGTAGAATTTTAGAGAGAAGAGATGATACCTGAGATGATATTGGTTTTATGTGTACGAATGAGCGAGTGAAGGGAGAAAGAGAAAGAGAAAGAGAGAGAGAAAGAGAGAGAGAGAGAGAGATACGGAGGAGATTGAAATGAATGAAAATTATAAAACTAAACATCAAATAGACTAGAGCATAATTTTTTTCCGATGCAGTATTAGAAATCGAAAGAATCAAATTGCATCATTCACCTCAATTCACATAATTGTTAATATATATATATATATATATATATATATATATATATATATATATGTATGTATTAATAATACGCAACAAAGTTTTTTTTTTATATATATAGCTCTCTTTTTGTCCCATCCCGAGGGAAACCAATGGGGCTATCCATCGATATGATAAACATGATCATTTTGCCCAGAGATCAAACGTAAAAAAGCAAAGAATATTGTATTCCTGGATTCGACTCAGCGAGCAAGTTCAAAAAACACGTCACTATACGCTAAAACAGAAAATACAAAGTCGATCTCGTATACGAGCTTACAGTCGTGTGTGTTACAATGTACAACTCATGATATCTCATGCAGCTCCTAACAAATTGCAAGAATGTTACCAGTCGATATTTAAATCTAGACTATTTATATCTCTTTTTTGTATTTATGTTTTATTAAACAATCTGCAGGTCAAATTACAATATTTACAATCATTCAAAGTGATAAGGTACATAATTACCGACAATTACAAAAATTACAAAAGATTAACATGATTTGGGGGGGGGGGGTAAGTGGCAGAAATAAAATATGTTACTAAAAATTATCTGTACGAATGCAAACGTAAAACATGAACTGGGTAATCATCCTTTGTCTGGCTGGAAGGTCTTTTTTATAAGCTACTGAATAATGGAATAGGGGGAAATTTTTACGATATTATTACTGATATGTATAAGAAGTTACGAATAAGAAAAGGAATTACACCTTGTTTTACAACAAATACTGGGGTCAAACAAGGCTGTACTTTTAAGTCCAACATTATTTAATTTGTACTTGAATGACCTACCTAATGACATAGGAGTGATTGGAACAGACCCAGTATCTCTCAACGGGAAACTGGTAAACTGCCTGATGTTGCTGATGATATAGTTCTGATATCAAAAACTCAAGAAGGTATGAAAACTATGCTTCAGTTTCAGTTTTTCAGTTTTTATTTTTTCTCAGCAAGTTAGAAGAATATTGCAGCAAATGGTTGCTACGAGTTAATATAAAGAAGACAAAAATAATCTGTAATAAAAATGGAAGAATGTTGAAGAACCACAATTTTGAAATAGATGGTGAAGTGATAGAAGTTGTAAAACAAGTCACCTATTTAGGTATTACTATGAATGCTGCTGGCAATTTCAACAACGCAAACGAAAATCTAGTAGAAAAATCCCAAAGAGCAATGTTCAAACTTTACAAATCATTCGGTACTCACCCCCCCCCCCCCCCCATCCCCCAAATATTAAACTAGCTTTACGTCTGTTCCAGTCACTTATCAAACCCATCCTTCTGTATGGGACAGAGGTTTGAGGAGCATTTGTCATTGAATTTGGAAAACTTCTGAGAAATGATGTAGGTCACACAAAACTATTCTTCAAAAATGTTTTAGAACCTGTTCACTTACAGTGGCTCGGATATGCTCTTGGTGTAAATAAGAAAAGTAATAATATAGCTATTTTGGCTGAGACGGGAAAATACCCATTATTAATTGATATATGTTCTTGTGTAGCTAACTATTGGTCACGGATGAAAGATATTGATTGTAATTCCGTTATACCATGCGATGAAATAATAGAGTAATGACAAGAAAAAACACTGCATGCTGGTTAAAGAATGTACATACGTCATTGAAAACTTGTAAACTATATCTTGATGAAAACAATGAATATATTGATGTTGTAGACTTAACTGACAGTGAACGGGTTGTCGGAAATGAAGTGAATTCCGTTATGAAGGATATTTTTCAAAACCAATTCACCACTGATCTGCACAATAATGTAGGGAACAGTGGGGAAGGGGAACAAACTGAGAACATGAAGGAAATTCAAGTCAGATATTAAGCAGGAACAGTATGTGAATTTTCCTACTCAGTGGTAAACGGACTGGATAATCATCAGAGATAATATATACATTGCTGGTTGGATATCAATGAAATGGGTGATGGGGATCCACTCTACTCCAAGATTGACAAAGGAATTCGAAATGCAAAGGTACGTGACGTAATTGCAAACGTATGAAAAGAATAAGGCTGAAAAGTTCGGCAGACAGTTGAAATCAAAAATGTCTAGTGCGGGTCTCTTACGACGTACATAGCCACTGTACACTGCTTCATACAATCATGATTTAAAGTGTACCCACCTGGGTGTTCACCCGGGGTTCGAACCCCCTGGTTGAACTACGGTCCTTTACTAAGCCTGTAAATAATTTTAAAATTTTAGGATTATGACAAGAGATACTCTCTGATACAGTGATTTTAAAAGGGAACATAATTATATTGCTATACCGTACAACGAGACAGCAGTTTGGCATGAAAAGACATGTACACGTATACCATACATACATGTAGCTATGCTGGAAAAAAAAAGTTTAAAGGTTTTAAGGCCATATTCAATAAGTTACGCAACTTACGGTGTCATACGTTTAACAGTCCTAAACTTAAGACGATAGTTAACTTTGACGTTAACATAAATGCACATGGACTTGTCCAGTTACTCAGAGACAAAAATAAAAAATAAAATAAAATAAAAAATAAATAAATAAAAAATACACAAATCCGATTGACCAAGGGCAAGGTCATCGTATCTTCGTCCGTCGCAAAAGTTTCTATAGTAACTTTAAAATGATGAATTGAGCTTTGAAAAACCAAAGGTCAACTGCCTTAGCGTCGACGTCGATGATCAAGCATGGGTCGGACGTCGAGCGCATCCGGGTGCCCGGGCTTCCATGCGCTCATTCAGTTCGCCGGGCGTGGCCATAATAGAGCTCTAGTACCGGTACGGGGCTCTCTCTCTCTCTCTCTCTCTCTCTCTCTCTCTCTCTCTCTCTTTCTCTCTCTCCTTTGTTTATTCATTTATCCCGAAGACGCGATTCTGATTTGTTGAAAGTTGAGCGGCAGAGGTGCCGCTCCTTGGAAAGGGATAGCGTGTGATACCCCCATTCTCAGTTTTCTTCAGTAAATTTTGAATTTTCAACCTATTACAGTATCACTGTATATTCTGTGGGAGAGGGCAGAGGTGGCGCTCCGGGGGGGGGGGGCACAGTGCACACCCCCACACTTTTTCAAGGTGCCAATTAAAACGTGCCCTTTTTATTTCTGAAAAATGTCCCCTTTCTCTCTGATAAGTGCGTTTTTAAGTACTAAAAGTGTCCATTTTCCTTTTTAATAAGTGCCCTTTCCCTTCTGATAAGTGCCCTTTTTTCTCCTTCTGATAAGTACCCCTTTTCAAATCTGATAATTGCCTCATTATCTCTCTAGTCTAAAAATTGCCCCCTTTTCTCTCTAATTTATGCCCTTTTCTCCTTTGATAAGTGTATTTTTACTTTTGAATGGTGCTCCTTTTGCCTTCCAATATTATAGTTCCAATATTCTCCTTCTAAGAAGTGCCCCTCTTTAATTGTGAAAAGTGCCACTTTTGATATCTAATATGTGCCCTTTTCCTCTTCTCATAAGTGCTCCTTTTCACCTATATTAAGTGCCCCTTTCTACCTCCGATAAGTGCCCTTTCCTCTTCTGATAAATTCCGCTTTTACCTATATTTCCCACTGTTTCTTTAAAAAAAAAGAGCCACATCTAGCTTCAAAGAATCGGTGCGGCTAGATTTTATTACTATGACTACAATGCAAGGTATCGGAGCTGGAGGCAAGAGGGGGTATATTTCCACCCCAAGCAAAGGATTTCTCTTTCCACTCGCTCGAATGTGCCCATAATTTAAACCAATTCAGAGCAAAATTTTCTAAAAATTTCCACCAAACTCGCTTGCTATACAGGCTCGCTCGCTCTTATAATACAAAATGAAATCAAGAAAATCGCATCACAAAACGGTCCCCTTTTTTTCCTTTTATTTTCACCCCTTGTAACATTATATAATGTGTTTAGCAATGACCATGACACACGCAGTGTGTCTAGCTTGGATACAATGCACAATGAGTATACACTGCACATAGAACAGTTACTGCTCATTGAGTGTATGCATGGAACATGACAATGGGATGAAATGTACAATGAACAGGTGGTGTGGATGGAGATGGTATGGAGGGTGACTGGCAGGTGAAAAATGTAATGGACAAGCATGAAATAAACATGAGCATACATGTAAACATTACAAAGTTCTCTGACCCATACATGTAGTGTTCACAATAAGGCTCTACATAATATATACTCCTTCTTACAGTAAAAATGTCCTCATTTTTCAGCTTCGAACTAAACAAAAAAACAAAAAAACAAAAAAAAATACATAGTAATATTGAGCTCTTCACCTTTTTGTATGTATCATCATCTCTATGAATAAACTCCATTGCCCTCCTAGATTTCGCTCCCCCCTTTTTTTTTGTCTTCTGGTCAAACTACAATTTTCAGCTTTCTCTGTAAAAGCTGTCAACTTTTCCTAAAAAGTATATTGGTAGTACGTAATGTTCAAAATAAGCCTCTACATTATTATTATTATTATTATTCCGTGCGCCAGTGGGTATTGGCGAGCGAGTGTGGGATGTGAGCGCGCGCGTGTGTGTGTGTGTGTGTGTGTGTGTGAGGAGAGAGAGAGAGAGAAAGAGAAAGAGAGAGAGAGGAAGGGGGGGGGGGTGGGAATCGGATTAATACGGGAATCATATGACCGATAATAACGCAGTTAAGATGATTTATGCTTTATATTTAATGTTCTTTGTTTTGTTTTAGTATCAAATTACATTTAAAAAAAACGTATATTGATAATATAATAAACTATTAAAAGAGAGAGAAAGAGAGAGAAAGAGAGAGAAGGATGTGGGAGGGGAGAGAGACCCAGAGAGAAGGGCGGGGTAAATAATGACAAGAGGGCTATATACCACGGGGTTAAAGGGAGTGGGAGTGGGGATAGGAGGGGAGAAGGAGAGAGAGAGAGAGAGAGAGAGAGAGAAAGGGGGGGGGTTATGGTAGGTAAATTTTACAGTTCTTTAATGCAACTATGGGGTTGCTGGTCCTTTCTAAAAGGGAAGGGGTGTCAGATAAGGTAGCTGAAACCTGAAAGTTTTCAAAAAAAGATCAAATTAAATACATATACAAAATTGATAAAGAAAAATAAATCAGATTTTCAAATTTGTGCGTGTGGAGGGGGGGGGGGGATGGGGTTGTACGGAAATGAAGATAGGGAAGGGAGAGACTCAGAGAGAAGAAAAAAAGACAGGAAAACAAAGAGACAGGGGAGATATAGAGGGGGACAGGAGGAGAGGGCTAGAGAGGAGAGAGGGCGAGAGAAAGAGAAGAAAAAAAATGGTCATCACATTTTCAAATTTGGGTTATAACCCTTCATCCCCCATAGTCCCTAAATGATCCAATATACCAGGGACGGTTCCAGAACTTTCAAATGAAGGGGGCGGTACCGTGAAATTTGCCTGACAATCGTCCACCGCTCACTGAACTGTCATCATAAATCAGGCCTTTCTTCGTATGTGCGAGGATCATGCTATCGGTAAAAAATGTCGACTCATTTAAGTCAACCCAAACAAATACAAGCTTATCTCAAACCAAGAACTATTTCTAATGACGGTTTAAGTTCTAGAAGATTAAAAGTGTTATTGTCACTGGAACTTTCACAAAAGATGTCTCCTATTGAAACTTTCCCCGGGGTGGAATGCCAAAGATATCAGTCTTCCCGCCTCATTCCGTATTTGACATTAAGAGAGTAAGTACAAATTTAATTTATGTCCTTTCGCATAGGTTGAATCAAGGATAATTTCAAAATTTGACTTTACTTATAATTATTTGCAGTCATTAACATATTCTTACCATACATGTATAAATTTTATAGTGTATTTTGCATCATCTGTTTTGTTGGCCAATTTCGTATTTTTAATCTATTTACTACAGTACCGTAGTGTATGTAATTAGTGTACACCCGTTATTGTATATATTTGTTTTACTTTTTATTTACAATATCTGAAACAATGAATCTTGCCCATACAAATGGCCTGTAAATTAAAATAATTCTGTATCTCTTCGGATATACCAAGTCCGTCTCGCCCTGTCGTTGTGTACAATACCGATCGCATGGTAGGCTGTTACCAAGTACCCATTTCATTTGTGAGCCATCTATGCTTTTTAAAATCAGTTAAACAATATTATCAGTTTAATCGGTAAATTTTCATCATTGATAATGTTGATCAGTTTGTCAGTTATTTTCTCATTATTTGTTCAATCAGCCTTTGCTAGGCGATATATTCAGCTTTAAAGTACCGATTATGAACGAATGAGCACATGCTGTATTTGATTCTGACTTTTAGACTTTAAAAAAAATCCATGGACTATCAATAATAACGATTAGAAGCAGTGTTTTTGTCTGTCAAAATTAAAGTTATATAACGTGAAAGAAAACTTACAATTTGATTGATCTCGAAAAGGCACAATTAATTCATTTTTGAATACCTCATGTAAGGAGCTTTGTCATTTTGCTGTTTCAATATTTTGTAGTTTCAGTATTTTGTAATGATACACTCATAGGCCGTTGCCTATGTGGGACTGTATCCAACATTCACTGTTGCAGCAGTCAAAAACAGACACCAAAATTGCTCTAAGCAAGATTTCATTTTCCAATTTGCTAGATTATCTGATTCAGGGACTCTTCAACTCTTACTGTGCCACAAATTTGGGGATTCAGAGTTGAAAGTGAAATTTTAAATAATTATTTTCCTCTCATGTATGAATGATCTAGACTTGAAAAAGGCCAGCTGATACCCCGGGGGGGGGGGGGGTACTCACGTATATTGGGTATACGGGGATGTGCCGCTGGGAAGGGTGACTTTTTGAAGAAAGATCCTTAGACATGGGTCCCCTTTTCATTAAAAAGATCCTTAGACATGGGTCCCATTTTTCCCAAAAAAATCCTTAGACATGGGTCTCTTATCCCGGCTCTTATCATTTGTTTCATTCCTCTGTTTTCTCCCTCATTTGTCCGGGAAATCCTTGGACATGGTCCATTTTTCACAAAAAATCCTTAGACATGGGTGCCTATTTACAGCAAAAGGACCCTTGGATGTGGGTATGGGTCTGGAGTTCTCAGCCGTACACCCCCGTCCGATTATAATCTGAGTACCCCCCCCCCCCCCCGGATCAGAATCAAAAGTAGACCTACATCTTCATTTGCATACCAAACTATTGAGCTGTAACGTACCATTACTAATGAGCTCAGCTGTCTGGATCAGCAGTCCCTCCGCCCCGCCCCCCCCCCCCCCCCACAAAAGGAAAATATTATAGGCCAGTTTACCCCCAGAAGCAAACTGGCAAATTCCCCCTCCCCCCAAAGAACAATATTTGGCCAGTTCTTCTTTTGTTTGACCAAATAAATCGAGCCAGTTCTCGTCCCTCTGTCTCTTCTCTCTCTCTCTCTAGGTGGTGGGGGTGGGGAGGACTTCTTTCTTTTTCCGCTTTAGTAAGCACTGGGATTATAATGTCCACATCACGATGTGTCCCTGCAACTACGACATTGCATTATACAGGTAAAAGCGCCAGTTTGGTAGAAAGCCTTTGGCCTATGTATTTATTCTCTTGATGATATACCGTATATATTGTCTCACCGCGATGCTTGACCGTCCTCCTTCAAGTATTTATATAAAACTGGCTGATTATTTTAAGATCCCTTCACTACAAAGGATCACTCATGTGGAACACCCTCTTGGCTGGCCTGTTATAGAGGCGATGCAAACATTTTTAACAGTTTTATTATATTCTATTTTACCTTAGTTCTGTACTGATGTTTTTATTTGATATTCTACTTTTGTACATTTATCATGTTTAAACTAAATGTTTCCAAATGCTTTTACTAGTAAAGACAGGGCCCCTTGGAAGTTTTTGTAACCTATTTTGTATCTTCTTGTATAGTGATAATAATTCAAAATTGATAATTTAATTTTAATAAATTGATTTGATTTGATTTAAAGGTTAGGTGGGCAGAGTATCGAAATTCCCCAACTGGATTTCAGTCCCAGTCACTTTTTCCGTAGACATCAGTGGTCCCAGTGCTAGTGCAGTCCGCCACTCATCACGATAGCTCAAGGTCGATCATATTCGTCTTCAGAAAATAACCGATGAACTTCCGGGTACGTGGTCGTGTACCGGTTTTAAGGTAACGTGTACTTCCGGTGCATTGCTAAAGTATCAACGTTCGTCTTAGCAAACAGCCCAGAGAAGACACGGAAAATGGAGAAACTGTACCATGAAACAAATAAGTAAGTCACCTGTTTCAATTTGAATATCTGAACGTTTTAGAAGTCTTTGCAAATCATCCGCAGACAAAGATAGATATGATTTTTCGTGTGATGTTTGAACATCTGGAATTATGACTGGTCCCGTATGTATCTTTCTGTGTCGGTTGTAATTCAAGTTGTAGATGAGCCTGATCGGTTAAGAGTCACTTATATATGTTGTTGTTGATTAGTGTTTTATGGCAATCAGTCAATTTTGACAATTATCACCAACTATATATATATTTATTTTTTTAAAACAAAATTTAATCATTTAAATAAAGGCTCTGGTGTGCGGCCGCTTAAAGGGAATTTGCTGATTTATCAATCAAAGACTCGCACATAATTCAATACAATCAATTCATAGTCCAAATACTTGCTTACTAAAGTAAATAGAAGGCAAAATTAAAATTATTGACCAATAACGTGGTCAGTAGTGTCCATTTTTCAAAACGGTGCTAGGGGTCCTGTGTGCGGCCGCCTCTACCCCTGTGAGCAGCCGCCCATGATATGTCGGGCATTCAGCATCATATTTGTGACTAAGTGAAAGAAAATTAATATCACATTTCATACATTACATTCCAATACTTTATAAAAATTAATAATATTCTGTTGAAACCCATAAAATCTGTCAAACATGATGATCTATCAAACGCCATGACCAAAAAATGAAAGCAGACTACAATTTCCTACAAAAACCTGCATTTTGTACACGTTTTACACAGGGTGGCTGCTCACCAGACCCACTCAGAAAAATGGCACTGGTGAGCGGCCACCCCCATGCAGCTTTCCCTGTGGTAGTGTAAATAAAAATTTCTGAAGCAAAACATGAACCATCAACTTCATTCTCTTAAATAAACATCAAATTACACATCAAATTGAACAAATAAAGTTTAAGTATTGGTTTAAGTATGTCATAGTCTCTTAACTTAAAAGTTAAGAAACTGCAATTTTTTTGTCGATGACTGGTGGCGTACATTTCTCATGATGTTGAGCGAGATTCAGGATACTTACTGCTTTGGCTGAGTATGTTTTTTGGTGCAATAGAACCTACCTGAGACTGTCCAGGGTAATTTTTGAAGGGATATCAAATTTTTTTTTTTTTTTTTCATTTTTTATTCACCGCCGGCTGCTCACAGGGGACCGGCCGCCCACAGGAGCACATACTCTAATTGACTTCTCTCTTCTTTTTTGGGGTATTTTTTTCTAAAACTAAAAGTTATTATATTATATATATATATATATATATATATATATATATATTTTCTTTAAAGATAAAATAGTATCATGCCAGGTTACCGAGTCCTGTCGGTTCTAAATTGGCACCGTCCTGACAAACCTGCTCGTGTTTTGTACGAAGGTTTCTTGGAAACAAGTTTCCTATGTCTCTCGGGTGCAGACAGGGGGCTCCCTTTGGGATACCTCAATATCTTGAAACTCGAAAGGAAAAGAATAAACAAAATCAAGGAAATCAAAGAAGGTTCTTTTCCGAGGAAATTGGTTTCGCGCAATCTCGCATTTCTATCAAAAGGAATTTAATAACAAACATTTATAGCAAGTGCACTGATCTTTACTTTTACATAATTTACTGAAAAAAACATAAGCAAACAAAATATGGGCTTTTAATGAACTTGGTGCTGTTAATCTTAATAAGATACTGATAGAAATAAAAACTACTCAACAAACCAAAATGTTTTCAAGACAAGCCTGAAACATGGAAAAGACTTATACATGTACAAGCTTATCTGAAGATAACCTTGTACTCAGACTAGCTCATTTATGGGTGAATAGGCTTCAATAGCTATTGTGTGTATCAGCAGACCCTTTTCCAGGCTAGATCATTCATACAGGAGAGGAAAATAATTATTTAAAATTTCACTTTCAAGTTTCATTTTCAATTCTGAATCCCCTATTTTGTGGCACAGTAAGAGTGGAAGAGTCCATGAATCAGGTAATCTAGCAAATTTAAGAAAATTAAATCTTGCTTAGAGCAATTTTGTTGTCTGTTTTTGACTGCTGCAACAGTGAATGTTGGACACAGTCCCACAAAGGCAGGGGCCCATGAGTGGTTAAGAGTAGGCATTTTGTCCGTCCGTGACATTGAATATTTTATGGATTATAATTTTAGTAGGTTACCATGGCAACCAAATTTTATCAAATTTCAACTCCTTCACAATGAAACATAAAATAGCTCTCTTCAATTAAATACTGATTTTATACTAGCTGTACGAGCTCTGTGGCTTATCAATCTGGTACTGGCCACAGAGCTGTTATGTAGAGCCCATGCCATTATGGCGCGTGGAGGCAGGTGTAAACACAGAAATACTATGCCTCACAATCACCCATTCCCACGCACGGTGAACCTTGCAAACCACCCTCAGTGTTTGCTAAGGTGGTTCTGTGTTTACATCTGCCTCCACACGCCATAATGGCATGGGCTCTACAGCTCTGTGGCCAGTACCAGATTGATAAGCCACAGAGCTCGTACAGCTAATTTTATACAGCCTTTTTACAGGCCTTCAAAATTTCAAACTTTGTCAAATGTCCGTTCATGACTAACTGATCAGGCTCAGAGTCAGATCTGGGGGTCGTTTCATCAAATCAACTCCATGACAGTCCTAACTGTTGTCGGCGATCTACGGAAATATCATGGACCTGACAAACTGTTTCACGAAGACATGATAAACGACACTCGGTGATATCAATACTCATCGACAAAAAAGCATAGTCTATATCACAGTCCATTGGAATTAGATCCATCTACATAGGCCCTTGCCTCTGGGATTGTGTCCGACATTCACTATTGTAGCAGTCAAAACAGACAGCAAAATTGCTCTAAGCAAGATTTAAATTTCTTAAATTTGCTAGATTTCCTGATTCAGGGACTCTTCAACTCTTACTGTGCCACAAATTTGGGGATTCAGAATTGAAAGTGAATACTGGTTGACACAGTATGCCAAAACGTGTAAATGCCTTAATCAAGGCAAGAGGTGGGCCAACCAAATATTGACTAAAATTTTTTATTATTGTTACTAAAATGCATTTTATTGATCGATTTTTAGAGAAATAAGTCATTTCATATCGTCAATCCCCCCCCCCCCCCCCCCGCGCTATCTACGCCCCTGGTTCTATCTAGCGTATGGTGGATTTGAAAATCGTGTAAGTGACGGTGAGTCATTGACATTTCCAATAAATCACAACCAATCACAATACTCGCTTCCGTAAGCACGAGGAGGAAGAAAAAGCCCTACAAAGTACCATTTTCAGGATTTGGAATCACAAGTCAAGAAATATTACCTATAATAACCTTGCATATGCGTGAGTGAGGATGAATAGAAGCAAATGAAGAAGGATACCTCCAAAACTTTGAGTAATGATGAGTAAATTCAAAATTCAACTCTACAAAATTCACAATGTTACCTAGACAGGGAATCTGTTTGGAGGAGTTTTATAACATCTTTTGACTTTTGAGGCTCTCCTCCAAGACAGACGGAAGCCTCCCATTAGTCACCATAGTCGAGTGATTCTCTGCCTGTCTTAAGCATGGTGCCTGTGGGCAAAAAGGTTAGGTACCTCAACCGAAAGCTTTACAACAAAATGCATGTTGGAATTGAAAACAAAGTACCCAAAATATCATGATAAATATATACTTAAAGAAGAATGAAACCCTGGGGAAATATCCATTTTAATGAAAAGAGAGGATAGAGAGAAGCAATTTTTAAAAAGTTCCATCAAAATCGGTAATACGAAATGAAAAAAGTTATGAAAGTTTGAAAAGTCTCAATTTACTTTCCATGGCGATCCTTAATTTGGCAATGTTGCTTCAAAATGGCAGGTTTAGTAGTACAACTCTTAATATGTTTTGTACACAAAATTTCATATTTTCTCCATTATCTCTAAAGATGCTGCTTGTCTTTTTGTGAACTTAACATATGTTGTGTCAAATACATTTTCCCATGATACATGTACATCTTGAGTTAAGAAGGAGACAAGCTGCACCTTGAGAGATAATGGGGAAAATATGAAATTTTGTGTACAAAACATATGGAGAGTAGTACTACTAAACCTGTCACTTTGAATCGACATTGCCAATTTGAGTATCGCCATAGAAAGTAAATTGAGACTTTTCAAACTTTCATAACCGATTTTGATGAAAATTTTTTTTAATTGCTTCTCTGTATCCTCTCTATTCATTAAAATTGATTTTTTTTCCCCCCAGGGTTTCATTCTCCTTTAATATGTGGACTCATAGTGGACTCGACTTATTTTTTAATAAATCCCAGATTTACCGAAATTTTACCCCATTTTTCCGTGTTGTCAACAGGGTTATTGCAAGTGAATCTGTCGGGAGAACAGAATATACATATTAGTGAATTTTTTGGTCTAAATCTTACCCTGAATGGCGCTAGGAGGAACTTCTGATATTTTCCAGCAAATTCCAAGTTCAAAATCATGTCCAAAACTGAAGAAGTCCCTGCTGATTTTTTTTTGCCGTCGCACATTTTGGACTAGCTATATGACGTGACAATGGTTATCAGTAAGTAGCTTTGTGATGTTATAAATGGCTTTCAATAAGTATTTTGCCTGAAAGTCAGCTTGCTAAAGTAAGGTTATAATAATATGAGATTATAATATAACCTTGTACTACTACAGCATACAAAAATAAAAGAATGCAGATTTCCTCTCTCCACACAGAGAGGGTGGCACACAGAAAGATCACTTGGTTTTGTCAAAGAAATATCATGAAGGCAAATTTGATTATTAAAAATTTAAAATTCCAAATTTCCTGAATTTATGGTTTAGCTGATCACCAAAGAAAAGGATTTTCCCAGACAACTTGTAGATAAGTGAGATTTTCACTTTTACCTTTTCAATCTTGTATTTTTTATGTCCAATTGCCTCAGATTATTTGTGTAGTAGTGTAGAATTTGTATTCACCAAATGTTGGTCCTTTCTGACCTACAAGTGATAAAGTACTTAGAAGTGATCTGAATATGTGTTAGAGGTTATGTACAGTTTTGTTTTAAAAATGCTTTCCGTCAGATATCTTGGATTTTTGTTGAGATATATATATAGCAAGATACTAGCAAAATGGAATATTAAACAAATGTGAGGCAAAAAATAATTTACATGAATACCGAGCAAGTGATGTAAACTCCCAATAATAGCAATGTGCAATATACACTTTAAACATGTGCAAAAACTAGGAGGATTGTGTGTATCCCACACACAGTGACACACATACTATCTCCATGTGAAGCCCTGAGATTAATGAGCGGGGAGCCGTCAGGGTGGAAAGGTCCTAGCGTACATGTAAGGTAGTTTATTGCCGTGATCTAGTGTTCCTTACAGATATTTACACTGAAAATTCACTGGAAATCATGGATGGTATACCAAATGATCTCGTACAAACATCTTTTGATACAAAGAGACCAACATGAGACTATATTTAACACATTTCTTTCCAATTTCCTTTTTGCTACCAAAACTGTACATGAGCTTTAAGCAATTTTACTTAGCCAAGCCAAATGCTAAGTAAAATGCTTGATTAATGCAGGTTTTGAATTGAATACCGACCCTGGCCAACAAGGTGGCACAGTAAGTCAGCATTCCATCCTGAGTTTCTTGACAAATTAATGGACAAATTTAATGTATTTCCTAATAATGACATGTTTCAGCATGAATTATGTTTCTTTTGTTTGTCATTTACATTTCAGAATTGTACTTGATGTCCAGAATGGACTGAGTCGTGTTGAACAAGCAAGGAAAGAAGATGCTCATTGTAAGTTGATGGAGCAGTTATGAAGAAGAGAGCTGATAAATCCAACTCTATGGACATTTCGAAGTTATATCAAAATTCTGCATATGTAATAGTGAAAAAATAACTGATTAAATAGAAATGTCACAGTTTCCTCGGACTAAACTTTATTAAAGGGAACTGTGTGCATGTTATTTCTAAACTTTGAATACAGGCAGATTCTACGTTTGAAATGATATGAGAAGTAAATTGGAAATATTCCAAAATTTGTAATGGTGGCTAAGGAACATTCAAGCTATTGGTGCAAGGTAAGAAATTTATCACAGTTATAGAAATAACAGTCCTTTCCAACAAGTTTAAAGTTTAAACTTCCTAGAAAGGAATTTACAAGCAAAGAATTATTATGTGGATTTGTTTATTTTCCTGTTGTATTAATTGTTACAATTTATTAAATACTAAATTGCAGAAGTGTCTTGGTGATTTTGAATCTGGTAATAATTTTTAAAAATTTCTTTGTAGTGGTTGAGAATGAGATCAAAGCAAGGCTGGATAAGCTGGCAAGTAACTGTGAGACGCTGGATATTCTTGTTAACAAAGAACCAGTACCAAGGCGACAGAATGCAAAATTGTGAGTATTTCTGCTAATTCTGCTTTTTATTTCTCTTTCTTCATTTTGATGTCAATATTTAGTGTGAGATAATTTTGAATTTTGAGAGGAATGCATTGGTTTAGCACCTGCATGTAAGAAAGATAAAGTGTTGAAAATGCATAATCAAATGTCTCATGGTAAATTGTATGTATGATGAAGGTGGATGTTACTCAGATGACCTGCATTTCCCAGAGCTATGCAAAAAGTAGTTATTTTCCTATTTTCATTTGATGCTTGGAATATCTGCACTTGTATTATGCAGTGTTGTCTCATAAGGATTTATAGAAAAATGTTCTTGCCATTCACAGGTCCAATTTCATTAATCCCCCCCCCCCCCCCATTGTTGCTATGGACTTCACCGTATCAGTCTCATTTGTGTAAAATGTTTACAACAAACATGTAGTAAGTGAAAGCCCATCTACTACTTTGACACTTTGTCTGGACATGTTTCTGGAACAGGAAAGTTGACCAACTCAAGTATGACTGCCAACATCTCAATGCTGCTCTGCGACAGATACAACACAGACGCTATCAAAGGGAACAAGAGGAAAGGGATAGAGAAGACCTACTCACGCGCCGATTCACAGCCAATGTAAGACAATACCACGGGGCACTTAGGTTACTGATTTTACATAAAAATCATTGTGGATTGCTGATCAGATTGAAGAATTTTCATTCATTTCTTGCCATATAATCATCAAAGTCACTGTAAAATTCACATTAATCTGATGGGTAATTCAGCAATGGTGGTTTACAGAATAGGCCTGTTCACTAATGTACGCAAATCAGTGTTCAAATAATATGCAAGAGCTGTGAACAACGAGGGTCGGACAAGCTTCGTGTGTGTGGGTGTGTGTGTGCATTGCCTTTGGGAAATGTCCAAAACTCAGAGCTTTTCGGTTTATTTCTTTGTTTATTCACTTTATTTTTATTACAAGTGAGGACAAGTCAAGAAGAACATCTGATGATATTAGCTGTTTATACATGTATATTGAAATTGAATAGCTAAAATTCCTATTTGTCCTATAATGCAGGGGTCACACCTTTGCTTATTTGGCTTACATTGCCTGAACGCAGACATAGGCAGTCACACCCAATAAGGCGCAGTGAAACGTGCTCACTATGTACTCAATACGCAGACTAGCACATAGGCCTGCGCTAGTCGCTCGCTAGTTATAAAATTTTCTACACTTACGCAAGCAATCGCAGATCAAATCGCCTACGAATGGATACGAGTGGCAACCAGTGAATGCGAGCAATAGCGAGTGGCTTAGCGCAGGTATACACAATCATACACACCTCTTTTTTGGAGCACGTGTCACTGCTTATAGCTGCGCAGTGAGACGCAACGAGACCAACTGGTGTGAGCAGCTAGGGAGCAGCAAACGAACAAATAACGAGCTACATACGCAATGTGGCGAGCAAACTGCGTATTGAATCGTACTGCTATGAGCAACAGCGAGCTATAGTGTGGTAATAGGCAGCCATAGGCAACGAGCGGCATATAAGCTACCTACGAGCTAGATACGCAATATTGTGACTGCTACCTTCAAATTTGCTGTGTATTACTGGGTACGGCTGCGTATTGATATACCCCGCATAGCGCAGCAATGTGCAGCAATATACACAAAGGTGGGACCTAGGCATAAGAGAGCTAAATTGGAGACAAGGATTATTGTGTGCGTTAGTGAGGCAGGCTGTTATCTTTGCTCCCGGGACGGCTTGGAGTAGAAGCGCTCTGGCAATACCATGACACTCACCAGCAGGCCCTGTGCGGGATAATTGGCTGATTCATCAGGACTATATGTATTTTAACTCTTAAAATGCTTTTGTGATATTCTTAAGGCTATATAGATATAAATTCTGTCACATGTTCTTACTCATCTCTTGTACATGTAGTTCTCCTGGTTTGATTTTGGGTTTCGAGAATGGGAAATAGACCTAGTTCTCCCTGATCATCCATTGCTTCCGAGTTTATATCAGCACACACACACACATATTAGTTTGTACATTTGCGTGCAATTCACTGTACAGATGACTACCGAAAAAGTTCTGATAAAGCTCTCTTTTTTGGTTCAATTTGTGTTTTTTTTATGCATTGTAATGCTTAGTTGACACTTTCACGATTTTCGGTTCCCGCATAGTTCACGCACTGAAATTGCATCATGCGTGCCAATGCGTGGACACTTGCGGGAAGGGGCGGGACGATGCGCGGCAATGCGCGGCAATGCGTGAAGAGCGAAAAAAAATTTTCAACATGTTGAAAATTTTGCCACGCACTTCCCGCATTGCAGCAGTGCGTGAACTGTGCGCAAACTATGCGCAAACAAGTCGTGCCAATGCGTGCCAGTGCGTGGCGTAAAAACAGTGGGTACCCCACCCCCGGGAATGTGGCACGCACTTCACGACTAGTTCACGACATGGTCCCGCATAATTTGCGCAGTGGTTGCGCATCCTTCGCGCACTTTCACGCAAGGACCGCGCATATCAGTCACGTGATGCGTTTTGTCAAAATATTCTTGTTTGAGCCAGCAGCAAAATCATGGCTTCATCCTCCTCATCAGATAATGATGGGACAGAGAACACAGAGCATGAAGAGAAAACTAAGCGAACAAAAAGAGCACGTACATCTAAAAGGGATGTCCCAGAGTACAAGTGGACCGAAGACGCTGTTCAATTAATAGCCGATTTTGTGAAGGAAAATTCAGCACTATATGATAAGACCCAGAAAGATTACATGAATGTTGCTACGAAGGGAAGGATGTGGGCGAATGGCGGTAAATTATTGGATCCACCTGCCACTGGTAAGTTCTCAATTTTGATGGTTGGTTAGTTAAGTTCCATACCCATGTTTTAAAAATCCTCTTTTTGTTTTTTGTTGTCTGCATTACTAGTTAATAAGAAAGTAATTTACTGGGAAAATAATTGTTGATATTTTCCTTTATAGAAATTAAATGTTTTTATTTTTTATTTTTAGGGTTAAACTTCACCACACAAATAGCCTATTTAATGTTTTCCTTGTTTTTAATGTAGGGGACCAGTGTAAGAAGTTGTACGAAAATATGCGAACTCGGCTAGGAAAGATATTGAACAAGGAGAAGAAAAGTGGATCTGGGCAAACCAACAGAACGACACGTGATGATGAGATAGTGAACACGTGGGGATTTCTGAAGCAACACATTGTTCGTGGCAAGACAACGGCAAGTGACACGGTAGGTATATAAATGACCAATTCACAATTTTTATATTGAAATATTAGAATAACCTTGAAATAACCTTCAGAACCCTTTTCATAATTTTCATTTTGAAATTTGATGTTTCTTCACCTTGCAGTTTGATAGAGAAGGGGAAGTGCACGAACGAGAAGATGATGAAGTTTCTATCATGTCAGTTTCAGAAGATATGGATAATGAGACCTTGATCCCGTTGAAGGATCGGGTCCCAATGTCGGCACGCTCCGAAGCCTCTGGAACTTCTGGCAGTAGAACTCCAGCTTCTCGATCAAGTACTGTTTTGCAGAATAACCTCGACGATGCTCTCCGTCAGGTAGGCATTATAGAACTTTTTTTTTTTTTTTTTTTACATTATTGAATACATTACCTAAGCCGGATCCGCTTTCAATAGTTCCATTTGGAAACTATAGAAATTAATTCACAACAAAAATATCATTGAAAATTAATTCTTCGACAATCGATCTAAATTTGTTGAGTATATGGCAGTAAATGACAGTAATCAGACCCTGACTTTAATTGCCTTACTAAATTACATTTGGTTATATTGTTTATGCCTTTCAGGTTCTTTCAAGAGCGGATAATTTGGGCCAGACAGCTGCGTTGACAGGTCAAAAAAAGATCGTCCATGATTTTGCCTGTCTTCTGGAGGGCCATATGCAGAAAATTCCAGAGGAATCGTGGCACAGTTTCCAAATTGAATGTCTGCAACTCGTTCACAATTTCAAACAGCCAACCAGGCCAACTCAACCATGTCAACAGCAACCCTCGTCATGGCAGTCAAGCCAGTGGCCAATCAATAGTCATTGGTCCAGTTTCAATCAATGGTCTCCAGCAAGTCCATCCTTCAACAATGTTGGGATGCCAGTCGCGCCTTCAGCTGTGCCTGTACCGATACCAACGTCTTCTCAGCAGTCCACTGCTTCGACCCCACCCTCCCGACGTAGTAATGAGATGGTTTCCTCGGTTCTGGAAGAGCTTGGAGAAGAAGAATAATGTGTTCAACAGCAGCCGGTGATTAAGAAAAGGCAATACTGGTTGCAAAACTAACGTCTTCCATATCGGGACACTCTTTCAGTACTTACCTTAATTCTTACATGGTAAAAAAAAAATAAAAGTAAAAAAGAAATTGTTATTTGTTGTTGCCTTTGCAAAGAATTTTATTAAAAACCCACTCGGCAAGAAAACCATTTATTTATACATTTGGAACAGAGGTATAATATTTTCTGAAACGTAAACCAGAACTACACACTGAAGAGCAAGGGTAAAATGTGACAGTTTGATCAAAGTCGGAAAATATATTCCAGATTTTTGAATGTTCTGAGTTCCAGGGAGAGCTTCGATGGATATTCTCGATTTAGACATTTTGACATATACTCATGCATGATGCTTTTATCAAGAAACAAAATGAAAGGTTTACTGAGTGGAAGATTAAATTTAATGCATCTTTTTGGTTCCTACGTTTTTACATTTGTTCTTGTAGTTGATTAGTTCATGTTTCTCACTTGTTACAACTTTAAAGTGTTCAAAATATCATTGAGAAATCTTGGTAATTACAACATGTCTATAAGGTAGTTCAAATTGGAGATTCAGTTGTCAGTCACTATGAAACTAAACGTTATCCTGCAGACTTATTTTCTTTTCTTCATCACACGTTATTTAAATTGCATTTATGTGAGCATATCCAGAATGCCTGAGTTTTCTACTCGGTTACGTTTCTTTTATTAAAAAAACACGCAATTCGTGCATTCTGATTGCTTCTGATTACAAGTCTCTTATTACACACAAAAAACAAAACATGTAAAGTTGTTTATATTAAGAGTAACATATTGACAAATCAAAGGCTAATCAAAGACTGCAAAGATAGGTGAATATCAAGGCCTTTAATAAAATGGGTAACTATAAGCACTTGATATTTTTCATTGGATTTCAAAAATGATTGTTAAGTTTCCGCACAATTCGTTCAAGTGCACCTAGTCATACGAGATAACACCGTCAACTGTTTGACTATTACATATATACATATGTTAATAGAATCTTCTTAAACGATGTAAAAGCATGATCGTATCAATAAATAATATTCAATTTCCCAGTTTTTCCTATCTCTCACAGATGTTTTGTGTAAAATATGATTGATAAATGGATACAATAATTCATTAATAAAAAGTGCGTTGCTGAACGGAAACGAACCGGGAGTAAAGTTTTGGAACACAGATCGAACGGTGTAGGTGATGTTTTGCGATGCGTGTATTAAAATCTTGTATTGATTAAAAGCAAATAAATCAGATGAACAGATCAAAAAAAGTTTGAAGTAAATCCGACAAGAAATAAGAAAGTTATGAATATTTAAATGATGTGACTGAACAGTGATTTTTCCTAAATCACTGTAACGTCATACGTCATAAAGGCTGCGTCACACCTTTGCGTATTTAACCTGCATCGACCGATAGCGTTTTTGAAAATTAAAAGCGCTCCCTGAGCGCAGATCAGACGGTGGACTGACGTTCGGCGTGCGCAAACATGTGCGTCCTTCAAGCGCAAGCTGAACGTCTCCAACGTCAGTCTACCGTCTGATCCGCGTTCAGGAAGCGATTTTAATTTTCAAAAACGCTGGGCCGACGCAGGCTAAAAACGCAAAGGTGTGACACAGCCATAACACGTGACTCTTGGTCACGTGTCATGACGTATGTCATGCACTTCCTGTCTGCTATAGCTTATTATAACTTTTTGTTTGTAAGAATCCGTTTTAATCCATGAGTGGTTATTTTTCAAAACATTCAAAAGGTTGAATCAATAAATGTATCTGTACCCGTGTTTATCGACCCCCCCCCAAAAAAAAAAAAAAAAAAAAAACTGTTCTTCTTGCGTTAAAGGGTTGCAAAGGGGGGATTTAAAAACAATAAGATATAATAAAATACCTGCAGAGAAGTGCATGGCATACTTCATGCCACGTGACCCAGCGTTGCCAGTTAGCATGATAAATAACTTTTGCGTTGTATTCATAACTTTCTTATTTATTGTCTGATTTACTTCAACGTTTTTGGTTTTGTTTTAATTGTTTTGTTTTTCGTCTGATTTATCTGCTTTTAATCAATACAAGATTTTTTTCTGGTGCGGACCCAGTCTTTAAATGTGCGTTCGTGTGTTTGTGTGTGTGTATGGGGGTGTGCGGGTGTGTGTGCGTGCGTGCGGGTGTGTGTGCGTGCGTGTGAGGAGTGGGGTTTGTGCAAGCTTACTAGAAATACGAAATTTCTACATATGCCCCGACACCAACTGCATCACGTGTAAGTTCAACAACAAAGCTTACCAAAACCCCTTAATTTCCTGACATTAATTGCTGATACACTGTAGAATTTTTGTGTACATAAAGACATAATACAAACACATTATAGACACTGATCTCATATCCTAAGTTTAAAAATCAGATGTACAACAGACGGTTGATATTGGAACGATGTCGGGCCTTGTTGAAATACATAACCATTCAAGAAATAAAATGTCATTTGTGCCAGTGTCATTTGGCATTTTTTGTGGAATTGAGCTAGTGCTATACTGCATCACAATAATGTCATAGTTAATCTGCTTAGGTTATCATCTTTTCTTGCCAAGAAACTGCTCCAGCGCGGGAGGTGTAATAATGTGATAGATATGCACGTTGGCTCTTAGCTTCCTTGATAGAAGTGTTTCCTGTCGGAGCTCTCAGACCGTGAAACACAGGGTCGTCTCTCCATGCACCAGGTATCATCGCATGCGTAGATGGATCTTCATGGTCTACATCTCCTGATGCCAGTGGGTACCTGGTTAATATCAGATTATGTAAGACGCAGGCACTCATGATGATTAAGTTGGTAGTTTGGGGCTTCTGCGGAAGTGTAGTCAGGAAACATCTGAACCTAAATCAAGTAATACCATAAAACAAGAGCCCATCAATATGAAATATATATATTTTTTATGATCTGTACATACGAATCTTGATTTTAAAATAATCACGCTTCATTTGGAGTAAAAACAAAATATTGTACTTGTTATTTGGAGAAACTAGATATACTGAATACTAAAGAAAAAGATCACTATAATAAATACAAACAAAATGAGAGCATCTGCTTAGTGTATCATTTCAGATTTGTTAGCAATTGCAGTCTCGCATGGTATTTTGTAAGCTGCGTAAGCTGCAGAAATAGCAACATGTGTTGATAAAATAAACACCATATAAAAATTCTACGTTATGCTGGTTTAAACAAAGCGGGTTATTATGATAACAACTCCTTTCTGGGGGAAGTTAAATATTTGTATTCAATGTGCTTGAACTTTTAAAGCAATAGGCACTGAGAATGCAGAAAGAAATGAATACAGAAAGAAAGGGAGACCTACCTGTGAGCCAAAATACCAAACGAGTTTTCCACTACTCGCCTAGCTCGGCTTAGTCTATAACTGAAGATGATCTCTTCATGAACTTGGGACCTATGTGAGAAGGGCTTCATTAGCCAGGGCTTCATCGCAAATGCATCGTCAGCCACAAAATGGAAAGGTATGGGCATGTCATCATTGGGCATTGGTTCCGGTGGCGGCACCCCTGCTCTTTCCCCTTCTATGGCATCATACAAGTTGCAGTTTTTCCAAGTTCCACCATCTGAAGAGCCACCCTCTGCTCCAACATCCACATACAGAAACTTATATTCTGCATCTGCTACAGCCATGAGAACAATACTATGGAAACCTTTATAGTTAAAGTACAAGGACCCAGACTTTGGCGGCTTCCTGATTGCCACGTGTTTGCCGTCGACGGCACCAAGGCAATTATGATAATTCCATCTGGAACTGAACTTCTTGGCCACATCCTTCCACCCATCTTCAGTTTTTGGACAGCTGAGTACTTCCTTTTTATACACTTTAATGAGTGCATTACATACTTCGGGAATAAATCTCGATATGGTGCTTTTCTCAACTCGAAAGCTGTACTGTAATGTAGCATATGAATTTCCTGTTGCCAAGAAACGGAGAGTGACGGCTAGTTTCAGTCCAACTTCTAGTGGTTCTCGCATAAACGTTGTTTTCTTCTCCAGATGAGGCGTTAGCTTTTCAACCATTTCCTCAAACAGATCAGGAGTGATTCTCAAGAAATTCTTATAGCTCTTTTGATCCTCCCTATGCAGCTCTGCCAGTAAATGATCAAAATGTCCGTAGATGTGGCGTCTTGACAGCCAATCTCTCACCCACAATGTCCTCCTTTTTCTTTTTTCTCCTCTTCTCGTCTTTCTTCAAGATCTCTTTCTTGTTGATAAACTATTAATGCTCCTGCAGCTACATATAAACACCTTCTCTCTTCTAAATTAGCTTCTTCAGAATTCAACATCTTAATGACGATAGTTATGCTGAATTAATGAAAAACACGAGAGCGAATAGACGTCTGCCTTGTTTTTTTGTTTTTTTTTTATAGTTAACACAATGCGCAAACTACTTGTGAAATAGTCGTGAACTATGCGTGAACTATGCGTGAACTATGCGTGAACAATGCGTGAACAATGCGGGAACTATGCATGCCAGTGCGTGTCACTGAAGTGGCACGCACTGTCACGCACTGGCACGCATTCAATGCGGGGCAGTGCGGGACCAAAAATCGTGAAAGTGTCAACCGGGCATAATAGTCGATATTACTCTGAATAACCCTTTGTCTTTTCTTCACTTATTGTGGAATAGAGTATGAAAAAACGACCATTGTCTCTACCAATCTTGCAGTAACTCGATTCGCCTATTCTCTTTTTCCATTGAAAATGTGCACAGCGGATGGCAAGGGACCGAGCTTGTCAGAGTACTTGTTTGGGCGTGATTATGAATACATTAGTGAACTGATCTATCACATAAATTCTTTGCTACACTTTTGCATGGTACTCATTGATGTTATGTTTCCTGTAATTAATGTAACTATTTGTAGGGTCATGTGAAAAATTGAGAAATCTTGTATTTTGCTCATGGAAGGCCTATATTAAAGGCCAAATGAATAGTGGTAATGACTTTTCAAGGTGTCACAGTGGTCAGTGTTGAGATAACTTATCAAGCTTTGATTTGGATCCATCATGATTTTTGTAATCCCCAAATACATGTACATTGACCCACAATTATTCAGTCAGCTCATAGATTAGGACAGGTGATCTATCCCAAGGATTACTGGGTTGTACCCTTCCTAACTATTGATGTTTTCATTTCACAATTTCTATATACATGTATATTCCTATCTCTTAGGATGATAACACATCAGTAATGATAGACCATGAGCTGCAGCATAACACATCATTACACAACAGCCATAGAGAGATGGACAACCTATTAGCAACAGGGTCAGCTACGATCACCAATCTTAGGGATCAACGGGGAATGTTGAAGGCAAGTCATACAAGAATCTTGTAACATTATAGCTAAACTTGAGTTCTGTTAATGGCAATGCATCTTAATCTGGTTGAACCACTTCTGAATCATTCATCAGTAGATGCAGTAGGTGAGTCATTTGTACAAAGAAAATATAAACAAACTATCAAAAACATGATGGAAATCACGTTCACTGAAAAAACACAAATTATGTGTAAGGTCTTAGCTTGACTTTCTGATATTTCTTTTCTCATTAAGCAGCTCTTATTTAATGCCCCCAAAGTCATTTGGCAAATACCTTTTATTTGTAGTCCTTAACACCGAGTGAAGTTTGGTTTGATTCTATAAAAATTTATTTCTGTCATTACCAGAACTCAAGATTACTTTTGAGCAGAATGTCACATGTAGGATATTACTTACTCTCCTTGATGGTTTCCCAGAGCACTCAAATTCTGCTGACAGATAAACTTATTGATATACCTTTTAAACAGGTAAGGCAGGTAATGTGACATGTACATATTTCAAAGCAATGAGCCAGGAGATTCATTATTATTTTGCCTGTCAAGGATTCTTATTGTATCCCATCTTTTTAATCTTCTCTATCTCCATAATTTGGTTTACAAAACAAATTTAAAATGCAGAAGAGATAGGACCCTTGCCTTTTCTCAAACTATGGTTTACATTATGTGACACAAGTCACATGCACTTCAGTATATGCATATTCTTCACTAGTCATTGTTTTGTGCTTGAACCTGGTTTAAAATCGTGTAAAAGAACATTTGAGTGTAAGGAATTTTTCTCTTTCTCTTTCCATAGAAGGTTTCCTGTACTCCCGGTGTCACAGATAAGCTGCTCAGTCAGCAAATGAAGCACCTACAGATACAGCTAAAAATTTGCTGAAGAAAGGAACTGGAATCTTGTTTGAAATTTCAAGTTAATTTATTAACCTGTAGTATGTGGGAAAAGGTCAAGCTGTTGATTTACAAAATGGTTCATGTGTACTGAACTTAATCATTCATATCTCCTGTACAGGCTATTTGACAATGGTTTATGGTAAATGTTAAATTATGATGGTTATTACAATTTTATTCTTTCTCTCTAGGGAGCTCAAAGAAAGATGTTGGATGTTAGCAACATGTTAGGACTCAGCAACACTGTCATGAGACTCATTGAAAAAAGGACTTTTCAAGACAAAATTATCCTGTTTGGAGGCATGATCTTAACTCTCATCATCATGTATTATATCTACAAGTACTTTGGTTGATGTCATCCAACAAGGATATTTTGCCGATCAATTGGAAGCAATGGTGATGTCACAACATTTCAACTGTAATTGGACATGGACCTGATTATGCCAATCACCCACTGCACTTCTTGATTGCTCTACCCTCCATTCTGCTTAAAAGCAAACCAAAAGTAATGGAATGTAGAATATAGATTCCATTTGGAGATATGTTTCTTTATTCTAATGTTGTTATTTGTGTAAATGAAATTGCCAATACCTTTAATGGTATATCCAGCTTCTTGTCTTGTAAAGAGTTACTGGTGATCTGAATCAATCGCAAATAAACTTGAGTTTGATATCAATGGCACCTCTGTCTTTAGGGAGATATGCAGTGGTAACTCTGCAATTTACTTAGATCATTTGCAGCTCTTGAAAACATGGGGCCAGTTTATGAACCTCAAGAAACTGATGAAAAATGGTGCATTCTATGTGTATTAACTTTTTGAAGAGGTGTAGGTATACATTGCATCATGATTCTCATCTGCTATTTCCATATATTTCATAGTTTACGTACATGCATTCCCACCATACTAATCTAGGCTTCAAGATCTCAGAGACCTTTTATTTCTAGAACATGCAGTCTTGTATCAGTTGACAAATAATTTGCCTGTTGAAACATCTCTTCTTGCTTACTTTGATGTTTTAAAACATAATTATGGTAAGGCATATTGGTTAAGGTATACTGCATGTGGCATTTTTGTAATAATGATAATACTGGTGAAAACTTATAGAGTGCACACACCGTTCAAGGAGGCTCATGGCGCTAGCCCAGCAACGCTTCTCTTTAATCCAGGTATACTACAAATTTATGTTATAATTGGATTTTTAGTACTAAAAACTTAAAACAAATACACATTTGCATCACCCACTGCCATTCTCAGCTCCATCCGGTGAGGCCCAGTGCCCTCTTGCTGCTCCGTTCAAGGATAGGTGTGGGATATCATACATACATGTAAAAAACACATTGTAGGACTGGCAGTTGTAGTGATACCTACACCTAGATGTGGTGACAACCCTGATCATAACATTCTGTGTTGACAAGCTTTGTGATGTTATCATGCCAATCATTGTTAAAATATAGCAAATATTTGACAGAAAATAGGGCTCATTAATTCCTAGGGAAGCTATTGAGATCTAGACCTTTCTGTAAGAAATACCATATTCACACCAACGAGAAGACAACGGACTGAACAAAAAGTTACATTACACTGTATGGCCAAAAATCGATCAGTATGGAGTCTGTGTGGAGCATGTTCGGTTATGTGAATGACGTCACTTTCGACTTTTGAGCATCTTATAAAAAATGTTATACATTCCAAAAATCCAACATTTGAAATTGATTTTCACATTTCACTTTTTCAAATGGATAATTTTCATATTATTATTATTTTTTAGTATATAAGTGGTTATTGAATATGATTTTATAGTGATTGGTTGGGACAGGAGTGCCTTTGCCAGCAATACAAATACTGTGTTGGACAACAGAAATGATCACTATTCAACTCATGTATTAGATTATGATGTGAATCTATTGAGCTTATGACCTCAATCGCCTGATATTATAATGCCAAGGGAAGAGTGTTTGCACAGTAGGCAATAGATGGAAGTTTCTGTGTGTTCTAAATTTTGTTCTTAATCCTGTTTGTGCAAAAATGATTCCTCATTAAGAGTATATATACATGTATATGAGCTACTCGAAAAGGTTAATATGATAGCGTTAAACCACAGTCTCTAAAGCATTGCTGAAATGCTATGAACTTGTGTATTCTTTGAATTCAGTACTTGACATGTTGAATATATTATCATTGATATAGTACCTGTACTGCAATCAACACTACAGGGGTTGTTAATTGTGAAAATCATGTTGTCCTTAAAAAATAGAAGAGTTTATAGAGGAGGCACTTGGTGAAATTTCCATTTTTGTTGTGATTATTTGTCTTCAGTTTTTGCTTTTAAACATTGTGCGATTTACCTTGCTATTAGTGTTCAATGTTAAAGGGAAAGTTCACCCTGAAGATTACTTGAGTTTAAAAAATGCAGAAAAAATAAAGAAAAATATTGGCGAAGGTTTGATGAAAATCGGTCAAATAATAAAAGAGTTATGAGTATTTAAAGTTTTGGATTCGTGACGTCACATGCGAGCAGCTGCCCATTGGTCATGTAATAAATATTCCATATATTCGCATTTTTTTTAATGTTCCACGATAAATTAATATTGTTTCTTTTCAGAATCTAGTATTGAATAACATTTCTGACAATATATCAAATGCACAGACAAAAATATTCTAAATTTTTTGAGAAAACTGTATTTTATGGAATATTTATCACATTACATAATGGAGGAGCTGCTCGCATGTGACGTCACAAAATCAAAATTTCAAAAGTCCATAACTCCGTTATTCTTTAACGGATTTTGTCCAAACTTTCGCCAATATTTTTCTTTATTTTTTCTGCATTTTTTAAACTCAAGTAATCTTCAGGGTGAACTTTCCCTTTAAATGTTCAACATTTGTGAAATGTTTGTTCATATTTTTCAGTATTATTCATTTAGAAGTCAGAAGCTGGAGTTAGGTTTGTAAACAAATCACCAGACATTGACCACTAATTTTCAGCAAAATAGTAACACACCAAGACCACTCAGCTAAATAATCAAACTTCCTCATTATTTATCATATTTTATTTTCTATAACACTGTATTTAACATCCCTGTTATGCCAATATGTACCAAAATGATTGCACTTTATGTATTTTATTATGTGTGGGTCCAAATTATGTATTTTTATCTTTTCCATGACAGTTGAAAGTAGAAATAAGTATTTATAAAGTGTCCTTGTTGGAGTAGAACTTTGTTTAATAAGCAATTATATGTCATATTATTTACTCATTAATTACTCATTAAATTGTGATTGTGATTACCAATCCAGTTCACTTCAGCAGATAAATTGTTACCATTTATTGATGTAGGACAAACGTTTTCTCCGACAGTATTTTCCAGTACTTCTGATCCATATCAAATAATCCAAATTCAATTTCTTATGGTTAAGATTATTATTACACTACTAAAGGATGGATTTATTGATTTGTTTGCAGCATTTAGTTTATGAAATTTTTGTCAGAGATTCCTTTTGAAAATTCTGCTTTGCATATTGTGGAAACATATTATTTGCATCTATCGTATTATTGAACTTTAAAAATCAACTGCATTTACAGCTATGTGTAATCAAGTTTATGAGCTGTAGTCTATGTAAAGTGCAGTAGGACCTTATTTCTTGTAATTTAAAGAAAAAAATGGGAGTGTTACTTCATTGTTCCCAAGCAAAGTCAAAAGAGTTTGAATGTACTAACCATGTTCATTAAGTGAGACTCTAAACCGTCTTCCTACCTGAGAAATTGGACTGCCCACAAAGTCATGTACATGTAATATACATGAAGGTGGTCAAAGTTTTTGTTGCACAGCAGAATTGATGCTCTATCAGTGGCGTATTTAAGGGGGGAGGGTAAAGGGGGCACGTGCTCCAGGTGGCACTTGAGGGGGGGGGGCACAAAAAATGCAAAAGAGAGAAAGAGAAAGGGGTCGAAAGGAAGAAAAATTGTTGTCCTTATGGATTACATGAGCCCCCAGTCCAGACTAAAGTGCAAGAGAATAGTGTTTTTGAAGGGTTTAAAATGGAATATTTATTTTCTAATGATTCGAGCAGGGGGGGGGGGGGGGGGGGGGGGGGGGGGGGGGGGAGGGGGGAGGGGGAATTTTATTGTTTTCCCCGTGCACCATAATCTCTACATAAGGCACTGTGCTCTATACACTGATGTAAGTGGTATAATGATCAATTAACTACTGCACATCAAAAGAGGGATGTTTTGCGTTCAGTGTCAATGAATGAATGATTCAACATTTACTCTCAACCGACCATGATTCTCTCATATCATATGCCATTGTGACTTCTTATTTTTCCTCCTCTTATAAAGTACAGTCCACCATTGGGTGTATTGTCACTCTATTTGGCAGGTCTCATGTGGTGTATGTACAGTGCCTTTTAACAAGTTTCTTGTCTTTACATTTAGGAAAACAATTAAAATGCTCAAAATTCCAATATAATGGTTTCTTCAGTTGTTTAGAATGCTTCTAATTTTTTCGTGCCACCCAGTTGGATTCTCTCTGATGTCAGTATTCAACCTATTGATTTTACTACCCATAGGAAATTTCTTTGTCGTTAATAAGAAAATGTGTTCAAGAAAGTTATGCTAACAATTGGAATATAATATAATTACCGCATCACTAAGGTTATAATGATTATAGGAAAATTATAAAATGTTGATAGAAAGCATATATCTGATAATTCTTTACGTGTGTATGATTAAACTTGATATAATGATAACTGCACAGTGTACAAAAGTAGTTATCTTATTTAAAAATTTCTGTTTTATTTCAAGTCCAAGTATAATTTTAGATTGGAAGTCAATTTACTTAAGTTTTTTATGCTATGTAAGACGGGTATTATAGTGATTATCAGGAGATACAGAGAAAGAGAGAGGGGGAGAGAGAGAGGGAAGAGAGAGAGAGAGAAAGAGAGAGAGATGGGAAGATGTGTAATCATAGAGACGCTGGAAATAAAAAAACGGAGTCAGAGGGAGGTAAAAGTCACAACTTATCCTTGGTCAAATGCGAATTTCCTTCCTTTTTAATCATTCACATTCCACCTGATATTCTATTTTCTTGTACCTGATATGATATAAAAACAAACAGGAGACAACGACCTACATTATCCCAGCCGAAAGCCACTTTTCTTCTCCATAAAAATATTTTAACTTAACATAGTTTGTATACACATGGACTATCAATTCTCATCACCCCCATCTGAAAACATTGTAAGGAAATAGATCGACAAGCACCTATATTCTGGCGAAGCTATTGTCAAATAACCTACTTACTCTTAAATTTTACCAGCTGGTTATTCTACTAACACGAGATAATTACCAATAGATGCTAATTGGGTGAGGGTGTGAGAGGGGGAAACGATTCATATAGGTCAAAGAGGTCATAAATTATGACTATCAACTCGTTATTTCTGAGAGATTACCCCTCTTAAAGATAGTGTCATTTGACTGAATTATGAAACCATAGCAATTGCCTTTTTTAATGTTTTTACTTACATCTTCAATTGATATTAATGTACATGTATGTAACGATGCAAGCAAAAGTCTCGGGAAAAAAAATTGCCATTCTATATACTCGGGCATCCGATTTGCCAAGTCCTTTGATTATTATCATAATATTTCACTTACACATCGACTGGTATTTATTTGGAAGAAAATCACTATTCTGATATACTGAGTGAATCCAGATATTGCTTTACATGCCAAGACTAGATTATATAAACATTAAAGGATTTAGATGCCATATTACTCAGTTACAGTCTTCTGGGTACAAAACTGAGTGTTTTATTTTTTCTTTTCGTCCACCTTCACGATCTCGCAAGACATTTTTTTTTTATGCATGCTCCTATTAAACATTATTGTATTTTGTAAAGGTACATCCGTACACACACACACACACACACACACACACACACACACACACACACACACACACACATATATATATATATATATATATATATATATATATATACATATATAATTGTAAGGAAATAACATATACAACAGCTTTGGCAACTCGTGGAAATAATTATAATTGTGAGAAATAAAAATTAGAGAATAATGGTTACGCAACCATTATTCTCTCATTTTCATTTCTCACAATTATGTATATATATAAATATATATATATATATATATATATATATAAGTAGTTCAGATAAGTAGAAGTTACATACCGCGAAATGAATAATCACAACTGACGCGACACTGATTTTTTCTTCTTTTGCAATTCTCGAAAGTTTCTGGTTTTATAGTATAGTGTAATTCCTAACACACAACTCTGGACCCAACATAATCAAGAAAATAACCTTTCTCTCTCTACTTCTATATCATTGTCACAATGCTCATGTTGTGGAGGTAACTATGTACTAAATGTCTACATTTCTGAAATACCTAAGCGATTTTGTTCCATTTGTAACTTATACTACGAGAATCTCCTAGAAATTTCGAGTTGAAGTTAAAGTCCGGTCCCGTCGGCCTTTAATTTAGACCGCTCATATTAGGCGAAAATTTAGTGCAAGGGCGTATTCGGTGTTTATTTCCTTGTGAAATCCTTTACCCCAAAAGTAAAAGAAAAGGAGAGGAAATTGATACTAATGCAAAAGGACTAGCATGAAAGGAAGGGTTGATCTTCGAATGATTTAAAACTGGTACAAATGGTGGCAAGTTGTTTGACAAAAGAATTTCAATCTCACGTCGAAATTTTATATTATAGAAATTTATTGATCATGATTTTTTTACAGTTGAAATTCAAAACTGCACTAGCAAAATCATCAACTAATCAATAAAACATGCGACATGGTTAAAATATGTAGTTAATTTCGTGTTGGATGTCGGTCCTGAGAGAGAGAGAGAAAGATAGAGAGAGAGAGAGAGAGAGAGAGAGAGAGAGAAGGGGGGGGGGGGGTCATTAAATCAACTGAGGGGAGACTAAATCAAAGAGAAAGTGTTTAGATATTGTATAATCAAAAATGAAATGGGAAAGTTTCAAATTCTAGTTCTATTCCTTGTATCTTTCCTAAAGGGCTTGTCACATTTGTCCAAAAATGATAACGATAACGAGTTTTTTTTTTAAATTAAAGGTAAACCCTGGGGCTGCCCTACTATCAGCAGACACGAGCATGTCCACACGTACACACCATAGGGTGTACCTTTGATTGGAAATCTCTTTATCGTTATCGTTATCGGCAAAATGTGACCAGAGCCTTTATTCAACTCCTTGGCTGTAGGTTCCTTGGTGTTAGAGCTAGAGTAAAGCGTGAGATTATAAACAGATAGGGCAAATACACAAACAGTGACGGTTACAGAGAAACAGAGATTATGAAATAAAGAGGGATACAGAGGATAACATTCATTTTTAATCTGACATTTAAGGGAAAACTTGAACTCAATAAAAAGAGAAACAGATGCAAACAAAATCGTACACTGTACAAGGCATATGACGCCGTTTTGTCTGAGAGAATTCATTTTAACACTCTGCCATCTTAAATCAGTTTTCGTTTTATGAGACGTGTGGTTATTTGGGATCCAAAGTCTTAATAGTTTCTTGGACGTATGTGGTCAATAGTTAGACGATATAGTAAATTTGATTGCAAACCAACATTTTTTCTTTAAATCCATGAAAACTTAATGTTGTTGTGTTGATTAAAGTTGCGATTCTATGACAGTCGAAGTGAAGGAAAAATACTACCGGATGTATAAAAGAGTCTTAGGAATAATATTAAAATGATCACGAGAACCCCTCTCAGTTTACAGATATGACCAACAATTTTTCCGAATGATAAACTTAAAGTGAGTGTTTGATGAATACAATAATTTAAACCCTACACATATCTAAACTTAATTTCTTGATTATCTTGAGATTTTGATAATGCATCTCGGCGGATCCAGGCCAAGGGCCGAAACAGCAGTGGTCTTAGCCGGTGAGAAAACCTGTCGTTTTAAAGGTAAAGAAGGGCCGTCGTTCACCCCCCCCCCCCCCCACCCCCCTCATTCGGAGGTTTGGGAGGGCCGGCGGGAATCTGCTTGCTCCTTAATCCCCCTCCTCCTCCCCCGTCCCCTAGTGAGAAATCTTGGAGTTGGTCAGGAAAAATCAATGTCGGAAAAAGAGAACATTGTATAACCTCATGACAATCAGTGAATGAATTGAATGGAACGACAAAATAATAATAATGATAATGATAATAACCATGCAACAAAGATAACGGATCCTAATCAAGCCAATTAAAAAAATGCTTTTAAAGTAAAAAAAAAAAATAATAGTTTTAATAAAAACTATTAAGAGATTCCACCACGGATTGCTCTACCTATAGATACCCTTTTCATAAGCCTTTTTTCAATGCCCCGAAACGCTTTGCTACCCCTCTGGTTAAATTACACAAAAGTTCTTTCCAAGTGATATACGTAATTGCTTTGGCTCCCTCATCCAGAGCAAGGATTGCAATCAAACAATAAAAAATGATGTAATATAAAACAAAAGTGGGCTTATCAAAAACTCATCAGGTAAACTATGATATTTGATTTTCGGATTGATTTTCATTCATAGTTTCTATTTTATGTATTACCTTTTTATCTGTTCAGGACAAGATGTAAAACAAATTTTGAATTCATATTTGATTCTCGTCATCCTATACAATTAAATATATTTTAAGAAAACTGTAGTTAGTGCGTATAATTATGTGAGATTATCTTGAATTATCGAATGGACAGCATGAAATGCCTGTAGGTAGATTCACAAATGACTGGAAGCGATTGGATTTGTTTTTGCAATAAGCCTACACTATAACGTTTCCAAAAGTTATATGCGGTCATGTTTACAACATCCGGTTATAATTCAACCAAAAAGACATTTATTTCCTCGGTGATTTAGTGAATATTGACGTTTGTATTATATGTTACTATTTGTTTATACTTACAGAATCACCGGTAATTGATCTTAAGGATAATATTGGTAGCAGAATGTCAGAATTTACAACCTTGTAAATCTCCACCGTTATATTACACCAGCCAGATATCAATCTCTCATCTTCACTGTTTTCATCTTGTCTCCATGTCGTAAATCTATGATAAGTATCTTTCTATCAATTTATTCAATCCAATAAGTGAATGTCTCCATGGGGGAAACCGTAGACCATTTTGTTTGTGTTATGAACATGACGTAAGTCCGCAAATAATAAGACATATTACAGATACAAATCATTGAGAAATGTATGATAGAGTCAGCTCATATACTATTTATTTCATGAGATGGGAATGATTATTTTAATAGAGCGACCGGGATGTACAATACTCTTTTAATTCTTCTCAACTGACATAATTTTCACATCCTATATTTCTCATTTCATAAATAATTAAATATGACAAAGATCGATGGGGATGACGAAATTCAAGGAAACGGGATGAGCAAGGAGTGTGTACGTATTATTCTAATTTGTGGCAGGAAATGATTACCTATATATATTCTTAATAGGTATTGAAGTAACATAGATGATTTTTAAAGAACAAAAGCAATATTTCATGACTTGTCCACTGCTAATGACAAAGAATGGTCAGATACAGAAAAATTGTCTCATTGAAGTCAAAATGTTAAGCGCCGAATCATTATTAGATGAGTTTAGTTAATTCATGCTCTGTGCTTAAATTTCTTCCTTTCCGCCTCTTCCTTGGTTGGCTTTCTTCCCCTCTCTCTTTATCTTTCTATTTCCCTGGACCTCCTATTTAATTATATTTAGGGAGGGGCGTGGCATGCCCCCACCCCCGTGCACACCGGTACTACGCCACTGCGATTATACGCCTTCACTATTCCCTTCAGAACAACTCAACAATCACTGGTCCACCTTCATCATACCTAGTCTAGTTACGTATTACCTGGCTTCTGTTTTAATCTAGTGCTTTCTAATTATACACCTTGTCTCACTTGCCATCTCTCATTTCCTTTTCCTCGTATCTACCTCGTCGCACTCTGAGTAACACCACTCTATGTTTCACAGGAGTCCATGGATCACATTTTCTTGTTTTTGGCATCATACCTCAATTCCATGGAGAAGAGCGGTGCGTGTATGTCCAACTTTTTCCCCCATCAGCGCTGTTAACCCTACCATCAGCGGAAACCAAATATCCGACAAATTCTTGGCATTTACCTTGCTTGCTGCGATCTGCTGGCGAAAAATAAGGACATCGCTGTTGAAAAGTTCAGGTTGACTGCATTTTACGAGTCATGATAGACTTTGGATACATGTGGGACTGGGCTGCATAACCACGAGTTTTGTTTTCGTGCAATTTTCTGTAACGGATGTTTGTTACAATTTGGAAGTTCTTTTTTCCGCCCTTTTCCAGGTCCTGAAAGAAATCGACGCTTTGATGTAGCTTAGAGGCTACATCAAGCAAAGGCCTGTTTGTCAGATCGGTGGACATCCCCAGAAAGTTCTTTTGATTATTATGCTGTTATGATAATGGCGTCGAAAAGAAAGATTAATAATGACGATTCAATAACATTCATTATAATTTGGGGTTATGATTATAGAGTATTCTGATGCGTTTCATTTGTCAAGCCATGAATTCTTGATATATAGCCTGAACATTCTGCTCTCTCATCTACTCCTCTCCAGCAATCTCCGGTGTTCTGAAACTTTGCCAATAATCATCACACATTTCGGAGAAATAAAGTGCATTGATACTATCCAAAAATCAGAATTCCAAGAATGGTAATGATATTTATTCTTGTCTCATATTAGCACTTTGTTTATGCCTACATGTAGTGAAAAGCATAATGAATTAAAGGATCGAAAAGCAACAAATGCTACATTTCACGTACAATATCATATCCCTTATTTTAAATGTGATTTTCAAGACAAACAAATACCGGTACGAGAATACCAACCCTTTTACCAGACAAACTAAAGGAAATAGATGGTACAACTCTTGAACTCGATAAGTCAAAACACTATGAATACATATAGGTTTAGTACTTTTGAGGGAGAGGGGGAGGGAGATGGCCTGTACAAAAATTATACACCATATAATATGCACTTTTTAAGGCAAAATAATATTTAAACTCAATCAGTTGTTGAAAATTTTGACAAAATCAATGAATTTTAAAATGAATCCGATTTTTTCTTCAAAATCCCTCATCCATCTCCACAGTCTGGGAACCTGTCCCGAAATAGTCACCCAATTTTACATATAAGTTTTGACCCCTTAAAGTTACTTAGACCATCCATTTCATTCACAACAAGCTTGTCAGATGGAAAAGAAGCCACCGGGTTTGGCCCCCAGAGCCCAGGGGCGTCGATCCGTTTTTCGGATGGGGGGGGGGGGGGGGGGGGGGGCAAGACAGCCTATCGTAACGATGATCATTTCGCACTCAATTCAATCATCATCAGGGGCGGCGGTGCGTCTTTCAAAGTGGGGGGGGGGAGGGGGGCACCAACAAAAAGGGGCACCTACAAAGGGTGGAAACAAGGCGGAAAATATCACTTCGAGACATTAGTATACCGGTACATTCTGATCAATACACAACCGAGGATCATTTTCGACACGCTATTGTTTCTATCTTAATATGGTTCCAGATAAAAACTACTTTGCAGTTGAGTGTAATAGCCTGATCATTCATTTGCGAGCGAGCGAAACGAGCCAGCAAAAAAAGTTAAGATTTATTTCTATCGCTGAAGGCAACGGGTGTTGAATTATATACAGCGATTTTCCTAATATGATAAGAAGATAATAGTAAATGCGAGCGAGCGTAGCGAGTGAGCTTTGGAAAAATTTTAGAAAAAAAAATTTCCTCGTTCCTTTTATAATTTAGGAGCACTGCTCATTCATTTTAAAATATTTAGGGCATTGGGCCTCTCCTACCCCCTGCTCTACTGCCTCAGTATTGTGCTGATATCAGTAGGGGATATCAGTAGTAGTATTATTATGAAGCCTCTCTGATTATTTGGAGCTATATGTATAAGGCTCCTTTGTGGACTTTATATATACCCATATATATACTTTATATATACCAGTATCTACCGATGTCGCATTTATCAGAAAACAAAAGGGGCACTAATTTCTGAGGTTAAAAGGGGCACTCATCACAAGGTAAAAAGGACACTTATTAGAAAGAAAAAGGGGCACTATACGAAGAAAAAGGCACTTATCAGCTATGAAAAGGGGCACTTTTGGGGTACTTGAAAAAGTGAGGGGGCACTGTGCCCCCTGTCCCCCCCCGGAGCGCTGCCTCTGATCATCATAGCATTGATAAAGATATGATGGTAATTTGAACATATCGATATCATGAACAGAAAATGGAATTAAAGATCACATGGAAAACGACAAAATGATGGGAAAATATATCTTACATAACAGCAAATTGAGTAGAGAAGATATAACACAAATGATAGAAAAAATAAACACTAATAAAATTTGAAAAAATAGAGAAAAAACTAAATAAATATGAAAATTTAAACTTTGAATTGAATTATGTATGTTCAGAACGTTTTTTAATGGCGTCATGATTTTTTGGAAAGCCTCTTAAAAACAGCTTCTCCACGGTTAAATGACGCAGTAAAGATTAGAGAATTTGCGCGCGGCGAAATTAAAGTCTGATCTTGTAAAACCTTTTGTATTTCATTGTTTGGAAGGCATCATTTCCTGAGTTTTGCATGAGTTTTTCCTTATTTTATTTTACACCTCCGGAATTATTGGGGGGGGCAAAATGATATGTTTGCCCCCCAATATTTTCTCAATCGCCCCCCTGCCTCCCCCCCCCCCCCCAGGATCGACGCCCCTGCCAGAGCCCCCCAAAAGGGCCCCAAAGTCGGGTCGATTTCAACCCATCTAACATATGCGCCAAACTTTGTCAGAAGGAAGGACTATACATTACCAAAACACAAAAACTGACAAAATTTTCCTTCGGGATGGGTTGTCAGACCGCCCCTAAAAATTTGGGGAAATTTTTCCCCTTAAGACCCGTGGACCAAATTTTGTCAGAAGGAAAAGGTATGGATGTACATTACAAAGATATAAAAACTGACAAAAATTTCCATTGGGAAGGGGGTGTAACACGCCCCTGAAAAACAAACCAAAGTGCCCCTAAACCAAGCTTTGCTGCCCAACATGCTAAGGATGTAGAGAAAACCCCCTTTTTGCATTATAGCCCTAATAAATCCAATATGTGTTATTCAATTCAGGTCAAATTTACATAGTACAATCTTGAGTATTGTAACTTTCTTTCGGTGGAATTTGGTATTAAATAATCATTTCAATAATAATTTATTATATTGTGAAGATTGTATTGCTTTCTCAAAAGTAGTCAAATGATATTGTGAGGATTATGTAAACACACCTATTGTCCATCTGCACCTGTTTGACAAGACATAATAGAGCGGCTTATTAAGTATCTGAGCTCTGCGGCTGCCATGCTGAAATTTACCATTCATGTGTTAATTACACAAATACCTTTACAAGCTCTCTATTATGTCTTGCCAAACAGGCACAGATGGACAATGGGTGCGATTTTTTTTAATCCTTTTATTTCAAAAGTTATAATAAAAGGGTAACAATCAATCCCAGGATACAAGTTCTTCAACATTGTACAGGTAGGCCAGGAGCCTGTCCCGAAATAGTCACCCCGTTTTACCCATAAGATTTGACCCCGTAAAGTTACTTAGACCATCTAAGTCATTGACAAAAAGGTTTTCAGCCTGACCGTAGCCGCCGGGTTTAGCCCCCAGAGCCCCCAAAGGAGACCCCAAAGTCGGGTCAATTTCACCCCATCTCCCCCATGCACCAAACTTTGTCAGTAGGAAGTAGTATGACTGGACATTATGTAAACACACCCATTGACCATCTGACAAGGCATAATAGAGCAGCTTGCTTGGTATCTGTGCAATTAACACATGAATAGTACATTTCAGCCTGGCAGTCACATACCACAGATTACTACGCCACTGCGATTATACGCCTTCACTATTCCCTTCAGAACAACTCAACAATCACTGGTCCACCTTCATCATACCTAGTCTAGTTACGTATTACCTGGCTTCTGTTTTAATTTCTGTCGGGATGGGGTGTCAGACGGCCCTGAAAAGCTCTTCTATTATGCCTTGTCAAACAGGTGAAGATGGACAATGGGTGTGTTTACATAATCCTGACAATATTTTTTGGCTACTTTTGAGAAAGTAATACATTTTTTACAATTTCATAACTTATTAATCAAAAGACCAATTAACACCACATTGCACCCCAAGAAGATTATTATACTCAAAATTATGTTATGAAAATTTAAAGTCAATTGAATGATACACTTTTGAATTATCATAGTCAGAAGGTAAGAAAATGTTTTTTCTTTACATACAGAGCATTTTGGGGGGCAAAGCGTTGTCAAAGGGCACTTTGGGGTTTTCATTTCAGAGGGTCTGACACCCCCTTCCCAGTGGACAATTTTGTCAGTTTTTATATTTTTGGAATATACATCCAAAGCTCTTCCTTCTGACAAAATTTGGTCCCCGGGCTTCAAGGGGAAAAATTTACCCCAATTTTTAGGGGCTGTCTGACACCCCATCCCGAAGGAAATTTTTGTCAGTTTTTTGTTTTTTGTAATGTCCAGTCATACTACTTCCTACTGACAAAGTTTGGTGCATGGGGGAGATGGGGTGAAATCGACCCGACTTTGGGATCTCTTTTGGGGGCTCTGGGGGCAAAACCCGGCGGCTACGGTCAGGCTGACAACCTTTTTGTCAATGACTTAGATGGTCTAAGTAACTTTACGGGGTCAAATCTTATGGGTAAAATGGGGTGACTATTTCGGGACAGGCTCCCTGACTAAGGGTATATATATATACAATCATATGACAAAAACAAGACAATAGGCATATAGCAAGTTGAGTACACAATATTATGTATATCAAAATATCGTCATAAGTTGAAGTTCAGATTTCCAATTATGCACTCGAAAAGTCATATGTCAGAGCATAAATGGCGATAATACTCACAAAATTATCAACATTAACACACAGGCAGCGACTAGATAGGGTGAAGATCAGAACAAGAATATATGATATATAATCCTGACAATATCATTTGACTACTTTTGAGAAAGCAATACAATTTTCACAATTTAATAACTTATTATTGAAATGATCATTAGACACCAAATTGCACCCCAAGAAAGTTATAATACTCAAGATTGTACTACGTAAATTTGACCTGAATTGAATTACTCACCTTAGAGTAAAGTTATAATGCCCCCAAAAGAGGGATTTTCTCTACATCTTTAGCATTTTGGGCAGCAAAGCTTGGTTTAAGGGCACTTTGGTGTTCTTTTCAGGGAGGAGTACACCCCCTTCCCGATCGAAAATTTTCTAAGTTTTTATATTTTTGTAATGCACACCCATACCTCTTCCTTCTGACAAGATTTGGTCCATGGGCCTTAAGGGGAAAAATTTCCCCAAATTTTTAGGGGTGGTCTGACAACCCATTCTGACGGAAAATTTTGTCAGTTTTTGTGTTTTGGTAATGTATAGTTATACACTTTCCTTCTGACAAAGTTTGGCGTATATGTTAGATGGGTTGAAATCGACCCGACTTTGGGGCCCTTTTGGGGGGCTCAGGGGGCCAAACCCGGTGGCTTCGTTCGATCTGACAAGCTTTTTGTGAATGACATGGATGGTCTAAGTAACTTTAAGGGGTCAAATCTCATAGGTAAAATGGGGTGACTATTTCGGGACAGGCTCCTGGCCTACCATTACGATTGTGTTTTCCGCGAGTGAAATCTGGGCGCCTGATTACCATCATACCACACTCATCGGCACGGGTTATACGTCACTGCATAACTATATGCGCAATTTACAGCAGATTTAACAGCATGGAACATGTTTAATGGGATGTGGTTCCAAATTTTCCCCAACGATTTCCATACCAAAAATCACAAAAAATATCATAATATTATATATTAAAAACCCTTTACCACATAAACCTAAATTAATGAAAATGAAATGTATAAATTATTTTAAACACATCGGTATTTGAGACACATCTCATATCTAGACCACTGTGATAATAAATATGATCATTATTTTGCACACCTTTAATAATCCATGTCGAACTTGTAGTTGATTGAAACTTTGATATTTCGTAAGATCAAAAAGGAGGATAAGATTCTCAGATGGAGAAAATTTGAGAAATACGGACAAACCATGACAAGCATTGGCACATCAGGTTGCAGAGGGTTAAAAGTGCTTTGGAATATCGTAAACTTTGTAATTTTGTGGGCTTTATCTTAGGATGAGTGACAAATCTGTAATCATCTATACATTCCAGTGACGTACCTTTTTGAGGCCAATATATGAAATAATTTGTGTCAGTTTGGGCACTAAACACACGTCGACGTTTCGTGTCGACTGCTGCACGCAGGCGGGCTTGAGCCCACAAAGTTATGTTGTGTTTGTGCTAATTTAGGGAAACGGCGAAGAGAAGTTTAGTCAATTAGGCGCCATCAGAAAACAAACTCAAGGTCATGATCACCATGACTGTCAACTGAAAAGATGAATAATTAACCTTCACCTTCCTTTACCCCAGTGTGATGTGGACGCCACAGTCTTTTGTTAAATAGACGTATTACATTACAAACTTTCTCTCTCTCCTCCCCACCAAAAAACAACAACAACAACAACAACACAACAGCAAAAACCCACCCCAAACAAACAGCAACAACAACAACAAAAAACACAAAACAAAACAGTGGACAGATCAAACCATTTATTTGGTGTTTAAACCAGTCGACACTGAGTTGTTATTGACCATTATTGTAATATCAGTTTTGTATTTTTTCTCTCTGTGAAGGTAAAATAGTTTCAAGTCAGCCCTATATACTGGAACGAGTATTATAAACCACATAAAATCATTTTACATCTCTAAAACTGTTGTATATCCTGAAGTCATGTAGATATCTCACATTACGGAAGATTCAGTCTGTCATTATTCTTCATGAATGTATCAGTCGTCATGTCATAAACATTGGTGCTTAAAAACCTCCGGGAATTAGAATGCGTCATCAATAGAATAATGATCAGATAATGGGGTCAGTCAAATAAAAGGAGGCAGCAGGATATTAAATGTTTGGAAGTAGTCATCATCATTTTGGAAAATAATAGTTTACCGAGATGACATGTAGGCTGATGTCCATATTTTCAACATTTATGTGATAAAACAACACAGAGATATGAAATGTTTCAACAGAAGTATAAAGACAATTGTCAAATCACTATGGTGATCTAATAAGCCCTAGATCTCACTTGAATTCACGAACTAGGGGATGGGGGTAAAAGGTATATAACCGAAATAGTGTAGAAGCAGGCTCCCAGGTATACGAATAATTTTTTGAACAAAATTACAAAAGTAATGATAAGTGGTAGTGATGGGGACAACTTTATATTTGTTTTGACACTAAGGGACACCAACGATTCCTGTTATGGAATATCTATAGGACGGAGATATTATATGGTCATGGACATCATTCAAAAAGTATGTTAATCTTAACTGAAGACAGGAGTGAAAAAAAATGTTTTTAAAAACTTCGTCATATGGTAGATATTTCACAGCAAGTAAATCCGAATTCGACTTTGCAAATATGATACCAATAATTACTACGTTTTAAAAAATAACAGTTATTTTCTTCATGCTTGTGCTCAATTAAGATTAACATATTTTGTATTTGAGATTCCATTAGAACAATATTGACATTAATCATGCTGATCCTTCATTACAATCTGACAATAGAGAGTAATCGTTTTTATATACGTTTGACAAAAAATAAGAATAGCAGTTGCTTGTTTGAAAAGTATTAATCCCCTTCACTGATCCTGGTTGAGTACCAAGACGAATCGCTATGAAAACGTTTTTACTTTACTCGTTTTCCCTCAAATCAATTACCACCTTTTAAACCATAAACAAATACAGCATTTTCATATCTCAACCATGGTGATGACAATGACAATGACGACGACGACGACGACGACGATGATAATGATAATGATAATGGGAATGAAGATAATATTAATAATAATAATTATAATAATAATAATAATAATAATAATAATAATGATAATAATGATAATAATAATAATAATAATAATAATAATAATAATAATAATAATAATAATAAAAAAAAAAAATAATAATAATAATAATAATAATAATAATAATAATAATAATAATAATAATAATAATAATAATAATAATAATAATAATAATGATAATAAAATGTTATGTTGGTGATGATGATGAGGATTATGATCTCGATAAATGTGGTGATGATAATGATGATGGTGATGACTGTGACGGTAATAGTGGTGGTGAACAGGAAAAGACTTCTAAATTTAAGACAAATCGAAATGAAAACAAACGAAGAATCTTAGAAATGAACAACATTCAAAAAGTAGGAGTAAGTAATGAAGGCATTAATATATATAAAGCTGATCTGCGCTATTCAAGAACTTTATTTTATTATAATTATTATTTTGAAA